>CAJHNH020008586.1:0-344326 GCA_905116865.2 Candidula unifasciata | reverse complement strand
GGCAAGTATTGAGGTTTTGCATGTGATGATTTGTCACACAACTGGAAAATACAACTGAGTGCCGAACAGTTGTGGTAGTAGCTGAATAAGCAGAAGCAGTAGTAGTAACAGCAATAACATGCCACATAAAGTATCACCTTTATATACCATGGTTTCTCCATGTGACAAGGTCATGACCTATTTATTTCCAGGCAGATGACAGCTGAAACGAGAGCCAGTGTTGCCACTTTTCTTTGACAAAAAATATCCAAAACGGTGTCAAAAAATATCTAAAAAGATCTAAATCTGCGTCGAAAAGATCTAGAAAAAACATCCAAATTGAAAGTCAAAAATTACACAGCTTTTGTTATGACTTACCCTGCATAATCATGTCCTCACCTTCACTGATGTCTGTCTCACAAGATTCACAGGATAAACTTAGCTTGGATAATGAAGTTGAAGCTTCAGATCCAAAATGACCCTGGTATGTTTTAGCTGTTCAAATTTCTTTATAAGTGGAACAGTAGGCTTATTTCACTAGTCTCATCAGGCCGAATTTTAATGGCACGATAGCATTTAAGAGATCAAATTTCATCCTGTTTTTTAGGTTAGATTTGATATAATTCCTAGCACTGAAAACTCTTTCTATGTCAGCACTTGAGTGGGGTAGTATCATGGCAGACATGGCACTTTAAAGAGCTTACAGAATGGACTGTTTGATGAGGCATCTTTAAATTGTCTCACTTCACTCCAAAATGATTTTTGTATTTTCGTTTTAATTTTACACTTGCAGTACTTACAACATGCTTTGGTCATATCCCCAGTTTTTAATTTTGTCATCATGCAACCACTCTTTCTAAATTTTTTGCTCATACTTTACTTTTGGCATGTTGAAAGGTTTTTTCAAAGTGAAAGCCACATAAGAAGGTGAGAAATTTTTTTTTTTTTAAATCACATGAAAAAGAAACACAAAGTCAGCACAGTGAGGATACGGTTGAAACAAAGTTAGTATGCTTTACGAGCGTTTTTATTAATCAGTACCGGGGCTGCTAGATGTTTGTGCGTTAACCCCAGTGAGCGTTCAAAGTTCAAGTAATGGCAGTTGTCACAATGTACGTGCCAGACCAAAACAAAAATATTGTAGTAAATATTTTACACAGTAATTATTAAATTGACAATGAAAGAAAAAAAATCTATAAAATATCTAACTCCATATGAAAAACTCTGGCAGAATATTTACGATCTAAACGTAAAAAAAAAGTATCTAAATGCAATGAAAAAGATCTAAATTTGGATATAAAAGATCCAAAGTGACAACACTGCGAGAGTCTAATGAATTAATCAAGTAACAGAAAGTATTGTGAACGGCACTCATAGAAAGAAGTAGAAAGATAGAAGAGAGTCTAATGTAAGCAAGTTGCCAACATTGCTGACTGCTTCGGGGTTGCCATATTGGCATTTTTATGCCAGATTTCATAAATCTGGCATATTTGAAATTGAATTGGCATAAGATCATGAACTGGCATATTCTGGCATATTTGGGTTTTTCCTGGCATTTCTTATCAAGACGTGCTCACATTTTCTTCATGGTTTCTCTGTTAGAAACACGCAGATTTACTTAAAGCAATGTAGACCTACAGTTAACATCTTTTTTTTAGTTTGACCTTGTTGTGATGTCCTGGTACGGACTAACCATTTCTTATTGTTTTGTTGTCTTCCTAAACGGATCGTGACTGCTATAAACCTCTGTCATTTATGTTTTACTAGAATAAATACGAGATATAAAACGAAAACTCACCACTGATACCAAGTGATTCAGACTGTTCAGAAACTACTTGAGGACAAAAAATAGATAGAATATAGACCTGGTTCTATCTGTGATAGATTTTATTACTTTTACCAATTGCCACGTGATCCCAAAAAATGGAAAGCATCTCATGACGGCAATCGCAAGTATAATAGTTATTGGGAGAAAACATACTCATGGCTCAAAAGATCTTCAAACGGATCAGAGGCAGCATATTGTAAACTGTGTCAGTGCACTGTTGCACCAAGAATTAGTAGCATATCAAATCATTAATAAATCCGAAAAACACAGGATGAAAACTCCGTCAAAAAGCCAGTCACAGCTTATTACAACAATGACTCCTAGGTAAAGTAATGATAAAGTTAAAGCAGCAGAGTTGTAACTTGCTGTAGGCGTGACCTGCCATTGTGCAATACGCACAATTGATCATTTAAGTGAAATCATGAGAGCGCATGGTCGGGGGAGTAAATTGGAGCACATACAGTTGCATAGAACTAAATATTTATGCTTAATAAGAAATATTATATCGCCTGCACTTAAGGAGGACCTTACTGATGATTTTCGGAACAAGAAATATGCCATCATTATAGATGAGTCTACTGGCTTTTCCACTTAAAAGCACTTGTGCATTATAGTTTTTTCAGTGACAGGAAAAATGAAATATTTACCGGATTTCTTGTTTTAATTTTCTTGCAAGTGGCTACAGGAGAAAACTTAGTTAATTTGATTGATAAGGAAATCAAAAGGTGTGGTTAGAGTCTAACAAATTGCATTGGGTTTGCGTCAGATGGCGCTTCAAACATGATGGGGTGCGAAAATTCTATATGGTCCAGAATTAAAGATGTGTCTCCTTTTTGTGTTCAGCTCAGATGTATCTGCCATTCACTAGCACTCTGCATTTGTAGTGCAATTGCCAAGCTGCCATCAAATATTGGTTTCTTACTGTCAGAAATACCTCCGTGGTTTCGTCATAGTGATTTAAGATGAGAAGCCTATACAGAACTGTTTAGAGTGATGAATCAGAACGAACTGCTCCTCTTCCATTTGAGAAACTGTAATCTACTAGGTGGCTTGTGCTTGGAAAGATTATGTTTGTAGTAGGGTGGAAGCGACGAAGACTACAGTACAACAGATTAAAGGTCTTTGAGAGGTTTATCCTGGTTTGAAAATGCTAACCGGCCTTTTGAGAAACATTGGCAGTTAATAAAGTATACGAAAGATGGGTAAAAATCTGGCTCGCTGGGTATAAAAGATTTTGTCTAGTCTCGCAGCGATCGATTCGACTTCCGGACCAACCTGTGGAAGCCTGACCCAAGAAGACTGATGCTTTGCACAATGGGCTGGTCTATGGGCATGGCGACCACAGGTAACGTTCGTGGTCGGGCTGATGGCAGTCGAGGGTACGTTCAGTGGTTAGTTGGTTAAAATAGATTTTCATGTATATTCTAGACAAGAAATAGTTAGATAGTAGATTGCTGTATGTTTGAGGTTTTTGTTTCAGCACGTGGTCGTTTATGTCGTTACTTTTTTGCCATGCTGAACGTGAAGTTCAATAAAATTATGTTCAACAACGTTGTATCCATAGTTACAGTTGTTTCCTTCAGCTTAGGACTAGTATTTAGTGTGCTTAGTAGTTCCCTAGTACAGTTTTATGTTTTTAATTTAGTTTATTATTACCTGACTTATTAGACTCCTACACAGAAGATCTAATGCCTGGACTAGAATATTTTGTTTCTAGCCCCCACCTGAACGAATCTATCTTTTCCTATTTTCTTTCCTCTTTTTTTAATAGTAGTACTATGGGCTTTCTGGCCCTGTTACAAATGGCGTCGTCGGCAGGATTTTTGTGGCCATTAGATAATTTGTGTCTAGCCTAGTTAGTTCAAAGTTAATAATAGTAGTTCATAGTTTTAGATTGATTTTTAAATGGCGCCCAAACTTGTGGGGCTTCTATATTGCAGTCTTTTGTTGATATTTGTTTAGTTAGATGTGACAGGATTTAATTCACACAAGAGTTCTAGTTTGTGCAGGTAATAGTAGTGATTTTTAAATTTTTAAATTCGGTTTTTATGGCGCCCACGTGCTCTTTTATTTCAGACTTTAAATATGTTAGCCCACGTGTGTGGTTTCGTTATCGAAGACTTGGGTTGTTCATAGTTAGGTTTTTATATCATCTGTTCACGGATGAGTAGAGTTGTGGAGTAATTTAATTAGCCAGGTCTAGACGGCTCAGATTATCGCGTCTTGATCCTAATTTGGTTTAGGACTTGTGTAGGTTCAGCCTGTGTAGTTTTTTGTGTGTTAGTTTTTATTATATGTTAGTTTTGTTTTCACTAGCCGTAGTCGGCGTCTATTGTTAAGTTAACTGGGCGTGGTCAGTGTCTATTGTCGACTAGGAGTGGTTTTGTCTATTGTCCACGGAGTGACTTGTTTACGTCTCGACCTGAACTTGGGGTCAGTTTATCTTGATTTATGTCTCCACATCAAGGTTTAACTTTAGGTCTGTTTATATAGTAGGGAGCCTTGTTTAAAGTACACCGACCGAGCCACTTAAGCAATGACGTTTTTTAACATTGCTGGTACCAGTTGAAACATTGTAGGCTTCGGCCGAGGTAATTTCGTTCCATTCTCATGTAGGCTTCGGCCGAGGTAATTGTTGAATGTCACTTCGAAGCCAAGCGGTGTTGGCAGTCACGAGAGGATTGTCTCTTGATGGCCGAGCGGCCGAGACATTGGCAAAAGTGGTAACGTGTCCGATCAGTCCATTGTAGGCTTTTTCAAAGCCGAGGTAATTGTAGGCCTTCCATGAGGCCGAGGTGATGTCCGATATGTCTCTGATGGCCACGCGGCCGAGACAAGAGTGTGTTATGTCTCTCGAGGGCCATGCGGCCGAGACAATGTCACATTGTAGGCCTTTGGCCGAGGTAGTGAACGAAAATGTCCATTTGTAGGCTATGCCAAAGCCGAGGTAATTGTAGGCTATGCCAAAGCCGAGGTAATGTCCGATATGTCTCTCGAGGGCCATGCGGCCGAAGACAAGAGTGTGTTACGTCTCTCCAAGGCCACGGGCCCGAGACAATGTCTTTTGTAGGCCTTTGGCCGAGGTAGTAAACGAAAATGTCCATTGTAAGCCCTGCGGCTGAGGTATCAAATATGACAACTTATCTACGGAGAATTACTGGACGTCGGAGAGGAAATCCAACTGATCAAGAATCCGGATGTTAACTGATTACTATGTTTTATTGCAGTAACATGTTTTTTTATTTTATTTTAGGTTTTGCTTGTTGTGTTTTAGTAGTGATTTGATATGTGTTTTTAACGCATTTGTTCTAGCGAGGAGCGGATTATTGGGGGGTTTGTTCTACTCTGATGGTGTCTCGGACCCCAAGCGCACACGCTAACGTGTTCCGATGATATCGCCATTATTGATGTAGAGGGGGGATTTTGTAGTGATTTTGCAGATGGTAGCTGAAACTCGAACGCAAATGTTCACTGGATGTTTCATGACTACTGCCATCTTTGTAATTTCTTTTTTGGGACTTATAATACGTTCCTTATCCAGTTTCCTTGGACGAGTCATGCTTTGATCATATATCGATGTCAGCTATTTTTTGGGTGAATG
Source organism: Candidula unifasciata (assembly GCA_905116865.2). Classification (NCBI taxonomy): domain Eukaryota; kingdom Metazoa; phylum Mollusca; class Gastropoda; order Stylommatophora; family Geomitridae; genus Candidula; species Candidula unifasciata. Next base: position 338,918 of record CAJHNH020008586.1, on the reverse strand, counting down.
TTATTAGTGGTACTGCAAGTGACTAGTGATTACGTGATGTTGGGGAGGAGTATTTTATTTCAGGTGGCTATAGCCAGTAACTCTGGGTGATGTAGAAACAGGAGTTGGGGGATGATTTTTAGACAATTTATGTTACACATTGTGTGGTTGCCGGGACGTCAACAAAAATAATAATCCGACGTGTAGTAGGGTGGAAGCGACGAAGACTACAGTACAACAGATTAAAGGTCTTTGAGAGGTTTATCCTGGTTTGAAAATGCTAACCGGCCTTTTGAGAAACATTGGCAGTTAATAAAGTATACGAAAGATGGGTAAAAATCTGGCTCGCTGGGTATAAAAGATTTTGTCTAGTCTCGCAGCGATCGATTCGACTTCCGGACCAACCTGTGGAAGCCTGACCCAAGAAGACTGATGCTTTGCACAATGGGCTGGTCTATGGGCATGGCGACCACAGGTAACGTTCGTGGTCGGGCTGATGGCAGTCGAGGGTACGTTCAGTGGTTAGTTGGTTAAAATAGATTTTCATGTATATTCTAGACAAGAAATAGTTAGATAGTAGATTGCTGTATGTTTGAGGTTTTGTTTCAGCACGTGGTCGTTTATGTCGTTACTTTTTTGCCATGCTGACGTGAAGTTCAATAAAATTATGTTCAACGTTGTATCCATAGTTACAGTTGTTTCCTTCAGCTTAGGACTAGTAGTTAGTGTGCTTAGTAGTTTCCTAGTACAGTTTTATGTTTTTAATTTAGTTTATTATTACCTGACTTATTAGACTCTACACAGAAGATCTAATGCCTGGACTAGAATATTATTGTTTCTAGCCCCCACCTGAACGAATCTATCTTTTCCTATTTTCTTTCCTCTTTTTTTAATAGTAGTACTATGGGGCTTTCTGGCCCTGTTACATGTTCAATATGTTGATGAACTGGGAAGAATTGAAAGCTTGTTTCACATGTGCTGAATTAGCACAGACAACGTTTGACACAAAATATAAAGTAAAATTGTTAAAGGAAATGCTGTTAGACCACAATAATTATTTGTTCTTTGTGTTTGCGACACCAATTGTACAAGAATTTGAAAGACTGAACAGTCTTTTTTCAACAAACAAAAGCTGATCCTCATGAACAAGAATTTACATCAAGAATTGTCCATGCACCAGAAAAGTTTTAAGAACAGACTGTGAGACGTCAATGAGCAGGAAAAAAATAATTATCATGTTGACTTTGGTATTAAATTCCTAACGGAATGTAATGCGTTCCTACAGAAGAATAACGGGACTGAAGTTAAGAGAGAAATAAACAATGTTAATGAAAGATGCATGTCTGTGCTAGAGGAAGCTCTCAATCAAATTACGTGTAGAATTCCCACCGAGAATATTTTTCAAAATTGAGCCCTTTGGCAGTTTTAAATCAAATATCAAGGACACAGTTTTCAGAGCTACCATTTTTACACCTGGCAGAAAACAACATCAGTATTATAGAAGAACAGTACAGAAAACTGATTATTGTCAACTGGAAAGAAGAAGCTACATTTAAGAAGGATGGACTACCTACAAACAGTGAAGAATTTTGGATAGGCGTACTTCGACAACAGGCATTTAAAGAGTTGGCCACTTTCGCCCTTACTTACTTAATAATGCCCGTTAACAATGCTGTAGTTGAGAGAATATTCTCTCTTGTTACTTCAGCTAAATCAAAAGCAAGAAACAAAATACAACTGGATTTTCTTGATGCAGTTGTCAGAATTAGAGCAGAACTATTGATATCAAAGAAATGTTGCAAAGACTTCATTCCATCTGAGAAAATGCTTACAGATTTTACATCCAAAAAGGTTTATGCTGCATCTTCCACTGGTACCAGTGAGGAGGACGGTGAAGAATTCAATCTAGAGCCTTTGATGTGAAGTGAGTACAATGTTACACTTTATTTGGCACTTTACTGTCATATTTTGGGTGATGGTTTGGCATAAAATGAATTTTCTTTTTATCTGGCAACCTTGGACTGATTCCGCCTAGTCGTTTTTTCAGCTGTGAGATCGTGATGTGACATCCGGCGGGTTCTGTGTGTACAAGTTAGTTATACTCGCTGCGTCCCAATGTCAGACGTCATTTTTTAATTGTTTTAAAGCCCCACCCTGCCCTTTGCCTAATATAACCCAACATATTGGTTGAACCGGGTTTCTGGGACCTGTCCCTGTGTAATAATCATCCCAATAATGGTGTTAGCGGGTGTTTATCGCTTGATGTGGTGTCCTGCTGGGGTTGAACGTCGTCGTCATCATCATCATCATTATGTGTGCAAGTACCAACCGTGAAACAAGATGAGCCAACCTTTAGACTGGTTCCAGACTGGGCCGTTTGAACTCTTTCTACATCACGTAACGAAACAGATGTCTTGTTCCTTCGTTTTCTTCGTGTGCCCTAAATCCTTTATTGCAGCATAGGCCCTCAACAAACTCAAGCCAGACTGTTGCTTACCCCATGTCTTCCCAAGTGGGTTCTAATGCAAACTCATTCTATTTGTATTGTTCGCTCTGCCACCAGTACGGACAGCTGATAAGAATTGTCCGCCTGTGTCGCCGTTCGCACGTAACTCTGTAGCTACAGCGACGTTCCTCCGTTTACCCCAGAGTATCATCTGGTACCCATTTCCTAGAGGCTTGGTGAACCCCGGGAGCCGCCCGGTTTCGAACACCAACCGTGGGCTGCAGCGAGTCGCAGCTGGATTTGAAAGCGAGCCTCTTATCGACTGCGCTAATGCGGCCCCACCAGTAGAGAAGGCGTGAATGTGGTAAAGATAACAATTGAACATGGCATAAATCAATAAAAGGCATCTATAATAATAACTAATATAATCATAACACCAGCCAAAATCTCACTCATTGATCAACAACACCGATTGACAGATTTTTAACTCATTATTACCATCATAATGTGACTAACACAGTTTATTTGACTAATTTATTAAATTCAATTTTAATAATTTGCAATACATACTGTTAACTCTTTGTTATTACTCCAGACTGTCCCAAATACAAAATATCAAGGCAAAACTTTTGGCCAAGAGAAACATCGGTGCAAGTCCAACTTTACGGGTCGCTGAGTGAGTTACAAAAGACAGTAAATTTCATAATAGAGACAACATTGCAGATATAGATAATCTGCAGTCTGCTTCTTTCATCATCTTACCAAAAGTATATCTAGATCTTTAAACGTCTTTCTCCTTCTCCTGACTCCCGTGACTTCCCGTGTGTGTTCCAGGGCCACGTGTTTGAGATCCTCTGCCACCTTCAAAGCTTGTAAAAGGCGACTAATTAAGAGTTTGCTGATGTGTTGGGGTGAAAGGTGCAGATATCGCAGCCTGGCTATTAGCAACAACACAACATGCCAACTACCCTTTTAAGAGCTTTAAAAAAATATCACCCGGCGTGGAATCGGAAACCAGCCACCCGCGGGACAAGTAGATTACTTAAACTATACTACTGAAGACTCGAGAATGTTAAATGAAATTATATAATTACGCGAAGCATAGTTGGTAGTGTTCCTGTTGCACATTTTTAACTCTACGACCTCTTGGGGACTTGAATGAAATGGCACTCTTCCGAATCTCTCTCCTTGCCTTTCTAGCTCCCAGTGGAGCATAGGTCCTCAACCAAATTACACCAAGGCGTTCTATATTTTGCTATCGCATGCAGCTCTCCCCAAGTCCTCCCCGTCCTTCTAACTTCATTATTCAGCTCCCTTCTCCATGTGTGTGTGTGTTGTTTTTTTTTTTTTGGGGGGGGGGGGGGGCCTTCCTTTATTCCTACGCCCCTGTGGGTTCCATTTCAAAGACATTCTAGATATATTGTTCTCCAGTTTTCTTAATTTGTGTCCTGTCTAACGCCAGCGTCTTTTCTTCACCTCTTGCTTTTTGCATTCTTATTTTAATATCTCTATCAGTTCCCGCATTTGTATCTACATTACTGCCAAAATAGGCGTACAACACAAGGCTTGGAGTGGGGTGCCATTATGAGAAACCACATTACTATTTGCCTAATTTATTCTCATTATCTTTTGTCTTTTCTTTATGGTTTTAAAGACCTAGCTGCTGTGATCTCGCATCACGTATATTTAATTTATCTTGCATCTGATTCCTTGAATTGGACAGAAGAGAAATATTCTTCGAAGTCCAGAACATCGAACTGTTTTGTGTCTATTTTTGACTTATCCATGGTTGGCTGATTTTTGTGGCTATTTTTTTTTTTACAGAATGAGGTAGCCAACATCAAGCTCAACCCTACCCTTAGTCACCTCTTACGACTTGCCTGGTAGGGTGCAGTGTCACTATTTTTTGCTTCCCGTGAGGTCCCCGGTGACACACGGTACTCTTCCAAATGACGGTCTTAAACTATTCACTGCGAAAAACATCTCTTTGAGAGCCTCAAGGGGTTATCCTTGGGAAGGAATAGTTTTCGATGAATTAGAGCGGCATGGGGAGGAATAGTTTTTGATTCATTGAAGCGCCGTGGGGAGGAAGAGTTTTCGATCCATTGATCGATGGGTCGGGCGGTGCCCGGTGCGGAAACGTGTGTCCACCCCCGCCCCCCCCCCCTTTAACACAGTGAAATTATCAAAAGAAAGATGGCAGTCTTCCGAACTGGGGCACGCTAACAGTACCAGTTGCAACCTGATTAAAAATTCGCCTCTGTTGACTGACTGACTGACTGTCTGGCTGACTAACTGACTTTCTACCCCACCAGGACATCACACAAGAGATAAACACCAGATGACACAATGTGCCACCATGTGGGTGAGGATCACCGTGGAGAGGTCCCAGAAACCGCGTTCAGAATTTAGGCCATATTTATGGCCAGGCTATATTGCGGCTCCTGGCAAAAGCCAGAGTAGGGCTTCAGATAATGAAATTTCATCCTAATATGGACGAGAAGTAATAATCATGTAGAAAATCTTCCAGAACCTCAAAGAAGGCGTGCTCTGAAGGATATTTTGCAACATTTTAATAAATTACACCACACAACATCGGGGTACCTAGACTTTCAAAATAGAGGACTGACATGGCAAAAATCTGATGCAGATAATAGACAGCACCCCCAGCCCCTCCCTTTAACGGTACTTAGAACAGACCAGCAGGAAGATCAGGTAGCGAGACTGAGATGAGCTCTCACAGTTGTGTGTGATGATTTCATTATTACGACTCTGACCATACGGACAACACTCAAGAAATCACCCAACTCTGCCTCAAATGCAGTCGCGACCCCGGTTGATTCGCTCCTAGACTGAATCAGGAAATGAAAGGGACCGAAACATTCGGCGCAGAAAAGAACCTCACCTGGCGCTCGTTAACTGTCAGTGTTATGCTTAGTCCTTTGTATAGTTTCTGTTGCACGATTTGCAACCAGGGCTGCCAATATGTTTTTTATCAAAACCCAAGCTAAGCTGACCAAAAAAAAAAAAAAAAAATTAGCAATACAAAAAGCAAAGAAAAAATTATCAAACTGCAATTTTTAATAGTTACGAAACGAAACACTTTATTTAGGCATATATTTAAACCTAGATTTCAGTTGATTTTCAGCGATGAAGCCTGGTCTCCTAGTGTGTGGAGGCATGTACCTTATGGTTTGCCAGATCAAATCGTGTGTGTTTTAGTTTTACTGTCTGAGGACACTTTGCATGGCTACGGCATTTACTTGAAGTATCCAGCGAATCTGACTCAGTCTGTGACTGGAATTACTGGCAACGGTTGAGCAATTATGGACCAAGCTCGTTTGCCGTGATGCCGGAACCGTAACGACTAACTACCCATCATCATCATGTAGCAGTTCACTTGCAGAACGTCGCTCTCACCACAGTCTGCCTGAAAGAAACCCGGTCTCGCCAGTTCTCCCGCCTCATGTACTTTCATACTCAAGGAGTCACTTATATCCTGTGCCCATCTTCGTGTCGGTCGGCCCCTGCTCCTCCTTCCTGGTATCATGCCTTCTGCTATAATTTTTTCCAATCCGTCGTGGCGCTTGATATGACCAACATATTTCAGCTTTCGAGAAAGGATGTTGTTTATTAGCCAATCTTCCTTGATGTTCAGATCTTTTAAGATGTCATTATTTCTCATCTTCTTTGTAACTACTAACTTTGTAACTACTAACTTTGTAACTAACTAACCAAAATTCCAAAATCTAAACCCAAGGCGTCAAATAAAAACCCAGATATTGGAGGAAAAACCCCAGTATTGGTAGCGCTGTTTGCAACAATGATAGGGAACCCACCTGAGGCCGGAAGTCTGTCCCGGTGATTGCAACTTGTAACTACTGCCAACCGCTGAGGACTATCGAGGGATTTGCTCAACTCTCTCAGGTTTGACTCTTTAGATATGTTCCATAAGTGGATTTACAAACACATGATAATTTATTATAATGAATAGTTTATTAACTCGTTGAGTCCCAGGGGGTTTAGCATCGGAGACCCTAGGGGTGGCCGGTGGTCATGCAGTTTTTTTAATTTCACAAGTGTAAGACTAAGACATTATATGCAAGAATGCCAAGCCCATGAATGAAAATGTTAGTAAAATCAATGAATTACTCTTTGCAGATGACCAGGCCTTGATAGCAGATACAGCCATGAAATTACAACAACATCTAACATCCATGAATGAAGAATGTAAAACAAATAATATGAGAATCAACACTGAAAATACAGAAGTAGAAATGTCAATAGGAAAAAAAGAACTAAACATAGCAATAGAGTGCAAAGGCGTTAAACAGGCATCTGAGTTTAAATATCTGGGAACTACATTTACCGAAGATGGGAAATTGGATAAAAAAATTAACATTAGATGCAGTAAAGCAAACCAACTATTGGGACAGCTAGCGCCCCTCTTACAGCATAAGACAATCCCAATCAGCACAAAGAGACATCTTATTCAAAGCATATTTATTCCAACTCTGTGCGACCAGTGCCAGACATGGTCACTCACAACCGACCATAAAATAAAATTAGTAACCACGGAAATGAGATGTCTGAGAAGGGCTGTAGGAGTGACCATAAGAGATAAGATCAGGAATGAGATCATAAGAGAAAAAGTCGGTACAGAACCAATTCTGGATTACATACGAAGACAGCAAGTAAAATGGTTTGCCCACTTAGAGAATGTCTTGTGACACCATACCATACAAAGCCTACATGGAAAGAGAAGAAGGACGTAGAGCACGAGGTAGACCAAGAACAATATAGAAGGATAACATCAGAGAAACTCTACAACAGCACGATGTGCCTATGGTTGAGGCGGCCAGAAGAGCTAGAAACACAACCTTATATCTCCCTCGACACCCACAGCGGTAAAAGAGGAAGTGAAGAAGAAGAAGACATTAAAACAGACCATACTAATTCAGTTGCCGCGCAACGTCCGTACACATATTATTCATCAAACTGACCAGGGATTGTTGAGGAATAACTTTAGCATAGAGCTACAACAAATAATTGCGTTAGTAATTAAATAAACAGAGGGTATGTTTACAAAAATTAGTAAAACAGGCTCTCCTCCGAACTTCTACCCCCGCAGTATTGAGGCCTGAAATATCCGTTCGGGGCTCAGTCCAATTAAAAATATGCAGGCTCCGTATAACAAAACAAATGCTCTAACAGGGTCTCAGCGATATGTTACTTGCGGACCTGTTTCTTATTGTTTCTGATTACCTGACAATTCTAAGAGACGCAACACTGCAGACGATAGTAGCAGACTACGATAATAGCGACCGTTGACACTTTCCATTGTTGAACTTTCTGCCGGCTAACAAATCGCGGCAAATCTAGGATGGGCTCGGAAAAACGAAACAAATGCTCTAACAGGGTCTCAGCAATATGTTACTTGCGGACCTGTTTCTGTGACTATGCCTCACCGCCAACCGTATCCCCTGCGCCGCGCGGATAGGGGCTAAACTAGATGCCTGGGACTCACGAGCGGCAGCTACCACATCTCCTGCAACTTCCCCCAATTACTTTGCTCATGAGTCCCAGGCACCTGGTTTAGCCCTCCATCCGTGTAGCGGCGCGGGGGATACGCTCGGCAGTGAGTTTAATCGCGTTTTGCGCATGCCGACAAGTCTGACATCTACCGCTGCTAAATCTTCAGTCGGAAGAACAGTATTGCTAATCTGCGTGGGAGCGCGTGGTCTACCCGCCATATCGCTTTCATCGTCTGTAATATCTCAAAATTGTCAACGGTCGCTTTTATCGTTTGCTAGTATCGTCTGCAGAAAACGCTCGACATTGTCACCGGTCGCTTTTATCGTCTGCAGAAAACGCTCGACATTGTCACCGGTCGCTTTTATCGTCTGCTACTATCGTCTGCAATGTTGCGTTTCGTGAAATTGTAAGGTACTCCTAGTTTTGCCGCAATTTGTTCCTTGCCGGGAACTCCGACAAGTCCGTACTTTTAATTGGACTGCGCCCCAAAAGGATATTTCAGGCCGCACTACTGCGGAGGTAGAAGTTCGGAGGAGAGCCATAAAATGAAATACACAAATTTCCACGTACCACCATGGCACTCAAGGAAAACTGGTTAAAATGTATCCAAAATCACAAATTCAAATGAATATGAACCACTTAGTATGGAATAAGTAAAATAGGCTCTCCCATCCTGTGTAACCATTACTTGCTAACGCTTACACATGCAACTTGAATCTGCTTGACCACTTTAGCAAGCATAGTCAACACCTGACTGAAACCGATGACATTTGTGGGGGGGGGGGGTCTGATTCCTTTTTTTTCATTTACTTCCTATAGACTACATTCTAGTTCCATGGGATTTCCTAGTGTATGTTTTATCTTTATATTTATATTATTCTAATTAATTGAGTCATCATTAAATATATCCCTATGTGAGTTCCGGAATTCGCATATCTTGAGGGATTGGGGTCAGTAGATCCACAGCCTTCCTACAAGCATATCATACTAATAAGGGGAGTTGCCTTCAAAGGTGGAGTGTGTCTGCCTGTGAGACAAGAAACCTTTAGTCTGAAAACACATCAGAAATCATATCAGGACTCACTTCTGTTGCTTCCATTTCAGCTGTTCCAGAGAAAATGTCTGTCTTGACCTTTCTCTTAATGCTGTTAGAATTTACCTACTTGTACGGCTGCTTTTCTAGCCAACAGAAACTTGCAGCTACCACCTCCGCCTTCTAAAAATAGATGTTGTGGCGTTAAATGTTCTGCTACTAAATGCTGGCTATTTGCTTTTGCTATGAACCATCAGGCCCTTCTTCTCTCTTTTAAAATTGAGCTGTCTGAGTAGATCAGACGTCTGCAACCTACATCACATGTCGCACACACAACTAAAAGAAATGACACACTCAGTGATTTGAAATATAGCGTATGATATAATTAAATGTATAGTTAGAAGCATGTCATTTTTTTAAAAATGAAATTATAAAATTTTTAATATTTATTTTTATTTATTTCTTTTATTTATATATATTTTTAAAAATTCTTTTATACATGTACTTCAGTAATTTTTGTAAATATAAATATTACCAAGTCTATATATCTGCCATGCTTAGCGACTTGCTACATTATTTCAGCACATCTGCTACATTTTTTCAGCACAACTGCTACATTATTTCAGCACAACTGCTACATTATTTCAGCACAACTACTACCTTATTTCAGCACAACGGCTTCTTTATTTCAGCACAACGGCTTCTTTTTTTCAGCACAACTGCTACCTTATTTCAGCACAACGGCTTCTTTATTTCAGCACAACTACTACCTTATTTCAGCACAACGGCTTCTTTATTTCAGCACAACGGCTTCTTTATTTCAGCACAACTGCTACATTATTTAAACACAGTTGATACATTGTTCATAAACTAAACTATTGGGGTGTCTCTTGAACATCTGAAAATCACCCACATGGCTTCAATCTATATGTATACTAGTTTACTGACAGTTTCTTTGAGATTTTAAGCAGTCATAATTTCGCTGTCACTTTTAGTTATTTTCTTTTGTGGCATTACACATATCTTGATATATTTTGTTTCAAACATTTATGTATTTGTTCATTTCCTCTTTTGTCCATTAGTCATTCTATTTGTTCTGTCTTCCTGTAATTGGAATGAAGAAATATTTGTCAAAATGAAGAAGCACCAGAAATAGGAACATCTTCAGAGTATAGATATAGCTTAATAGTTTCCTTTGTTGGATGTGTTTATTAGAATATTATTGACATCTTGGCAGATTATTTTGAAATAAATATTATTTTCTTGGATAATATGACATTAAAATATTATTCCTCCCATAAAACATGAATAACTTTTAACTTTTCATTTTAAAATGAATAATGTATACTTCTGCTAATAAGTCAAATGTATTTATATTTACAGATGGCAAATTTTGTTGTCTACTCAGTTATTTTGTGTGCTGCTGTGGCCGTTGTCTATCACAATGCTGTCTGGTGTGGATTTGTCTTCGATGACATGTCAGCAATTGTGGAAAACAAAGACCTTAGACCCAATACTCCATTTACAAATTTATTTCTGAATGACTTCTGGGGAACTCCAATGCATAAGGTATTCAGAGTTAAATAGTTATTAGTTGTGAACACGTGAAAGCTTGTGAAACTGTATGTTTCTTGTTATCCTCCTGCCACACTAATAAGAGTAGTCTGTCATGCTTGGACATCTGATACAATCGCCAGAAGTGTGGATCACGGTGTTCTTGTCTCGCCGCATCCAGGTGTTCATTCCTGTGCCTTCCCATTCCTTTCTTGTTTTTGTTGTTGTTGAATCATCATAAATCTTATCAGTCATTACCATTACTGAGTTCCTGAGTCCATTCGAAGATATCTGAAAAGCGCAGATTATCTACATCTAATTTCTATAATCAGTTTACACTTTTCATCAGTCTTGAGGAGGACTGCCTCCTCTGTTGTTCTAGCATTCCATGATATTGTTTACATTTGTCTCAGAAAACCACATCTCCGCTGCTAGTAAATGTTTTTCAGCTTATGTCCTTGCCTCACATGTTTTAACAACACAGCTTCTGTATAGAACTTCAACAGGTTTTTCTTGCTACAGTTGACATCCTTTTTTTGGTGAGTATCATTCGCATCTTGCTAAAGGCCACTATGGCAATTCTTGTTCTCATCTGTGCATGGCATCTTGCATCAGATTTTATGACTGTTCCTATGGAATACCATTCATATTGATTTGTTTGCCTCATTAACAGAGAATAAACTATTTTTTCATATGAAACAACGTTTTTTGTTGTTGTTGTTTCTCTTAATATTTATTCCCAAATATGTGGGTTGTTTTCTGTTATTATTTGCAGTTGTATTCTTCTAGCTTCACCTCTTTCAGTCGCAGAGGATTTTGACAACAGATGTCTGAGATATAATCGTTAAATGAAATCATATGAGAGTTACTTTCTAAAGATGCTGAATACAACTGCCTATTCTGTGTCAGCTGAGGTAACAAGCCACAACTGTAATACGCAGAGTAGACCAAGCATATTAAGGGCTGATATTGAGATAAAAGTTGAATCATAGAAAAGCTGCAGGTCCTGACATCATTAACATGGAAAATGATAAAACCTTTATCTAACTTTGTCATTAATACTATTTTATAAATTTGTGTTGACGTTTATATCCCTGAATGCATTCCCATAGCTTGAAATCAACTATCTCCAACTGACCATGAAGTCACAAGCTGTTAATTGGGAAGGCTACAGAACTGTTAACTTCATAAACCATGTAGCCAAGACACTTTTTAACAGCTTACAAGACAGAATTAAAAATAAAATAGAGAAAGCAATAGCAGAGAATATTGTGTTGTGGATTCCATAAAAGTAGTTGTTAAAGGGAGACTGGTATTTGTCTAAAAATGGCTAAAAGATATGTAGAAGTTCAGAAAAACATGTTTGTTAAACTACAAAAAACTTTCAATAAAGTACAACATGAACATGTCTTGAAGTTATAAGATGATAGAATGGATATCAAACTTATATGTAACCTTGACTTAGAACAAGTAACAACAGTTAAATATGTCAGAAGTTACTCATCCTTCATGATGATACAATGAGCAGCATGATAGGAAATGAACTGTTGCAATGCCTTTTCAACAACACAGAAAGCCTTTGTTAATGAGTTGAATGCCAAGTTTTTCATAGAAGCAGCTCACCTGACAATCTTAACCTAAGCATACAAAACCAAATGCAAAGAAGAAGAGAACTGCCAAGCTTCAATATCAGTGAAGTAAACTAATAGTAAATAGTTAAAGATATTCTCATGACACAGTGTTATTAGCAGAAAGTGAGCAACAACTACAAGATATTCTCATGACACTGTGTTATTAACAGAAAGTGAGCAACAACTACAAGATATTCTCATGACACAGTGTTATTAGCAGAAAGTGGGCAACAACTACAAGATATTCTCATGACACTGTGTTATTAACAGAAAGTTAGCAACAACTACAAGATATTCTCATGACACTGTGTTATTAGCAGAAAGTTAGCAACAACTACCAGATATTCTCATGACACTGTGTTATTAGCAGAAAGTGGGCAGCAACTACAAGATATTCTCATGACACTGTGTTATTAGCAGAAAGTGGGCAGCATCTACAAGATATTCTCATGACACTGTGTTATTAACAGAAAGTGGGCAGCATCTACAAGATATTCTCATGACACTGTGTTATTAGCAGAAAGTGGGCAGCATCTACAAGATATTCTCATGGCACTGTGTTATTAGCAGAAAGTGGGCAGCAACTACAAGATCTAGTGAATCAGGGGAATAGGTGCAGTGGAGAGCATGCATTAGGTATTAATATTGCAGAAACAACAACTTATGATGATTAGCAACGGAAAGGGGAGGCCACCAATGAATATCAAAATAAATGGAGAGTTACTGGTTAAAATGTTCTTATATCTTAGAAATAACAGATAGGGGCCCAAGTGAAATAGAAATAACAGATAGGGGCCCAAGTGAAATAGAAATAACAGATAGGGGCCCAAGTGAAATAGAAATAACAGATAGGGGCCCAAGTGAAATAGAAATAACAGATAGGGGCCCAAGTGAAATAGAAATAACAGATAGGGGCCCAAGTGAAATAGAAATAACAGATAGGGGCCCAAGTGAAATAGAAATAACAGATAGGGGCCCAAGTGAAATAGAAATAACAGATAGGGGCCCAAGTGAAATAGAAATAACAGATAGGGGCCCAAGTGAAATAGAAATAACAGATAGGGGCCCAAGTGAAATAGAAATAACAGATAGGGGCCCAAGTGAAATAGAAATAACAGATAGGGGCCCAAGTGAAATAGAAATAACAGATAGGGGCCCAAGTGAAATAGAAATAACAGATAGGGGCCCAAGTGAAATAGAAATAACAGATAGGGGCCCAAGTGAAATAGAAATAACAGATAGGGGCCCAAGTGAAATAGAAATAAAAAGGAGAATAAGAAAGGCTAAAAATGTCTTCAACAACATGCACAATCTGGACACTTAGATAGTAACACATAAAAAATGGAATTATCAAAAGTTATGTATGAATTCAACAGAGGACCCTTTTCACACCAAAAGGTTTTTTAGACCAGACAACAAGTAGAACCAGTTGGCTTCACAAACACAAACTAAGTGAATGTTCCAGCATCAGTACAAACAGAAATCTACTAAACATCTAAAGATATCAAACCAGACAAAAGTAGAATTAGTGTGAGCAAGAATACACACAAATCACTTAACTGACATATCTCTGATTGAAATCACATATCTTTGATTGAAATCACATATCTCCGATTGAAATCACATATCTCCGATTGAAATCATATTTTTCTCTGACCAATGGACAAAACAAAAAAATTTAAAATAACAAAGACCAATTTCATTCTAGTGGCAATGTTGGTATATGGTGCTAGACTCATAAAAAATTACAAGTAAAATATTTTGATCATATTAAAAAAGCAAAGCACTCATAAAAGTTGCTGGAGGGAAAAGTTGAAGGCAAGCAAGAAAGAGTTGACGATACCAATGAGACGATCACATCAAGAAATGAATGAACAGCCATTTTACTGTGTACAACCATGTAGCCAGGGCAGAACACAGAGAATTTGACTAGATATCTGGATGACCTATGTGTTTTATTTCTGTGTTATATTTTTTTTTTTAATTAAAATCGTTTGTGGTTGTCAATAGGTTGTTATTCTGCTATGAATACTTAGTCATCTGTCAGTAACAGTTCTCAATCCACTGCAAAAGGTTGTAATATACTGACTTGTTCATGCTACCTTTGCTTTATGTATGATCTCCCATCAGGTTTAATTATCTGGCATCTGATTTTGTCAAGGAAAGGTAATGTCAGGAAATTCCAGATCACCAAGTTTATCAGTATCTATTACATTCCATTTTGTTGATAACAGTGTTATCTGCAAGAACTGATTCTTGTTAGAGACTGACCATACATTGCAATATAATTTCTTCATTTCTGAGATATCCTAAATTGTACTAATTGTCATGTTTATAAGATGTTTTGTATCTTTTGAGTTTAAGCTTAATTGTGTCTCTGTAAGTTAGTTAGTTAGAGGACATTGTAGTATTTTGTGACTTTGTGATTTCATTGGGCAATTTGATCTTCATTAGTTTGCCATAGTTTGTGAACAGTGGGTTCTTGATACAACTGTTGAGACTAATGCAAGGTGGTCTGCTGTCTAATCATGTGCAACTGGGATTGAATCCAGCAGCTCAGATTTATGAAGCACACTCACAGCACCTAACCCCAAGATGTGGACTAGCTCCATCAAACTTTATGTAATGAGAGATGTTCCTAATATCTTGTAACACAAACATGATCAGTTTGATTTTTTATAATATTGTCTGGTGATACCCACCAGCTCAGTGTAGAACTGACTAGTGTCATGACAGCACTCGGTTATTCCATGTCCACTACCTGTCAAACTTTATATGATCTTTTCTGTGAAAGGTCACTCCCACCAGTTACATACTTATTCGCTGTACTGAAGTTGGTGAGCCTTGCTCGATTTTTTATTCATTACCCCAAGTTTGAGTTTTTTACAACACTTCTTTATAACCCATGTTATCTAAACATATCCTTGTGTTCGGGTTAATGTTATCTAAACATATCCTTGTCTTCGGGTCAATGTTATCTAAACATATCCTTGTATTCGGATCCATGTTATCTATACATATCCTTGTATTCAGGTCCATGTTATCTAAACATATCCTTGTATTCGGATCCATGTTATCTAAACATATCCTTGTATTCAGGTCCATGTTATCTAAACATATCCTTGTATTCAGGTCCATGTTATCTAAACATATCCTTGTATTCAGGTCAATGTTATCTAAACATATCCTTGTATTCAGGTCCATGTTATCTAAACATATCCTTGTATTTAAGTTCATGTTATCTAAACATATCCTTGTATTCGGGTCCATGTTATCTAAACATATCCTTGTATTTGGGTTCATGTTATCTGAACATAACCTTGTATTCAGGTTCATATTTTCGAAACATATCCTTGTATTCAGGTTCATGTTAGCTAAACATATCCTTGTAATCGGGTCTTTCTTCGTCCAATATTTTAGCGATAACATAATTTATGTCATCTGCTTAATGTCTTTGATAGTATTTGTCAATTATATGTAATTGTTTATTTTATCACAGTCTAATAAAATGTAACTTTGTACTGGCTGTTTATTTTATTGTTAATATAATGAATCTTCTTCTTTGACATCACAGGAAAAAAGTCATAAGTCTTATAGGCCTTTATGTGTGGCTACATTTCGATTGAACTATTATCTTGGTGAACTTGATCCAAAAGGCTACCATTTATTGAATATAATGCTTCATGCTGTTGTCTGCATCATGTTCATGCGGTAAGCATTTGTTTGAATAATACAAGTGTCAATAAAATTTTTACAATATATTAAATGTGCATTAATTAGCAGTATAAGTTTATCTTTGTGGGACTTCTAATTATTCTTGCTTTAGTTCCTGAAGATATAAACATATTAGTTATGACATGGAGGAATAAGACTACACACATCATTGTCATATAATAAGACAATTGATTTCCAATTTGGCTAATACCATTTAAATGAATCTATTCTGACATAATAATAAAAATATTTTATTGCAGTTACACATATAGAATACCATTTGTATAATTAATAATTAATTATCAATTAAATATAATCATTTTTTTTAACAAAGTGGTTCATGAGCCAGTGATAGCTGTTGTTGTTTTTATCAGCTAACCATGCACAGGAAATGTAGAGATGGGATATGTAATCTCTCATGATAGTACTAACGTTACCACACCCATGACTTGTCATTGAGCATTGTACCCAACTTATAAATACTGGATAATCAGTAGGCTTAAAGAATACTGGTAGATGAGACTGGCTCAAGTGTATACCTGACGTACATTGCTTCAAAACTGTCAGCATCTTAGTTAGTTAGTTGGGTTATCATCATTGCACTCCGGACATGTCCATAGGTGCTCAGATCCTCCCCTCAGTATGAACCCCAACGTCCGATGGCTAATAGGACCAGTTCTATGTTGATTAACAAGTCTTCTGGCGTGTCTGGTGTGAGTCTTGTTTTTTGCTGTGCCGATCTTAATTTCCAAGTCTGCCATTCTGGTGAGTGATGTGGATTCACTGCCACCAAAGTCCTATATCCTTCCCATTTCTCTGAGGGCATTAATAATATCAGCATGATCCATAGGCTGACCGTCGGCAGTAGTAGCGGATCCAGCCAACCTATCAGCTCTTCATTTCCATCGACGCCTGCGTATCCCAGACGCTCATTAGAGAACTGTCCCAGTGTGGATTCTGGGGCTTTATTTTGAAGAACAAAAGAAAAAACCACTGCCCCTCTAACAACACATCGTAAAAGCTCCACGCTGGACTAGAAAAAATTGTAGCAGAAGGCATGGTACCAGGAAGGAGGGGCAGGGGCTGACCGACACGAAAATGGGCACATGATATAAATGACTACTTAAGTATGAAAGTACATGAGGCAGCAGAACTGGCAAGAGACCGAGTTTCTTTCAGGCAGACCGGGATGAGAGCGACATTCTGCAAAGGACCTGCTACATGATGAGTTCCTATTTGAATGGCTTTGTGTTTCTGTCCCTATCTATCTATCTATTTATTGTCTTCTTCACTTTTACCGGGTTGCAGCCCAGTGTCATGGTTTAAAATATTTGTTTTGTGCCTCTCGCGTGATTTGAGTGACAGTTTTCT
The DNA here is from genome assembly GCA_905116865.2 of Candidula unifasciata. Classification (NCBI taxonomy): domain Eukaryota; kingdom Metazoa; phylum Mollusca; class Gastropoda; order Stylommatophora; family Geomitridae; genus Candidula; species Candidula unifasciata. The sequence goes on along the minus strand of CAJHNH020008586.1, from coordinate 321,655 downwards.
GGATCTTCTGGCCGTATTCAGCTACTCCATCTATCCATTTTTTCCTGGGTCTTCCTCTGGCCTTTCTTCCCGATGTGCTATTGTAAAAGGCCTTATATAGCGACTACAGTTTCGGAAATTTGCTATCTTTTCGACAATTTCCGTTACCATAGAAACCGTTTAAAACTTGTTTCGGAAATGTCGGCTGGGGTTTCGGGATGGGTCCTAATCTCTCATGAAATTTTGCCATTGGTGTGATTTTCACCCACTCTAAATAGCTGAAAACGGCGGGAAGGAACCCGATTAACAGCGCATGTCTACGACAGCCGGACATTCTCTGTTTTTCTGTTAGTCTATCAGTTTGATTGAAAATAGCGGTAAATTCGAGGTTGGCTTTAGGCTTAAACATTACCAGATGTGGTAATGCTAGTTACAATTGAATTCTCCGTCCAATTTTACATTTGCATATTAAATTTTTTTTCCCGACTCTGGCTGTTTAGATTTACAGTGACATTTTTTAGGCAATCGCATGTGGCTGAGTGAGCTGAGTCTCATTGCCTGCCATCTTGTCCAATGACAGTCCAATGTCAACAAAGCCGATACAGAACTGCGCAGTAGGTTGCGCAGTGAAAAACTTCTTGTTTCTGGGTCACAAGTTTTAGCGGCTGTTTCTTACATCTCATCTCCACAAAAACCTACATATCTCAGCTCAGAAATGACATACAAGCCTAAATGAGGTACCATTGGAAAGAGATTGTTTACAGCTATCTAACTGTGCTGGTTTTATTGGTGTAGAGGGCATTTTAAAAATTTGACTGAAGTACCTACCTTATAGGCAATCTGATCCGGGTGCATTCTTACTAAATGACCAAACCCACTTCATTCTCTGTCTTTCAATATGTTCCATGCATGCTCTTGTTCTAACTTTGTCTCTAATGCTGACGTTTGTGACTGTCTCTTTGTGTATTGTTGGTGATTCTTCGGAGACATCGCATTTCACACATAGTTATTTTTTGCATATGTGATTTGTTCATTGTCCACGTTTGGCACTGATAACATAACGTAGGGATGAAAATGCTGTTGATCATCTGTTGTTTGGCTGGTAACGAGATCTTTGGATGACGAAGAAGTGGATCCAGTTGGTAGTTGACTGCATTGGCTTTTTGAACTCTAGCCTGTATCTCTTTATCGAGTCTTCCATCTTCTGTAAATATGCATCCTAAGAACTTGAATTCTTGAACTTGTTCTAATTGTATGTCATTGATCTTTATGTTTACATTACTGTGTTTCTTTCCTATGGTCATTACTTCAGTTTTTGAGGTGTTTATTTTCATGTCAGATTTTGTACAGTTAGTGAGCAATGAATCAACATGTTGTTGTAGTTTTTGTTCTTCTTCTTGTAACAAACATTGGTCATCTGCAAAGAGTAGTTCATTTATAATATCTGTGTTTTGGTTTGACTCCTGTGCAATTTTATCCATATATGTGATGAAGAATAGGGGTGATAGGACACATCCTTGTCGTACTCCTGATGTAATGGGGAACCAGTCTGTCATACCTTCTGTTGTTCTTACAGCGCTCTGGCTATTTTGATAGAGAGCCATTATGTTTCCCAATAATTGACCCGGTACACCATATTCTTCAAGAATGTTCCATAGTTTATTTCTGTTAACCCTGTCAAAAGCCTTCTCTTGATCAATGAATAAAAGATTCTGGTGTTTATTATATTCGATGTTCACAAATTTGCCGAAGAGTAAATATTGCATCAGTGCAGCTCTTTCCTTTTCTAAATCCAAACTGATTGTTACTTAATTGAGGTTCTAATATCACCCTCACTCTTCGTTCTAACATTTTTGCAAACATCTTTCCTACATGGCTTTGTAAAGAGATACCTCTGTATGTTTCACAATCTTGTTTATCACCTTTCTTCTTCCATAAAGGAACTATAATTGCTCTCTGCCAGTCAACGGGAACTTTCATTTCCTCCCAGGCCATATTAAATATTCTTGTCAGCCATTTTACTGCTGTTGCCTTACATGCAAGTATTATGTCTGTTGTAATACCATCTGTTCCGGCCGCTTTGTTTCTTTTGCTTTGCTCTAGGATCTTTTCAACTTCAGATTCTGATATATTAGGTTCTTGTTCTTGTCCAACTTTTATTTTATAAGACACTGGTTCTTGTGGTCCACTATTTATTCAGTAATTCAGAAAAATATTCTTGCCATCTTCTTTTAACATCTTGGGATTTGGTGAGTGGTTTTTTAGCCTTGCTGTTTATGATCTTTGATGGGTTAAATTTCTCTTCTCTCAGTCTCATAGCCTTGATGCTTCGGTAAAACTGACCTGGTGAATCAGTGCATAGCCTAGCTAATTGTTCACCGTAGTTTGCCCATGATTCTGATTTCGCCGAATTTACTTTCCTCTTGCTCTTTGCTCTTGCTTTTCTATATTTGATGTAGTCCTCATCTAATTTGGACTTTTGCCACTGATGAAAATATTTCTTCTTTTCTTTGATAGAAATTTTAATTTCTTCATTCCACCATGCTGTTTGTTTCATGTGTCTTCTTGGCTTTCGGAGTCCGCACTTTTCTGTCATTATATTCAGGATGCAGGTTTTAAAAATGTGCCACTCTTCTTCTATGTCATTTCCTCTCTCTAGGGTACTGAAGGTGTTTTTAACTGTTTTCTCAACTTGAATTGCCACATCTTTGTCTTTTAGTTTCTCTATGGCTATCTGATCCATTAGCTGTGGTGTTTTATCAATGCAAATTCTTGTTGGTTTATAGAGCCAAAGTACTACAGGTCTATGGTCAAAGTCTATTATTGCATTTCGGATGGCCCTGGAGTTATTTATTCTCCATCTGTCGCTATTTGTTGTGAGAATAAAATCTATCTGTGATGCTTGGTTAATATTATTCCATTTATACCAGGTCATTATCTTGCTTCTCTTATGTTGGTATAGCGTGTTGCTGATAATTAGTTCATGCTCTGCACATACATTGAGTATTTATTCTCCATTGTTGTTACATTTATTTTCTTTGTCACTAAATGGTCCCATATATGTGGACCATGGATGTCGACGTTCTCCCACATGTCAGTTGAAATCTCCCATCACATACAAGCCATCAGTGTCTGTAACTTTACTGATGGTTTCACTAAGTTGGGACTGCCCTCACCTCTATTCTCAAACTAGAATTCTTTGCCCAGTTCTCTACCTTCTCCAATGACTTTTGAAGTGGAGAGAAAACTGTTTTCAGTGGCCGTCTAAACAGCAAAGTCATTGATTAGCATTGGTTCTACAAAGCTCTCATTCAGCTAGTGTTGGAGACTTGCTAGTGACAATATTTTGTCATGTCACTTAGAGCCTTGGCTCTTTTACACTAGCACTCCCTATCTGTTTTACTGACTGTTCATCTGTTCAGTCAGTGTAACTTACTGTCTGAACAGCTGAACAGTCTGTGTAACTTACTGTCTGAACAGCTGAACAGTCTGTATAACTTACTGTCTGAACAGCTGAACAGTCAGTGTAACTTACTGTCTGAACAGCTGAACAGTCAGTGTAACTTACTGTCTGAACAGCTGAACAGTCAGTGTAACTTACTGTCTGAACAGCTGAACAGTCTGTGTAACTTACTGTCTGAACAGCTGAACAGTCAGTGTAACTTACTGTCTGAACAGCTGAACAGTCAGTGTAACTTACTGTCTGAACAGCTGAACAGTCAGTGTAACTTACTGACTGAACAGTCAGTGTAGCTGAAGATGCTGTCTATTTAAATTGTCAGATTGTTGGTACAGAAAGACTGTTCTTAAAAAATATGTGTGTGAGTAACTGCTGCTTGTTTCAGTTTCAGTTTCAAGTGCTGATACTTTGTCAACAGCATTCCTCACTCCCTGTCCATTTGCACCACAATCTTGACTGCATTGAGTTACATTTGGCTTTTGCTGCTACTGCCTTCAGATGGTCCAGTCCTGGAAGGATAGTCTTCTATAGAAAATGATACTCAGGTCCTGCAGTTTGCTTTTTCTGGAGATATTTCTGAGGCTTGAGATATCAGCTCTAACAATCCTATTGTCCAGAAAGTACCATAAAGCCACCACCTCATCTGGGTTGGCAGCACTTATCTCTGCAGACCAGTGAGTCACTTTTTCTACTGTTGTCTGCAGGTCTTGAGCTGTTTGTTGCCCAGCGGTCAACTACCTGTATATGAGAACATCATATGCAAATGTCAATATCCATCACAGACCGGATACTTTAAGCTCTAAGTCTTGCCTGTTTACACACTGAAGTGCACTAGTGAAATTGCAGATCACTATGATAGTCTCAGAGAAATACTTCATGCCTCTGAGGCCTATGTACCTAGATGGTGGGCAACCTTAAGCAAATGCAGGACAGCAGCAATCGAGTTCACCAGGCAGGAATAGACCCCCTTCTCTATGAGCTCATCATCATCATCATGTGCCCTGCCAACCGGCACCTCTGCAAATCATGATCCCTGGTTGACTGGAACAGCTCTCCTGACGATATCCTTCCTATGAGCACAGATATCAGAATATCATATCTGACTCTATTGTAGGCATCCTCAAAATGAAATGCTGTTACTACTATCTCCTGTCTATTTGTAATCTTCCATAAACTTCAGAAGTGAAAGTGGCTACATTTCACCAGCTATCTTTCCCTATATTTTTATCATATTCTCCACGATTTACAGTTCTTTTCATTTTGGCAATGAAGCATAGTTACAAGAACTGCGTTGCACTGTAGAACAAGATACTGCCTGCAGGAGATATTGCTCATCTAAGCTGTCAATCTCTTGGTCTAGGGCTGTCTCATGAGCTCTTTCGCTGGACAGATGTTTTAACCTAGGGTTGTCTTTTAGTAGTATATTCAGCTAGCAGGCTTTACCCATGTTCAAAACCAGTTTTGACAGATGTTTTCACCCATGCACTGGGAGTGGGCTGATAAGAGCCAGAACATTTCTGGGCATGACATCTCTGCAGACGCCCCGCTCGCTAGCTCGGTTGGTTAAATCTGTCTGCACGCCAACTGGGTGACGGAACTCCCTGTAGTCCGGGTTCACACCCAGGGGTAGACGAAAAGCCACATTTCTCCCAGATTTATGGTATCTATCATGGAATCAAGGCTGAAGGGTTGCGATATCCATTATTTCGAATCAAAGGGTTACCAACTCATAGTTTCCGGATGTTTAAAAAAAAAAAAAAAACTTTGGACCACCAACTCCGAGATCCCTTGCCAGGTCAGTTTATGCTCATGTGAGCCATTATATGTTGTGCACGATGGGGAAATGTGGTGCACGATGGGGATGTGTGGGGCATGATGGGGATATGTGGTGCATGATGGGGATGTGTGGTGCACGATAGGGATGTGTGGTGCACGATGGGGATGTGTGGTGCACAATGGGGATGTGTGGTGCACAATGGGGATGTGTGGTGCACGATGGGGATGTGTGGGGCATGATGGGGATATGTAGTGCATGATGGGGATGTGTGGTACACGATGGGAATGTGTGGTGCATGATGGGGATGTGTGGGACATGATGGGGATGTGTGGGGCACGATGGGGATGTGTGGTGCACGATGGGAATGTGTGGGGCATGATAGGGATATGTGGTGCACGATGGGGATGTGTGGTGCACGATGGGAATGTGTGGTGCATGATGGGGATGTGTGGGCAGTCTTGCATGAGAATCCATAAATTAGCCCAGAGCCAACTGGTGCTCGAGATGAGGTATGGAGTAACCCCTTATATACACATCACAACAGCCCTAACTTTCCCTTATGCCTGCGACCGAAATCACCACACCACACAACACCTTCTTCTTTTGCCTTCCTAGCTCCCCATTGGAGCATAGGCCCTCAACCAACTCATGCCAAGTTGTTCTATCTTTTGCTTCACATGCAGCTCTCCCTGTGTCCTTCCCATTCCTAGGTGCGAGGAGGTACATCGACGATCTGGACTCCATTTGGCTTTCTCCACACTGTGTCATATTTCTTCTACTTGAAGAGCTTGCCCTCATCTTGTTTGGCTGGGTTTTACTTGCTTCTCTTTTTGACTATCGTTATTTGGTTTTTGTAGCTATGGTTTTTACAGGATGAGGTAGCCAACCTCAAGCCCAACCCTACCTTTAGTTGCCTCTTATGACTTGCCTGGTAGGGTGCAGTGTCACTATTCTTTGCTTCGCGTGAGGGCCCCGGTGACACACATACTATATTTATAATTGCTCCAACAATGATCAACAATTATCCTGATTTTAGAAAAATTGATTCGTTTCATTCTTTATACAATTTTAAATAATTTTTCAGAGTGTGCAGTATGTTTTTACCTGAACTAACCAGTTTCTTGGCTTCACTGTTATTTGCTGTGCATCCCGTTCATACAGAAGCGGTGAGTACTTTTGTTGCCGCACGTTAATCATATTTCAGTTGACATATGCTGAGTAATATTTATGAGATAACTAGCTCATGATTTCATGGGCGGTCATTGGAATAGTCAGGGACAATAAAGATCTCTTGAAGATTGAACACATTGTTAACACAACAGCAAATGAAAAAACAAAATTTAAGGGTTGACGGTTGCTAAGGGAGTTATGGATCTGTGGGTTTGCTTGGAGTGCCATGTGATCATTTCCTAATTCATTGCTAACATAAGCTTTCATCATCTATTGCTAATAGAGTTTTAGATGTCTATATTACTTTACTTATTGGATTGTTAGGTAGGGCAGGTAACCCCTCCCAAAAACCTCCTCCTGGTAAAGTATTATTAAAGCGAACCCACGCCTGTCGGCAAGGCACCTGATGATAATGATGAAACCACTTGATGTGCTGTCTTTCTGTGTTGTTTAGATCTGCCTTTGCAGCTTCAGTGGAAAATCTTGCTGTGAATGCAGCAAGAATATCTTTATAGACAAAATATTTTTGATGAAGTACTTCTGTTATGAATTTCAGCAATTATTTAGATTTTGCAAAGCAATCAGGTTCTCCAGTAATTTTTTTTTTTTTTAAGCCTTTAGATCCTTGCTGACAGTGAAGTGAATCAAATTTTTATTCAAAATCTGGGTTTTCTTTCCAAATAAAAACTGTTTGATTGAAACATTTGATGCCATCATAAAGTCTGAAATTTTAAATTTATGTCGTGTAACTTCAGATTCAGACAAGTCTCCTGCAGTGTCCAGTACAAGCTTTAGATTCCCAGTCTCATTGTAGTCTTGTCAGTTTCTCTGTGTTCTCTCCCTTTATCCCTAAGAAAGAATAATCAGTTCCTCTGTGTTCTCTCACTTTATCTCTGAGAAAAAATAATCAGTTCCTTTGTTTCTCTCACTTTATCTCTTAGAAAGAATAATCAGTTCCTCTGTGTTCTCTCACTTTATCTCTTAGAAAGAATAATCTTCCTCTGTGTTCTCTCCCTTTATCTCTTAGAAAGAATAATCAGTTCCTTTGTGTTCTCTCCCTTTATCTCTAAGAAAGAATACTTTAATTTTTCAGAATGCCAAATAGGTTTTTAACAGTGACATCAAGATATTTCACTTTATAAAAAAGCTTCACCACCAAAGTCACTAAGTCATCAACAACTGGCTAGATAATGTACTGCTAATCCATGGATGTAGTTCACTTTTACTAACAAAGCTGAATGTAGGTTTTGTTGAAAGTGGAGAAATGATTAGACTGGGTGTGAAATAAAAGGAAACATCAACTGGGTCACCACCTTGAAGTATAAAGTGGAAAAGTCCCTGACGTATTACATGGGTGCCAATTGCCCACAATGACTGCAGTTTTTGGTAATTAAGTTGCTGATAAGCTGCCGAACCTGAGATAATCACAAGCATTATATTAGACATCTCCCTGCTTTATGAATAATGGTTGAGGATTGAGTTAAGAGGCTGCTGAACTTTAGAGGATGAACAGCTACGTATGAGTGACCTCACTGATGTGTGCAGTGTTCTTGATGAACACCAGGGATGCCCGAGCTCCTTTGATGGCAGATAGCTCCCATCCATTCAGAACACCAGGGACGCCCGGGCTCCTTTGATGGCAGATAGCTCCCATCCATTCAGAACGCCAGGGACGCCCGAGCTCCTTTGATGGCAGATAGCTCCCATCCATTCAGAAAATAAATTGCAGAAAAAATATTCGGGAATTTCAGAAGAGATAAATGAAAGGCTTACAGACAGGCAAAAGTTTTTTTTTACTTTTAAATGTATCCATGGCGGTCTCTGATACAATGATAAATGCCACAACTGCAACAGAATACAGGCCCAATACCTTGTAGTAGGAATTCTTTCCATAGAAACACACATAGGGGAGAGTAGTGCAGAATTGACTCAGAAGGTACACAGATGTATCAGACAACTGATGTGAAAGCTCTGACGCATGTGTTTGTTGGAATCTGCAAGTTTGCCTGGGAAGAATGTGTGAGTTTTTCCCTGTCCTTCATGACAAATAACGGACATCACCAGGGAAAAACTACCTTGAAAGTTCTGTCAGAGGACATTTGTTTAGACACTTACCAATTGTAGACACCCATAAGCAGTTGGAACATTCCCCCCTTGGGTTGTCCCTCTTCCCCAAAAATTGAAAGGGAAAAAAATGAAACAAGACTGTTTCTCCTTCTTCTGTCAGCCTGCCAGTTAGTTGATCGCTAAAGCATTGTACTTGAATACTGAGTTCTTGTGCACATTGTACTTGAATACTGAGTTCTTGTGCACATTGTACTTGAATACTGAGTTCTTGTGCACATACTTAAATACTGAGATCTTGTGCACATACTTGAATACTGAGTTCTTGTGCACATACTTGAATACTGAGTTCTTGTGGTCATACTTGAATACTGAGTTCTTGTGCATATTGTACCTGAATACTGAGTTCTTGTGCACATACTCGAATACTGAGTTCTTGTGCAAGGCCTTCAACTCTGGTGTGGCATGAACAAGTTCTCTTACTGAATACCTGCAAATTGTTTGCCCAATGAGAGATTAACCTTTTTGACCTGAATCAATTTTAGAATCCAACAAAACTCACTTGCTCCATTTAGTAACACCTGTGGGAAGTGACCAACATTGTTCAAGTGAAAACTTACTGTCAAAACATTGTTTACATTATAACTTACTGTCAAAACATTGTTTACATGATAACTTACTGTCAAAACATTGTTCACGTGATAACTTACTGTCAAAACATTGTTTACCTTATAACTTACTGTCAAAACATTGTTTACGTTATAACTTACTGTCAAAACATTGTTTACGTTATAACTTACTGTCAACAGTTGCAGTAAACTGAATAAATACTAGCATATCAATAGCATCACAGAACCACATCTTGACAGACTGAGTATTTCCAAGAAAGTGGCCTATGATTCCCACAGTCGTTCAAGAGTTGACATGATCTTCTCTGTGATTAGCGCTATTGTTATAGTCTCCTAGACTTTCCACTATGAGATATTACTCTTAGAACAGAGCTGACATATTCTCACCCCCATTCTTCGCAAAGCATGTTCAATTTTGCCTTTGTCCCTTTGTTCTCCAGAGTTTCTATGACCACTGTCACAAATTATTATTTTAATGGTTTCACTGTGTCGGAGAATGATTTTAAACAAATTATTAAATCATTTCCTGAATGTTATAAAAGTAATGAAAGTTGTATTATTACACTGTAAGGTCATCCAGTAAGTATAAATCCGTAATTTTTATTGCTAGGTGACAGGAGTGGTGGGCAGAGCTGAGATTTTGTCATCAGTTTTCTTTCTAGGTGCTTTTCTTGCCTACTCCAGATCTACTGGGTACAGAATGAAGACAAGTAAGTTTCTGTATTATTTAAACCTGTCCAGGATTTAGGCTCGGCTCTGTGGCTAAGTCGGTGTGAACGCTTCGTAATGCTTGGATGCCGGGTTCGATCCCAGCTGCAGGCCATGTGGTATCAGGGGGCTGACCGTCCATAAAGCAATGGCAAACTACTGGATGTAAATTTGCCTAGAAAAACCACACAACAGCCAGGGGCTGTTGGGTTTGGTTCTGCAACGTCCTGTAAAGGATATGCAACTAACCTAACTAGGATTTAGAAATCATGTATGGAATGGTTAATCAAATATACGAGGAAGAGAAAAATACTAAAAATCCTGAGACCTCAGCATAGAGGAGGACTATTTTAAAGATGGCATAAGTTTTCAAAAACTAAAAGTCTTCGATCATATTAAACACCAAATTGGTTTGGAGAGAAAAGCTGTGGAGAATTTGGTTCCTGGAAGAAGAAATGTGGCTTGGCCATTGTGAAGGTGGACACCTTGAGAGTGACAGTTCACCACAGTTTAAGAGGCTTTCTGGCGTGCAATGATAGTTTAAGAGGCTGTCTGGCATGCAATTATAGTTTAAGAGGCTTTCTGGCGTGCAATGATAGTTTAAGAGGCTTTCTGGCATGCAATGATAGTTTAAGAGGCTTTCTGGCGTGCAATGATAGTTTAAGAGGCTTTCTGGCGTGCAATGATAGTTTAAGAGGCTTTCTGGCGTGCAATGATAGTTTAGAGGCTTTCTGGCATGCAATGATAGTTTAAAAGGATTTCTGGCGTGCAATGATGAAAGTAACTTGCGGCAAAAGATGTGCAACAATAATAATCGTGAGTTAATAGAAAACATAACCACTGAAGGTTATGTTTATTTATGTGCAAGTTATTTAAAAACTAAGCTGAAAAGAAATGATAAAAATTGTAAAATGTGTCCACAAAATAGGATTTAATAGACATAAATTAAGATGCTAACAAGGGTAATTTCACACGCATCTTATAGTATGAGAAAATGCTCCTTTTTTTTTTAAACAATGTACAAGAGCTTGACACTTATCATTACGTAGTGTTTGAAAAATGGCTTTTGGACTCTTAGAACTGAAGGGTCCACTTATTACCAGAAACTAAGCTGTTTATATCTGCTTACAAATGAGCCTTTATATCTGCTTATAAACGTGTCACTTAAATAGTATGAGCTGATGAAACATTTCAAGTAAACTCTAGGTCGTACACACTTCAAAATTATGAAGATCACATTATACATATTGTGTGATTGACTGGCCAACTCATTTCCTTGCAACCTTTCTAATGCATTACATTTTTTTTTTTTTTTTAATCTTTTGCATTGTATGATCTAATATCATGGCCAGAAGCTTATTAACTGCACCACTGGCCCCTGGGCAACCAATGTGCTGGGGCTCCTGCACCACTGGCCCCTGGGCAACCAATGTGCTGGGGCTCCTGCACCACTGGCCCCTGGGCAACCAATGTGCTGGGGCTCCTGCACCACTGGCCCCTGGGCAACCAATGTGCTGGGGCTCCTGTGACAACTCACAGGAAAGAAATGTGTATATGTCACACAACATACACAGATTAGCATCGGGCCCTGTGACGTGCGGCGGCTACATTCTGATGAGTGGCGTACCAATGATGAAATAGAGCATTGTTAACATAACCAATACAGTATCCAACAAATTACAATGCCACCGGCCAAGTGTGACAGAACATGATGAATGTTAAAGGCTTCCAAACATAGTTGAACGATGAAAGCTCTTAAAAGGTTACATTGGTGTATTGATAATAACAGTGATCAACAGAAGGAGAAAATGTGCAATTAATAAAACTCCAGACTCATACATACACGCCAGCAAAAGCAACCGCTCTTACGTCAACTGACTTCATTACAAACGACGGGTCGCAGTCCGACCTTGGAAGTCCGGACAGTCATCTCGATCTTCTCTTCTGCAGTCTGAACAAGGTAATATAAGTATACGGGCTTCCTGCCGATAGCAATAGACAATATACCAGCTTTCCGCTGAGGTTTTCTAGTGGAGTCCCGGGGTAGAGCGTCCTCAAGGATCCAACTTTATACAACAACTGCTTTCAGAGGCATCCCAGGGTAGAACGTCCTCAAGGATCCAACTTTATACAACGACCTACTATCCTACAGTATCTGCTGATCTGAGTCAACAGAAAACTTGGTACTTTATTTCATTTTATTCAGTTAGTCTTCTGTGTGTATGGATAGTTAAATACTTGTTTTGCTCTTGTATGGCTTCACAGTGGATTTCTGTTTGTTCCATTTTAACTTGTATAAAGCCAAGACACAAGGTTTTTTTTTTTTTTATTTATTGTTTTGTGCTTGCAATATCCTGTGACCATGTTTACATTGATTTCTGTAGAATGGAAACCGCTGCTGTTGACTGTGTTGTTGGTGACAGTAGCCATGCTGTGTAAGGAACAAGGCATCACTGTGATTGGCATTTGTTGTCTTTATGAAATGTTTATCGTTCAAAGGGTGAGCAAAGTGTTTACAAATATTGCCTTCATTTTAGTTCACATAAATGGTTTTATAACATATGGGACATGCTTATGAGTGCCCAGTCTCTTTCAGCAGATATGAAAATATATACATTCTAACTACCTCCCTCCATTATTAACACATGGGGGCCGCCTTAGCGCAGTCGATAGGAGACTCGTTTTCAAATCCAGCTGCGACTCGCTGCAGCCCACGGACGGTGTTCGAAACCAGGCTGTTCCCGGGGTTCACCCAGGCTCTAGGTAATGGGTACCAGAGTTAATTAACACACTGGAGTAAATAGAGGAACGTCGCTGTAACTACAGAATTGCGTGTGGACAGCAACACAGGCGAACAGTTTTTTTCTTATCAACTGTACATACTGGTGGCAGAGTACTTATGGTTTATAACCGTGTGCAGTGTCGCTGGTTCACATCTCCGGACTTTACCTTTTTTTTTTGTATGAACACATAGCCTCCTCTTGACTACAAGATGAAAGTCACTGGCATGATCAGTTGACAGCTGCTGAAATTGCAAGTTTCCAGACAGCGCCATTCTCTGCATTTCTTGCCCAGACTCATTTAATCACTGCATTATGGTAATGTTTTATATCCATTTCACTATAAACCCAGACGTCACTGCAGAATATACTCTCCAGTTTGGTCACGTTGTTTAGTTTTAACATCCATATCAATCCTCTCTTGGGTTAATTACCTTTCTTATCCAGATTTTAAAGGAAAAGGCAAATCTTATAATTCTTATGTCCTTTTTTTTTCTCTTCCTCCTCATTCTGTCCCTCAGCCTTGCCTTTATCTTGTTTCATCATTGTCATCATCTTCTGCTACATATATTCCTCATTGAGCATAGACTCTTGACAAACGTATGCCATGTCATTCTGTCTATTGCCAACTCTTGCTGTTCCCTCTCTAACTGTTCCCTATTATTTATCTTTAATTATCTTCTCTATGTTTTATTTGGTCTTCTACATCTATTTTACTTTTTTGGCTTTCAGTGTAGGGCATTCTTTTTCTTTTTCTAAAAAGTGTACTAGAAGTTACAATAACTAGGCTATTGTCTTGTAATCTATCAGCTGCTGTTGTCATCCTATGTTATCATGGAAGCTCTTTAATGTCATCAGTCCATAGTCTCCTCGGGTGATCTTTTGCTTTCATATCCCATCTTTTCTTATGTAGAGTCTGCGTTGGTAGTTGTTCTTACTACATGATCAAACCATTTGATCTTCCATTTCTCAATGAATTTGCTGCATGGTGCTTTCCCATAGTCGAAAGGCAGGGGGTAAGAAGTGTTGGTGTTGTGGGTAGTGGGTTCCCCCCCTTACTTCACCCTAGGTCTAGTGAATATCTGTTCACGAAAGGAGCGTCCATTGTGGTGTCAGCCTCTTGACCTAGCAAAACCTCTCTTACCTCAAGACCATTGTGCGTGGCGAAGAGTCACAGCCTCCCCGAGGTAGTCCTGGTAACTGGGGGTACGAATCCCCAGGCAAAACACAATGGATCTAGAGGAGCAAACCTCGATAATAAACCCGGTGCACCACACCGTACTGCCCCCTGTGGGAGGGAAGGAGCCAGAGGTGTGCTGAACAGTCTTAGGAATGGAAACAAGCATGCTAACCCCCCTGAATACCGGAAACTATCGTGAAGGCACAGGGACTCAGGACGTGACGATCCAGTTGCCCCAACTACTCATGCTTAGGCCATGCTTAGAGCCATGAAGAGCTCAGCGAAACCTGCAGGCAATCTGGTGGCGGGGAATGAGCACACTGTGAGCCCCACCTTAGCTACGTGTTAAAGGGGAAGGCAGAAACACAACCCATATTTCCTTTAGAACTGGTGCAGGGCATTTCTAGCTGCTGCCCGGGGAGGTAGGTATTCCACAGACACCCCAGCACCACAATGCCATGAATATTTCAAAATTTAAGAATGCATACGAGATCGGTCGTCGCCTCGTCTATCAAGGCCCGCCCCAGACAGTGGGAAACCAGGCTGTCATGTGCGAAAAATTGGCTACTGGAAAATTTGAAATAAATAGGAAAATCAAACACCCCAGGAGGAGGAAGAGTGGGAGGGAGAGCAAAGAGAACTCAGACAGCACAGCAAAAATTACACAGATGCTCAATATTCTGCAGCTGAACATCTGTGGAATAAGAAATAAGAAACTTCAACTTGTCAAACTGCTAAACAACCACAGGGTACACGTGGCTGCCCTACAAGAAACCCTGCATAAAGACTCTGATCTGCATCTCACTGGATATACTAGTTATGCCTGTAAGTGCAATGACTGCCGGGGCATAGTGACCTAAATCAGAAATGACATACAAGGAGATGTAACAATGCTAACGACATCTCAAAAAATAACTATCTGGCACAATGGAAGCAAATATACGATATACAACGTGTACAGCCCACCTCAGACAACATGCAACATACCAGAACTATACAAGACACAGTACCATAAAACCCTTCTTGTTGGTGTCTTCAACGGACACTCGCCACGTTGGGGTTACCCTGACTACAATAGCACAGGGAAATACATCGAAGATACTTGTGAAACAACTAACCTATTAGTGCTGCAGGACACAGAGTCTACACCTACACTGTTACACAGGGCCCACCTATCTCTCAGCCGACCAGACCTGACCATCTGCTCATCCGACTTAGCAGACGCAAGCTATCCCCAAGTCCTGGACGACATAGGAAGTGACCACAAACCTATACTCACAACTGTAAGCACCACCGCTAAATTACGCTTCAAGCAGAGAACCCGTTGGAATTTCCGAAAAGCAAACTGGAAACTATTTCAGGAAACATCTGACTGCCTCCTGGGAAGAATTGACAACAGCTGTGTGGAAACTTTTTGTGAAGACATAACACAAGCAATCCTGAATGCAGCATCGAAAGCCATCCTTTTTCAAGAAATTCAAAATACTATATCTGAAAGGAATAAAGCAAGAATATTGCTCGAAACTGCACGTTCAACAGAAGCAAAGATCCAATACAATAAAGCATGTGCCAGAGTAAAGCTTGTAGTTAATAAGGCTAAAAGAGATAAATGGACAGAAACTTGCTCCAACTTAGATCTTAGACAGAATGGAAACAAAGCATGGACTTTAGTTAAAAACCTCTCCGGAGAAAGTAGAAGGGTGAACCCAAAACCAGTCACAAATTGGAGTAAGACAATCACTGAAGACAAGAAGAAAGCAGAACATTTCAATCATTATTTTGCCTCAGTTAACAGAGCAGGTAAGCTGTCAGAACTCAATAGAACACAGCTCTCTCAGTTGAAGAAACAAGAGAGAGCTCCAACAGCCAGCGACTCCCTTTTTGAAAATGAATTTCGCATGGATGAATTAGAGCAAGCACTGAAGAAATTGAAACCTAGAAAATCTCCAGGCCCAGATAAGATCCACAACGAAATGCTGCTACATCTTGGCCGGTCTGGAAGAGAAGTAGTTCTTAGGCTTATTAATAAAACTTGGAGGTCAAGCAAACTTCCAAAGGCATGGAGGAATGCATATATCGTCCCCATTCTTAAAACCAAAAAGCCTCCAGATGACCCCAAAAGCTACCGCTCGATATCCTTAACATCATGCTTGGGCAAAGTTGCAGAAAGAATGATAAACAGGCGCTTATATTGGTTCCTTGAGAGTTCTGGTGTTCTATGCCATGAACAGGCAGGCTTCAGAACCAACAGCTGCACAGAAGACCAGCTGTTCAGACTGACACAAAGAATACATGACGGCTTCCAGAATAAGAAACACACAGTGGCAGTCTTTTTCGACCTCCAGCAGGCCTATGACAGAGTATGGAGAAAAGGTCTCCTGATGAAGATGATGAGCATAGGAATACATGGCAGATTGTATAACTGGGTGAAATACTTCCTGATAGATAGGACAATCCAGACTAAGATGCACAACGCAATCTCTTCTAAAGAAGTCTTGGAGGAGGGCTTGCCACAAGGCTCATCATTGAGCTGTACACTATTCCTAATCTTTATCAATGACCTGCCAGAACAAATCAAGGCTGAAAAAGCCTTGTACGCTGATGACCTAGCAATATGGCAGAGTCATGAAAATGTGGAAAGTGGAGCCCAAAGACTGAATGGAGACCTTAGAAGACTGCATGAGTACTGCCAAAGATGGAAACTCAAGGTTAACTGTGCAAAGATGGTCTACACAATCTTTACCAAAAGCCACCAAGTAGCAAGGAAGAATATTAACCTGAGGTTAGACAAACACCAAGTGATGAAAGAAGAGCATCCCACATACCCTGGAGTCACACTTGACCGGCAGCTCAGTCTCAAGAACCATATTGAAAACATCAGGAATAAGGCATTGAGGCGGTTACAGTTATTAAAGAGACTTGCAGGTACATCATAGGGATCAGACAAGGAAACTCTGAGGGGCTTATATCTAGGATATGTTCGCTCTGTGATAGAGTACAACAACTCACTGCTTACAACTTGCTCCAAAACTAACCTAGAGACTCTTGACAGAGTACAAAATAATGCCCTCCGATTAATCTGCGGAGCTATGCAGTCTACACCAACTGCTGCATGTGAAATCCATAAAAATGTGGAACCCCTCGGGTTGCGGAGAGAAAAAGCCACTTTAGAAATTTATGAAAGATGCATTAGGAAAAATCGTAACCATCCTAATAGACATCTTGTAGAAAACTGGTCACCAGAGAGTAAAAGAAAACAGGGAAGACCAAAAGAAACTCTCCGTAGAACCATCACAAGGGAGAGCTCAACCATGGGTCTCAGTCGCACTCAAGACCTTCATCAAGTGGCAACGAACCGACAGACGTGGAAAGCTATGACCTCTGCCCTATGCGCCATCTTTGGCACAAGAGGAATAACTAACTAACTAACTAAGAAAACTGGGAATACAAACAAAGAATAAAGCACAAATCGGTTTTACACTGTGTTAATGAAATTCAGGACAGATACCACCTCCCAGAAAGACGTCAAGGAATTCAGAATGTTGCAAGAAACCTACCACCACATGCTCGCTTTAAAGCTCCAGAAGTCCGAACTAAATTGGTAGGCGAGGAAACCAAACAGTCCGACCCAATCGCTCTTATGAACTCATCACTAAAGACCGTTGATTCTTACCCCCAAGAATGTCTATACTGATGGATCAGCATTTAAAGCTACCATTAAAGCAGGTACATAGGTTATCCCGATGGATCTGTTGAAGAGATTTTTGATGCATGCGGGGAATTCTGTTGAAACTATGAAGCTGAAATAATTACACTGGAAACAGCAGTATACCACCTAAAGACTGTAATGGATGTTTACCCTTCAAAAGTCCAAAATATTGTCATCTTCACAGATTCAGTGTCTGCCCTTCAAGCTCTGGAGGGCAGTGAACGCTGCAGAACTGACATAGCCAAGATAATCCTGGATGCTGATCAGCTTATTACCTCATACAACATCAGAATAGTGATGCAGTGGATTCCAGGTCACTCCGGCACACCAGGTAATGACAGAGCTGACAGATTGGCAAAGAAAGGAGCAACACAAGAACAACCACCTACAGCGACAACCCTCCAGACAGCAAAAACACTGATAAGAGCTATAAACAAAGAGACTTGGTTGAACAGATGGGCCATGGGAGACACTGGAAGAGAGGTTTATAGACATATGTCTGGCCCTGATCCTAATGACAGCATTAACCATCTAACAAGAAGGGACCAGGCCACCATCTTCAGACTTAGAACGCAACATACTCCACTCAATGTACACCTAAACAGAATACAGCCACAACACTCCCCAGAGTGCCAGCTATGTAACTACCCCTACGAAACTGTTGAACACCATCTCTTTGAGTGCCCAAAACTCAGTGAGACAAGAAGAACGCTACTCCCTCCGAGACCAGACAAGTGGAACACCTTGTACGGAGGAAAAGAACAGCTTGTGAAAACATGCAAATTCCACTACATGGCATTGGGCCAAAGGGCGAAAGCTCATGCGCCGCTGGATCGATAACAACAACAACCCATAGTCTGTCTGACAATACCATTTCTCAATGAATTGCTGCATGGTGTTTTCCCATAGTCTGTCTGACAATACCATTTCTCAATGAATTTGCTGCATGGTGCTTTCCCATAGTCTGTCTGACAATACCATATCTAACTCAGATATCATTTCTAACATATCAATGATATCTCTGGTTATCACGATGATCACATTTGGTCATTGTGATGATTGTGGGTGCTCATCATTCTAAAACATTTTCAGTTTTACAACTGGTCTCACATGTTGAGTGAATCAAGAACTGACATAACATAACACAACCTTTGACTCATTAGTGTCGTTGAGGTATATTGACATGTCGTTGAGGTATATTGACATGTCGTTGAGGTATATTGACAGAAGCCTCAGCACACAAACCCCGCCACTCTTTCTTTATCTTCCTCTTGCTGAATAAGTGTCATTCAGTCTTGTCCATTTCATGATGTTGTCTTCCTTGGTTCTTCTTTGCCGACCTCATCTTCAACTACCTCCAGTGTAAGAGTTGACATCACTGCACTCTAGACATTAACACACATGCTCTGTCTCCCTCCTCAGTAGCCAATAAAGATTTCACAACCTAATAGTTTCAGTTGCAACCTGATTAAAAGTTCACCTAGTTTCCCCCCTCAGTGTTGAATATTTTCTGAAACCTCCGCTCACCTCTCCTGCTGAGATATGGATACTCTGTTTTGTTGCTGTGTCCACTTGGTCCCAAAAATTGTCATCACAACAGCTTTTTTTATAAAGTAGCTCACTACACATAGGAGTGGCAGCAGTAGTTTGTCAGCCTGCTCATTCCCCTGCACACCTGAATATAGCTTGTTTTCCTCTGATGACAGTCAGCAAGGTACCTAATGGTGATGTTGTTGCTGATGACAGTCAGCAAGGTACCTAATGGTGATGTTGTTGCTGATGACAGTCAGCAAGGTACCTAATGGTGATGTTGTTGCTGATGACAGTCGGCAAGGTACCTAATGGTGATGTTGTTGCTGATGACAGTCAGCAAGGTACCTAATGGTGATGTTGTTGCTGATGACAGTCAGCAAGGTACCTAATGGTGATGTTGTTGCTGATGACAGTCGGCAAGGTACCTAATGGTGATGTTGTTGCTGATGACAGTCAGCAAGGTACCTAATGGTGATGTTGTTGCTGATGACAGTCAGCAAGGCACCTGATGATGATGTTGCTGATGACAGTCGGCAAGGTACCTAATGGTGATGTTGTTGCTGATGACAGTCAGCAAGGTACCTAATGGTGATGTTGTTGCTGATGACAGTCAGCAAGGTACCTAATGGTGATGTTGTTGCTGATGACAGTCAGCAAGGCACCTAATGATGATGATGTTGCTGATGACAGTCAGCAAGGCACCTAATGATGATGATGTTGCTAGTGACAGTCAGCAAGGCACCTGATGATGATGTTGCTGGTGACAGTCAGCAAGGCACCTGATGATGATGTTGCTGATGACAGTCAGCAAGGCACCTGATGATGATGTTGCTGGTGACAGTCAGCAAGGCACCTGATGATGATGTTGCTGGTGACAGTGTGTTTGATTTATTTAATCAGGGACAGTTTGCACATGCCAGTTTCTGCCAAAAACATTCGGGTATGCATTCCTTTATCTATATTTATTTTTCTACTTGTTATTATCTGAACTTGTTACAGTCCATCCACCTAGTTGAACAATACAAGCTTTCAGTTTTGTCTTTCTGACATTCAAAGAAAATGCAGCCTTTCTTGGCCTCTCCTACTCCTAATATCTGTCACACGTTTACCGCCTAATTGTCCCTAAATAATGTAATCTGTAAATGTCCCTTCTAGAGTTATAACATATGATTGTTACCTTTTTTTCTTTGATATGTCTTTTTTTCTACTTTCTTGATGTTTTAGTTCATGTTTTTACAATGTATTTCCTTCATGTTCATGAACTGCACTGATCTTTGTTGATTTTGAGCGATCAGTGCTGATAAACAGATAAGATGTACATAACTGTGTAAAGTAAATAATGGTAATTTTTCTTTCTGACACCATATAGTGCACCCTTAAGGAGCTTTGGATGATATCGAAGAATGTCATTGTAGGAAAATCAGAACTGCCTCAGTGGTTGAAAACATCCATTGTTAGGGGAAGCTTTCTTGTATTCAGCACTTTATTCCTTCTGGTTGCCAGAATTAAAGTCATGGGAGCTAAGCTACCTGTATTTACAAAGTGAGTATTGTTTCATCTTAATGTGAAGTATGAAGTTCAGCTGATTCTGTATGTAATTATGTAAGCAAAATTTTGTTTCAACTTGTAAAATTATGTTATTAGGCAGCTTTAATGAGAGCTTTTATATAATTCACTATTTGTGTGTCAAAAACTCTTATGTTCACCAGCAGATGATTACAAGACACTATCCAACATTTCACAGTGTGTCAACACAAGCCCAAGGGGGATCAATCATATAACTGTGATCCCTATTAACATATTTGTAGCAGTCAACATTAACAGCCTTTTCTACAGGACCTTCACAACCCTGGACTGCTTATTAGGCCTTCAAGGTGGTGGAAAACCCTGGAAAATAAAATAAAAATGGTGGGCCATCCTTGAAAGTTGCATGCTGTAATAGGGAATCCAAGATGAAACAAGAGTTTACTGGAAGATATGAGATTTAAAGTAATTGGACCTATTGTCAGCTACTATCATTGTTTCTAAGGTTGTGTCCTGTCCCCCAGGACTAGCTGCGTTATAATTTTCTCCTAGTTGTTCTAACTGTGCTAAGGAAGTCAGCTTGAGTTCTTTCAGAATCGTTATAGGTTTTGGTCAAGATTCCAACAGTTTACTTCTTGTTAACAAATATATTAACAAGTCATAGTTGTTGTTAATTTTTGCGGAATCCATCCTTTTCTGAAAAGTTGTTTCGACTTCAGACATATAGTCCACAAACGTTTGAGTTGCTTTTGGTTTTAAATCAGTGAATTTCAATTTGTACCCCTCCTCAAGTAAGTCATAGTGCTGCATTATTCTTTCTTCAATGTTGTTGAAATTGAGTCATAAATGTTCCGGCACTGAATTTTCAACGGTTCACCCCCAAAATGCCCAGTCTTTTTTTTGGAATTTTGTGAAAAATAAATTTGAAGTAAAAATGCTGAAATCCACGATCCTCTGTCATCCTTTTCCCAAAATTCTGTATCAGTCCTTTGTATTTTGTGAATTTATATTCTTCTTCTTTAGCTTTTTCCCTCTGTGCTGCTAGTTCTGCTTTGGATTCATTATTTATTTTTTTGTCCTTATCTGTGCTTCGAGCTTTTCTCTGTCTGCATTTACTTGTGCTGCCAACAGGTCCTGTTCAAGCTTAAACTTTTGTTCTTTGATTTGTTTCTCATAGTCTAATTGCTGTTGTTTTAACTTTGCTTCCTGCTGTAATTGCTAATATCTCAATGCTGACTTGTGAGCGCATGCTAATGCCCTTTCTTCTCTATCCACTTGTTGCTGGACCCTTTGTGTTTTTCTATCTTCCTGTTTTCTTCCTTCACAGCACTTTTTCAGTTCATCTCATGATAACCCTGTTTCCCCAGATTTATGCATTTCGCCAGGTTCAACATTTTAAAAATGTGCTTACTGTAAATTAAATTATAATTTCAAATATATTTAGATTTTTTTGTAATCTAAAGATACTAGTTCAAATATTTCATATTTTATACCTTTTTTAACCAAATAATGAAAATGTTTTCTTAACCTTAGTTTCTATATCCCATATCAGCCAGTATTATTAAATGTAAAAGTATTCAAACAAAAATCATTGATTTGACTTAAACAGAATAATACTTAATTATAATATCACATACAAAGAACCTAAAATGAAAAAGAAGAAAGCATGTAAACAATACAATAAAATAATTATTTTTTCCTGGTCTTGATGGCTGTCTCGCTGTTGTTGTTATGTCTGCTATGCTGTTGGTCAGGACTGGATTGGCTTTATGGCTAGTGATGCTCCCTGGCACGTCCTGTCTGTTACTGGACGCTGTCTTGGGACTCTTGTAACACACTGCCCCTGTACTGTCCCGTGATCTGATTGTCTGTCGATGATACAAGACTAGCATTAGTTTATGCTAATTGGATGCATTGCTCTCACATGGACGGACATCAGAGGGAAAGAGAAAACAGGGGCGCCCAAAAACAACATGGAGACGACGATGGAAAGTGACCTGAGTGCGGCATCTTTGACATGGAAAACTGTACTGAAGATTACTCTTCTGCCTTTCTATCCCCCAATGGAGCATAGGCCCTCAACCAACTCACGCCAAGTCGTTCTATCCTTCCCCATTGCATGGAGCTCTCCCCATGTCCTCCCAATCTTTCTAACCTCGTTCTCCAGCTCTCTTCTCCATGTGTTTTTTGGCCTTCCTTTATTCCTATGCCCCTGTGGGTTCCAATGCAAAGACATTCTAGTTATGCTGTTCTCCTGTTTTCTCAGTGTGTGCCCTATCCAACGCCAGTGTCTTTTCCTCACTTCCTGATCCACTGGAGCCTGTTTAGTTCTCTCCCAAAGTTCTACATTAGTTATTCTATCATACCATTTTATTCCCTCTATTCTGCGCAGGCACCAGTTAATGAATGTCTGTAATTTATTAGTAATTGCCTTGGTTGTACTGAAGATTGCACAGGACAGGAAAGCATGGAAAGTCCTCTCTGAAGCCTCATGTGCCACTAGGCATAACGAGAACTGATGATGATGAATTGGATGCATCTAAATTTGCCTGAAAGTCTGTATACAATGTAGCACACTAATCTGCACACCAGTTGAATTTGTTTTCACTATTCCCTGCTGTTTACAATTCATGCGTAATTACTGTCACTTTCTTCACCAAAATGGTTGATAAATATTCAATTCTTACTGCAACCCCTCACCAACAATGTCCGTGTTTCACTTTCCAAAGTAATTATTCTATCACAATAAATAACTGTCCTTACTGTCTATTTATTGTTATTATTGCACCTTTATTAACGCAGCAGTTAATGTTACTGAACACAACAACTTTAACTTGACACCACAATTACAACTTCCACTATCACTTTTACCGACGCCTCACAATACCCTTCTTCTTCTGCCTTTCTGTCCCCCAATGGAGCATAGGCCCTCAACCAACTCAAGCCAACTCGTTCTATCCTTTGTTATTGCATGGAGCTTTCCCCATGTAACCCCATCTTTCTAGCTTTATTCTCCAGCTCTCTTCTCCATGTTTTTTTTGGCCTTCGTTTATTCCTATGCCCCTGTTTGTTCCAGTGCGAAGACATTCTAGTTAGACTGTTCTCCGGTTTTCTCAATGTGTGTCCTATCCGACGCCAGCCTCTTTTTCTCACCTCTTGTTCCACTGGAGCCTGTTTAGTTCTCGCCATTTAATTCTCTCTATTCTGCACAGACACCAGTTAATGAATGTCTATAGTTTATTAGTAATTGCTTTAGTTGTTCTCCATGTTTCCGCCCCAAACAAAAGTGCTGATTTGACATTAGATTTGAGAATTTTAAGTTTAGTATTTCTTTTAAATTCTTTTGACCTCTACAAATTCCCTTGTGCTGCGAAAGCCCCCTCTTGCCTTTTGTATTCTTATTTTAATATCTCTCTCAGTTCCCCCATCTTTATCTACATTACTGCCCAAATAGGTGTACAACTCCAGGTTTGGAGTGGGGTGCCATTAAGAGAAACCACATTACTATTTGCCTGATTTATTCTCATTATCTTCGTCTTTCCTTTATGGATTTTCAAAGCTAGCAGCTGTGAATCGCATCCAAGTACACTTACTAGGTAGTAAAGGACTACTTCTTCTGTGCTGACTGGAGCCCAGAGTAAATCTTCTGCATTTTTTGTTTGACATGTGTTCTTATTTGAGGTAACGCCTTGTGGTAAGCGTGTTGACGAGTTAGCATATTGACCTTGGCAAGTTCACTGTTGCTGATGACTGTACTAGCTGTTAGCGTGATGTAGTGTTTTTTGGGGGAAAATCTTTGTTAGGAAAGTTGTATCCCTGATTTACAACCTCTCGTTTGATGAAAAACCTACGTCAAATAAAAATCACCCAGATACTTTCACTGCAGTTACTGCCTCCACCTCCATTCTCATGCTGGATGTTGTGATGTCATATGCTAGGCTATTTTGTAAAGATTTACCATTGGCTTTTGTTACGAACCCCTAGACACTTCTCTTTCCTCTCAACACTGAAAAATCTGTATAGATGATCAGATCACCTGGGCGTGAATTATTGTGAATCAACTGTTGGACTTCCACCTCCGTAGCACCCACTAACCACTCTCTGCACTCCCAACCTAATGTGATCATAACCCTACACAGATCAGACTTTTGCTTTGGTACTCTTACCCACTCCTCTCTTTGACCAATGTTCTCCAGCATGCATACTTGTCTTATTGTGTCTTCTGCTTGAGCCATCCACTTTTCCCCTTTTTAGCCTCTGACCTTTACCTGCAGCCAAAGCTTCATACAGAGGGTGTTCTTTGTTGCAGCAACTCAGAGGTATAACTTAGCCTGCAGCACCTTTAGCCTATCTGCAATACTCGGCAATGCAAGGATGTATCTTCTTCTTCTTCTTCACTTCCTCTTTTACCACTGTGGGTGTCGAGGGAGATATAAGGTTCTGTTTCTAGCTCTTCTGGCTGCCTCGACCATAGGCACATCGTGCTGTTGTAGAGTTTCTCTGATGTTATCCTTCCATCTTGTTCTTGGTCTACCCCGTGCTCTACGTCCTTCTTCTCTTTCCATGTATGCTTTGTATGGTATTGTGTCACAAGGCATTCTCTCTAAGTGGGCAAACCATTTCACTTGCTGTCTTTGTTTGTAAAGATGTATCACATGCACATAATCAGGGTGTCTCTTGTACATCTTGTAATACAAGCAGAACAGTTTCTTAGCATGCCTGAACATCGAATGAAAGAAAGATTACAGAATCAAGCAATATGGTAACTAAAAAGAAGCAGTTTCATCCACCAATCCTAACGACTCTGCAGTCAAACCACTAATCTGCCTGCAACTTATAGCCCCTTAAATTCTATGCCAGATCAGACCCCCATGGAGAGAGGCTTACAATTCCAGCCTGAAGTGAAAGGAATATTCAACAAGGAAAGGCAAAACAATCTGCTGCGTAAAACAGCCACCCACAGTCTACTTGATGATGAATACCTACAGGAACTTTAGGTTCATGTCTACATGGATGGGTCAGCACAAAATGCAAGCAGAATTGGAGGAGCAGGAGTGTACATCCAGCACCCAAATAAACCAGATACACAGCCAGAATACCAAAAGGAAAGCACTGTCACAACTATGATGTAGAAGTTCAAGCCACCAAAATAGCAGCAGAGAAACTGCTAAATATTTTGTAGTATTTCACAATCTGTGATATTTCTGACAAATGCGAGAGCTGTACTTCAGGCACTTAAATCTAGAAAATTACCTGGTATACGGAAACTACTCTCCAAACTACGCAGCCAGTTTAAGGTAACTATGCAATTGATATCATGCTACTATGGAGTGCCTGGAAATGAAAGAGTTGGTAAACTAGCCAAGGAAGGTGCCAATAAAGAAAAAACCTGAAACTTGTAGCCAAGAGAAACACGGATGCAAGCCAAACTTTACAGGTCGGTAATTGAATTACAACTGACAGTGAAGTTCATACTAGAGACAACACTGTGTGCTTGCAATTGATTGGCTCTCCACTGTTCTCATTGTGTCAGTTTGTCTGGTAGCGGATGTCATGATGCTATAAATAGGGATAATCTCAGGGTATGACTGAGTGACAGAATTGAGGAAGTCCCTGATAACATAGGTTTCACAGGCAGATGGTGAAAAGACAGAACTGAGCAAGTCACGAGTGAATGCGAGATCTGGGGGGAAGGGGGGGATGGGGGAATTGAGAATGAGGTGGGAACTCCGTGACTGGACCCAAGATTGAAAGGAAGTGAAACTGAATCCAGAGTGATAAGTAAAAAGGTGGATCCTTAATGAGAATCGAGTGAACGTTTGTCCTGAACAACAAGGAGCAAAGCTGTGTTGAGTTACTGTTTAGGACAGCAGTTGTGTTCTACAGCCTGTTGGTTATGCCAGTCGTGTACGTGCCAGTATCCATTGTCTGAAGTGTGGCTGGAGACTTAGCCTGAGCAAGGCGAGCATGCCTGAATGGCCTAAGTGATAAGTTCTACTGTTGATTCTTGTTGCTTGTGTTGCCTTGACAATAAACCTGTGAAGTGCTGTCAACTGTCGTTGACTGTCATTTAAAGACCTGTGACAGTTGGAGAGAAGAGAAGTTCCCCTGGAATGAACTGTGACATAACACCTAGACAACAGAGCTATTGTTGAATCTGCATGAGAGAGATTAGGTGGGGAGGAGACACCTTCCATCTTCTCTCTTTTCTTTTCTCTCTATCCCTTTCATCGCTCTCTCATCAGTTTTCTATTCTTTCCTCCTCCCCCTCTCTTCTCTATCCTCCTTTCTATCCTTATCTACTCCTACTCCCAGTCGTCTCCTTTTTTTTCTCACCTTTCTATCCCTACCTCCTCCAATTCTGTCTTCTTTTTTCCCCCTCTTTCATCATTTCTGTGTCTGTATTAAAACTGTTAATATAATATAATCTGACTCTACAAATCTATATTATTCTTATTTACTAGCTGATTAAATTGTATGGGTCACTGCATACATATTCTTTCTGACATTGTTGGGCTAACACACACTTTCAGTAAACATTGATGTTGCATTCATAATCATCACTGCTTCATTTTTCATCCTGTAATATTAATCCTTTTGCCAAAAAAAATGACATTTCCTGTTCGGTCCAGTTGCCTGTGTATGTCACTTCTCCAACTTGCCTGTCATGATTAGATTATGGGATGGGATATATAGTCTGTGCATTGGCTGAATTCATGCCTGTGTAAACGTTTAGGAGGTTAGTTAGTTAGTTAGTTAGTTAGTTATTCCTCTTGTGCCAAAGATGGCGCATAGGGCAGAGGTCATAGCTTTCCACGTCTGTCGGTTCGTTGCCACTTGATGTAGGTCTTGAGTGCGACTGAGACCTATGGTTGAGCTCTCCCTTGTGATGGTTCTACGGAGAGTTTCTTTTGGTCTTCCCTGTTTTCTTTTACCCTCTGGTGACCATATGAAGGCTTGGTGGGGAAGTCTCTGTATGTCCATTCTGAGTACGTGACCGATGTAATTCCAGCGACGCATTCTAATAAAATCAGACACATATTTTTGTTTTGTTTCCTGTCTTATAGATGTGTTGGACCTAAAGTCCGACCAGTGAACATTCAATAGCTTTCGGAGGCATCTATTCTCGAAAGCGACTAGTTTCTTATCGATTGATACTGATGATTTCCAACTCTCACAACCATAAGTTAGCACTGGGATCACACAGGAATTGAAGACCTTAAGTTTCGTGTTGTTGCTGAGTGATCTTGACTTCCAAATGTTTGACAGTTTGTTAAAGGCACTTGATGCTAACGCGATTCGAGTCGTTATTTCTGATGTTGTATCTCCCGCAGAGGTTATCTTGCTCCCTAAGTATTTTAGAAGGTTAGGATATTAATAACTTGATGAACATTGGCATGTAGAGGGGTGTTCCTTTGTGCTAAATAACTGGCTTTTTAAAGCCAGGATAACGTAAGATTTTCTCATAAGCCTCCATGGTAAAAGTCACGGGGTCATGACATGAGTCATCTGATTCGTGTGTGTTTTTTAGGGATTATTCAGTTTTATACTTCATCAATAACATGTTTATTGATTATTCTTCATATATCTTTATTTCAAAAAATAATTGTAAAATGTCGATAAACACATTTTAAACAAATTTATTTGTGACCTGTGTGGCACAGTCGTGCCTTGACATCCCCCAAGAAATAGATGTGCCTAGTTCGGCCAAGGTGAATGGATATAGTTCGTAGCTCTCTTCGATCGTACTCAAGAACAAGGCCAGTGATGTAACAATTACACAAGAGCTGGTTTATTCACAATATTCTCGTCACACAGAATTCATAAATTCAATAAGCAATAGTATAAGAACACTTCATTATCTTGTTACTGGCTATTCGTATGACTCTACGAGTTCCTTAATCACTGTTCTAGCTAAACTCTAAGTTTAACATATACCTTTTAAACGAAGTACAGCACTAGTTTTCTCCACTGGTCTCTCAAGAGGTCCGGTCCTCATTGTTCTCTCAAGCCCCCGGCTCTGACTTTACTCCCCGCTTTCCCGCTCTTTCTGGTGTGCCTTCTCAATCATTCCCCTGTCACCTGTCTTTGGTGGTCACGTTTGGATGAACGTATCTCTTCAGCTGGTCACAGTGCATCTGCTTGCTCACGGGTACTCGTCGAATGTTTCATCCTTCACTGTCAGATGTCATGGCGGTTATCCTGCAGATGTTCTGTATAGCTGGCCCGGCCAGCTTTCAAATCACTGTATTCTGTCATGCCTGAGGGATAGGCGTGCTTTTATGCTCTTCTGAAACGTATGCTTTAGTCATTTAACCCCTTTCTGCCTATTTTTCATTACATTTTATTAGTGACCTGTCTGAATATGGGGATCGTTTTCCTTTTTTATTTCAGGAATCATAATGGGGTCATGACCTACTTTGTTTAGAGTTCAGGAGGAGAATGGGTTGAGGTCATAGCATTTAATGACATGATTATTGGAATGTATTATCCCCTGAGCGAGACCAAGTGACACAGTTTAGTGAGAGGTAGCTCTTGGATGGGGCTTTTAAATATCTTTATAAAATGGACAAAAGACTATCTCAGGAATATGCCAACACTGTCTGGCATAGATAGTTCCTTCCAGCTGAAGTTGTCAGGAATGGATCACAGTTGATACGTCAGTGCTCTAATGATGACATATTACTGTATATTTTTCAGTTTTGATAATCCAGCATCAACCTCACCTACCCCGTCACGTCAGCTTACATATAACTATTTACTGTCAGTCAATGCCTGGCTGCTGTTGAATCCATCACACCTTTGCTGCGACTGGACAATGGGAACGATTAAGGTTATTCAGTCTGTGCTTGATCCACGGAATGTTTACACAGTCACATTTTATATTGCTCTGGCAATGCTGGCTTTCTTTGCTGTTTCTCAGCAGACTCAGCGATCAAGAGTTGTTGCCATGGTAAGATTTACACTGTTCCACTACCACAAGCTACTTAGTTGTATATACAAGTTGTTTTTTTTTCAACAGCAGTCATTGTCAACAATTAATAATTATTTCCATGATCGATAGATAGATACTATACATGAAAGTTATTTTCAGAATATCATTAGGATGGAGGATATAAAATAAAATTGCAACAAGCAAAAGACACTGCGCCGGGGCCAGACGGAGTCAGGTATGCCCACACACTGCGCCGGGGCCGGACGGAGTCAGGTATGCCCACAGGAAACTGCGCCGGGGCCAGACAGAGTCAGGTATGCCCACATGAAGAGCATGAGTGATGAAGACTTCAGGGAAATAATTATTATTCCATGGCAGAAAGATAGATAGATACTATCCAAAAATTATTTTCAGGGTATCGTTACTACAAAGTTTCACTTAACAACTAAATTGGTGACCCAGGCTTACTGGGCATTTTTTATTTTATTTTTGTAAATTGTTTATTGGAAAAATCAGGAAAAGTAAACTTTTGATCCCTTTGAATATCTCCCCCATTATTTCCCTTGAAAAGGTAAGTTTTAAAAATTACATTTCGCTGGAATCTTCCTTGAAACCACATACCTATATATTTTTGTCTCCAAAATTGTTAAATACTGGTGTTAGTATTACAGGGAATGCCTCAGGTGCACTTAGTGGAAGTGATTAAAGATACGGCAGCGGTGAAAACAAAGATGAAGTAGGAGACTAGAGATTAAATATAGGGTTTTAGTTAGAGCCCTATTTCCACTAGAGCAGCGGTGGAGACCAAGATTGGGTGAAGAGTGGGGGAATAAGACTTTCTTTCACTATCCCGGGCTAAGCCAGGCAATTAAATCTAGCATTTAACAAATAAAATTAGTACTTATGACATTTGAAGGGAAAGTGAATCTCACAGAAAGGCTGATATTACTGTAACAAAAGTGGAGGCTGCAATACATAAGCAAAGTAATACCTCTTCAGGACAGGGCATTTGAAGTGATGAACTATTCAAAAGAGGACCACAAAGAACAGTAGCAGCTATAACATCTTTTATCTGATACAATATGGAGCACAGGAACAATCCCTAGATCATGCCAGTTAGCTGCTGTTATTCCTGTTCTGAAAACTGACAAAAAAGATAGAAATGCAGAATCATTCAGACCTATAGCACTAGCATCTCACTTTCTCAAAATACTAGAAACTATTGTCAAACAAATGTTACAATTCTACTGACAAGAACCCACTAAATATCTAAGACACATCGGTCTGGATTTAGGCAAAACTGCCGTACATTTTGTCATATTATTAAACTAGAAGAAGAAACCAAATCAGGATTTCATAAAAAGGAAAAAACTACCCTGTTTCTTGATAAAACCTAAGGCATTTAATGTATGTTGGAGAGATGGCTGCCTTGTAAAAATTTAAAAAAGATTGGTATATCAGGAAAAATATTTCTTCATGGAAAATTTCTCAGTAAAAGTAAGCAATGCACAATCAGAATTGCTACTACAAGAAAATGGCATTCCTATAGGATCTGTATCGTCAACAGTTTTTAATATAGTCATTAATGATCTTGGAGGTGAATTTACAGACTTAAAAAATAAACTGTTACAGTATGATGATGATGATGATGATGATGATGATGATGATGATGATGATGATGATGATGATGATGATGCTGCTGCTGCTATTTGAAGGACAGGGACAAATCTGCCTAAACTTTAGTAAACTTCAGATCCAAATAAACAAAATGTCAGAATGTATGAGAACCTAGTGATTTCAATTGAATATAGCAAAAAAACAGTTGGTATGATATTTAGTAAAGGAAGAATTGTTAAAAATATAATAATTTACGTCACATGGACCAAAAATAGAGACAGTACAGACTACAAGATATTTGGGTATGACTTCATCAACAACTGAACTGGAATAAACATATAGATAATTTGGTAGAAACTTGCGGTGGACCACTTAACATGCTGAGATATTGAAAAGAATAGGGCTTGTATGCTAGTACTTATGTTTTATAAGACATTTATTTGAGGAAAAACTTGTTATGGAAGCATCATCTATGAATGAACAGCTAAAAGTGATAAAAATAAATTAGATAAAAAACAGCACCAAGCATGCACTCTAAGAAAAATATCACTTAAAGCAGTAGAAGTAGCTATATGAAAAACTCCCCTAACGCTTAGAAGACGGGAGTTGATATTAAATTGCACTATACAAGTAATAAATGATAATACTAACCCAGTACGGACAACTTTAAACAAACCAAACAACTCAGCCAAAAACTCAATACAGACAAAAGATCAGCAAACAACAACGTGTAACAGTTTGTTAAAACTGAAACAATTCTGAAACCTACCTCTGTTTTCTTACCCCAGCAAATTATAAGACCAGAAATTGACTGTCAGCTATCCGTTTTTCAAAATAAGAAGGCAATACCTTAAATAGGGAAAGAAGAAGTCACACACAACACAGATGCAAAAACAGTCTGTCTGTTTATACAGACAGATGGTTCAGAAGGGTAAGATGATAGGTTAGGAGTAAGAATATACATCTCAAAATGGACAATAAAAAAGAATTTGAGTGTGACAAGCAACATCTCAGTATTTACCGCAGAAATGGTTACTGTTTGAAGGCATCAGAAATGGTGTACAACTGCCTCACTAGAAAGGTTGACTGTTTTAATGGACTCCCTATCTACAATAATGGCTCTTATAAAGAAATGACATCACAGAGGAGTTTTTCTTGGCCATAACCTAACTAAAAACAAGAGGACGCTCAGTGCTAATTATCTGGGTACTAACGCATGTGACAGTTGAAGGAAAAAAAAGACAGAACTAATAATAATAGAATACATGTAGCTATGATCAAGGATGATTTTAAATCAATAATTTAGAAAAGAATAATAGAAGAATGGACAGGGGTGTGTTCAAGGCTCCAGCTAGAAAATGTCAAATAACAAGTGGACTAAAACTACCTAACCATAAGAAATTACTGCGACTGCAACTTGGAAAGGCTTACTTCACTATAGCAGAAGATTTCTGTTCTCTGTGTCAGGTACATAATGATATTTAACACTATTTAATCTTCTTCTTCTTTCTTCTTTTGTCTCCTCACTGATACCAGATTGCAGTCCAGTGTATGGTTTTCTATATTTGTCTTGCACTTCTCTGGTGGCTTGAGTGACGGATTTTTTCATTTTTTTGCAGGTTTCAGTCACACCTTATATCCATATCTTTCTTTTTCCTTCTTTCACCCTCTTCCCAGATGTTCTACTGTGAAAAGTGTCTTCAAAACAACTGCCAACTCAGGCGCTACACATAAAAAGATGCAAGGGGCCGTCCTAGGAGAAAATGGATTGATGACATTCAAGAGCTTCCACACCAACATGGAATGACAATAGTCATTGCTGCCCATCATGCAATGGATCGCAAACTCTTACTACAACACTTAACGGCAGAAGTGGATATTGAATGTTGAATTAAGAACACAG
This sequence comes from Candidula unifasciata, assembly GCA_905116865.2. Taxonomy (NCBI): domain Eukaryota; kingdom Metazoa; phylum Mollusca; class Gastropoda; order Stylommatophora; family Geomitridae; genus Candidula; species Candidula unifasciata. The sequence goes on along the minus strand of CAJHNH020008586.1, from coordinate 288,687 downwards.
CACTTGGGACACCCCCATAAGCACTCCATCCCCATCTTTAGCAGCAAATGAAGAGTTAAAATTCCGATGGTACCAGTAACTGTGTGATTGTATATTTGTCTCGCCTTATACCTGATTGTCGAGTATTGGCCATAGCCTCTTATAACTTGTCGCAGTGCCATTCACCCCAGACCATAATGATCCTTCTGTGCCTCGGCACTGTTTACTCTCTCCTAAAGGGCCCTTACAATATCTAACTTGTTATACATTATTTCACCACCAAGTGGTGCAGAACCAGCTAGTCTATCTACTGCTCATTTCTCAACACACCGGCACAGTTACAATCACGGCATGTGTGTACAGCTGATTCTCAAGCCAGCAGAAGGCAGCAGTGACTGCCTCCACCTCCATTCTCAAGCCAGCGGAAGGCTACAGTGACTGGCTCCACCTCCATTCTCAAGCCAGCGGAAGGCAGCAGTGACTGCCTCCACCTCCATTCTCAAGCCAGCGGAAGGTAGCAGTGACTGCCTCCACCTCCATTCTCAAGCCAGTGGAAGACTACAGTGACTGCCTCCACCTCCATTCTCAAGCCAGCGGAAGGCAGCAGTGACTGCCTCCACCTCCATTCTCAAGCCAGCGGAAGGCAGCAGTGACTGCCTCCACTTCCATGAAGTGAACATTGCTGATGACCCTCTTCCACGCCCTCAGGTGTATAGGGCTAAACGTTTATTTTCTAGATTATTCAGCATTCAGCAGACAACATGGTCAGCATCCCGCTGGTTGACTTTACTTTCCAGGAATTTACCTGGTACCCATTTGAGGTTGGGTCCAACTGCGAGCCCAGGTCTATTTGAAAAAACATCGGGCTCCATCTGGACCTGACCTCACGGCCTTTGGGTCAGCAGCTGAGAATTAGCTGCTACACCACAGCGGCTGCAGCTAGCGTAGTGTAGTCAGAACATTTTACAAAAACGACCTCACACTGCCAAAACATGGCATGCAAAAGAAAGATCTGAAGTAGCCGCAAGGTGAGCACTTTTGTATGTGCGGATTGCCTGTCCTTGATTTTGATTACAATATAAATTAAGAAAAACTAAAGGTGTCAAGCTTTAACTGTTTTAACAAAACAAGAGGCAATGTTCCAGTCAAACCATCATTGGAAAGTTTGAGGGGGGGGGGGGGGATAGCCAATAGAAATTGTAGCCAAATAGTCAGTTCACTGCAAATGCAGCAGTTTTAAACATTAACTGACAAAGAACTTATCTTTGCATAAACAAGACAACCTGTAGAATCAGTAAGATTTAATGCTGACAATATGAAATACAAATGCTGCACCTTTTTTTTTTTTTTTTCAGAGCCTGGCTTTATTGATGATCCCATTTATACCTGCTTCAAACCTGTTTTTTCAGAGCCTGGCTTTATTGATGATCCCATTTATACCTGCTTCAAACCTGTTTTTTCAGAGCCTGGCTTTATTGATGATCCCATTTATACCTGCTTCAAACCTGTTTTTTCAGAGCCTGGCTTTATTGATGATCCCATTTATACCTGCTTCAAACCTGTTTTTTCCTGTGGGCTTTGTGGTTGCTGAAAGAGTATTATACACTCCAAGCTTTGGTTTCTGTATGTTGGTGGCATTTGGCTTTCAAGTGCTTGTCAGCAACGCAGGGTAGGTTCTTGTTGAGAATATAAATGAATTTATTAACAGTAAATATTTGTATTTGCTCCTCATTATTATTGTTAAGATGCCATCTTAAACACCTATCTGGTTTTTTTTAAAATAAAAAGTTAAGATGGGGATTACAGCTAGATTTCTTAATAAGGAAAGATTGTTGTATATAGCACATTGTCAGCACATTGTCAGCACATTGTGTTCATCTAAAGATCATCTTCATCGCACATCGGACATGACCATAAGTGATCCAAAACTCCTCTTGAGTTTGTCTTGAAGTGTTTTTGGCTAACAACTCCTATTCTGTCCTGGCTGATGTAATGACTGGTGGCTCCTGCATGGTTTTCTTGTCTCACAGCTCTACGTACACCCAGGGTATGCTGTTTATTCAGTGAAAAATCATTTTCTACGAAACTGAAAGCCTCAGCCTATAGTCTCTCATATGGCATTGATGATGTCTCTTCTGCCCATTCCTGACAGTCACACTGCCAGCCAGCGCGTCTGCTCTCTCATTGCCTTTCACACCAGCATACCCTGGGACAAAAATGAAGGTGATTTTGCAAAACGCTGCATGCTGTATCAGATGGAGCCACTGTTTTCAAAGCAAAGGCTCCACTGTCTTCTTTGATGACTTTTCCCTTACCTCTTGCCGGGAAAGCCCATGCTGTTCGCTTCTGATTATTTACAGAACCATCTATATATATAACAGTGTCTTCCATTGATGTGTGTTTCTCCAGCAATGCGTGTTTCTCCAGCAATGCTTTCACTTCTGCATCAACTATTGATGGCGCCAGATTACAACATTGTCTTCAAGCCTGCTATTTTGCTATTCAAGAGCACCTTGTCATGAATACTTACATGGGGTGAGATCTGGGAAATGGCTCCGCTGCGGCTGAGCGTTGTCATAAGATCTGTTTATGATGTGTTACCATTTGGCATCAACATGGTGAAATGGCATGAGACTGCTGATCTGACATGGCCTCAGTGCAGAGCTAAGCAGACGCTTGAGTACATATTGTCTGCGTACAGAAAGCCCTTGGGCAGGGGATGATATATGTGGCACCATAATAACATCCTGAAAGAGTTAGCGGACATTGTGGACCAGTGCCAGGAGGAGAGCCAACGCAAGGGCGAATCCTCCAGTCCATCAATACTTGACTGTGCGAGGGACTGGTTACTGCCTGTTGACCTGCCTGGTTTCTAAAAGTACCCAGAGTCAATCCGAAAGACCGGCCTGTGACCAGACAAGATCTGCACTCTGTGGAAAAGTGCCAGCTCATCCTGATAGAGCTGACCGTGCCGTATGAGTCGTGAATGGAAGAAAATCACTTTTACAAGCTTGAAAACTGAGGTGAACTTGTGGCCGCTCTGAGGAGAGACGAAGTGTACTGTGTAAAAACCTTCGCCGTCGAGGTAGGTGCAGGAGGACTTATCTCCACTTCCACATACAATGTGCTAAAGCAGCTAGGCTTGCAAGAAACTGAGCGTAAACGGTCACTAAAACAACTGGGAGAAGCAACTGAAAGGACTTCAAGCTGGCTTTGGACACAATGGAATGACATGGAGAATGGGCCTTGGTAGACTGATCCGAGCTTCTAGTGGAAAGGAACTTTTCATCCCTATAAAGGCAAAGTGTCCGATAAATGGCTGCCAGTGTCTCTCTGCCACTTGCCAAAGTCTGACAAATGTCCGATGAACCAACCGTAAGCTTGTCACTCTGGTCGTGAAGGTAGGCGGCTAATTTGCTACCACCCCGACAAATATAACACCAAATCTCACAATACCTGTACCATATTGTCTTGTTCCTGTCCGAAAGCCTGATACAATGCAGCAGGGGAAGATCGTGGCCTGGAAGTATGAACCAGGTCGGCTCACCTTCCAAGATTGTCTAAGAAGTAATGGGCCCAAGCAATCATCGACGAGGTATCTTTCGACTGATGAACGGTCGAACCCTGCTGTGCATGCTTTCCTGTAGATTTCCTAGTAGGTATCTCATTACCCTACATGATGTATCTTTGGTGCAGCCAGGTATCTCATTACCCTACATGATGTATCTTTGGTGCAGCCAGGTATCTCATTACCCTACATGATGTTTCTTTGGTGCAGCCAGGTATCTCATTACCCTACATGATGTATCTTTGGTGCAGCCAGGTATCTCATTACCCTACATGATGTATCTTTGGTGCAGCCAGGTATCTCATTACCCTACATGATGTATCTTTGGTGCAGCCAGGTATGATGCGCACTGCTTCATTTTGTTGTCTAGCACAGTGACATATCAGTAACTCCTACATCTTTGCTAACACTTAGACTTCTGTAAAAAAAAACAGTGAAATCAATTTTCTAAATTGATATTTACACTGTCAGTGCAGTTCTTCAGTGACTATCTCAGAATTCCAATACTGAAGTTATCTTTTTGTCTGTCACTGTATCCCACAGAAGGTACATTTCTGGGGCTATGGTATCAAAGATGGTAACATCATAATGACCAGAGATGAGATTTTAGATGCATGGTCAGAGTATGTGAGAGACTTTTGCATTGATTCTCGTAAGGAACAATTTTATTTCCTAATAACTAGAAAAGACCACAAATGTTGAAGATGGGAAGTTGACCACATGCCCTTGACCACATGCCCTTGACCACATGCCCTTGACCACAGGAAAGGTAGAAATTTGCCTGTTTAAACATTACAAGGGATGCATTGCTTTTCTTCTGCACAACCAAAAATGTTCAAACTTACCTGAGGATTCTTCTTCTTCTGTGGGTCATAAACTGGGATGTGACCTGATGGTCTCTCATGCTTCTCCATAGCTAAGTTTGTCAGGTCGCCTGGGTGAGGTCACATGTTGTTTCACAGCTCCTCCAGGAGAGGGTAGTCTTGTAAGACATTCCTGGGGATTTGTTCAGCATGAAGACACTAGCAGAGAGCTGTCTGACTCATACCTAATGTAGTATGAATAGCGTTTTAGACAGCAGACAACCACTTCACGTCTTGACATTCCAATCATGATTCGTGACCTTTTCCATGGGCTGCACCAGTAGTGTTTTTTTTTGTGCTATTGTCAACGATCTAAGCGTTCTGTGTTCCAGATTGAGAGTGGTTTTAACGACTCCAAAACATCTAGAACTGGCCCTAACCCCAATCTCCCTACCCCACAGCCTCAGCCTACATCCCATGAGAGAGTGCAACATACGTCTCACGACTGCATGCAGTCTAGGTCCCACTAATGTATGCAACCTAGGTCACACCACGAGAATGTGCAGCCTAGTTGCCACGCATGCGGAGAGCGGCGAAAGAGAAAAAGAAGAGGCACAATGGGATGCATAGACATCTATGAAGTCTTGGTGTGTAGAGACGATGACGCACGGGAACGAACACATATGCTAGAACACGTAGAAGATAGTGCAGCGCATGGGAAAGGTCACAAACCATGAATAAAAGACCAACAAAACCCATGCAGTGACGTGAAGTGTTTGCAGACAAAAATGCTATTTGAACCCCTAATTTATATGAGTGTTTGTTGAGTGCAGTGTCCAGTACGTTAATTAAAAACTGGCTTGTTCTGTTCTGTTCAGGTGGTTGGGGAAATCTTTTTTTTTTCATGGTTATAAGCTCGGTTTGTTTTCCAGTGTGTTTCTGATTTTCTCTTATTATGGGTTTTGACTTCTGATAAAGATAGTGGCTGTTAAATCTGTGGTTTGCTGTTGCCATTCTGTCTATGCCTTGGATTGTTGTTGTGATTGTATAGTTAGGTTGTAGGTCCATGTTGTGTTCCTGCATCATTTCCCATGTTGAAGAGTCTTTAGAAAGGATGTCACTTTTTTGGGCGCAGAACAGTTTTAATGGATGGGAAAGATTTGTCTTTTCGCTCAGTTTTTAGTGAAGTTTTTTGCTATTTTGTGCTGGGGATTGTTGTTCGGTCGTTTACAGTTTCTCTGTTAGGGTATTCATCTTCTCTTGCCCTCAATGGCTAAAGCTCTGGAGACCAGAAGCTGCCTCCAACTCATGGATTGGTGTGCTTCTCATACCTCCAGTGATGATTCTGAGACCAGTGTTCTGTATTTTATCCAGTTTGTGTAGGTTTGATTCGGCTGCAGTGGAGTAAGCTCCCATGCCATACTCCAGATTTGGTCGTACGTGTCCTGTGTTTAGTTGCTGTCCTGTGTTTAGTTGTCGTCCTGTGTTTAGTTGTCGTCCTGTGTTGGCATTTGGACCCCAGCTTGTTCCAGTAAGTTTATTCTTAAATCTGAGCCACATGGTAGCTTTCCTTTAGGTGTCTTCAGTGTTGGTCCCAGGTAAGCCTTTTGTCAATTTTACTCCCGGATATGTTGGGTTGTCCTCTTTTGAAAGAATGTTGCCTTCTAGGTACAGATCAACTTGTTCTGGCTTTGTGGAAAGAGAGAAGACAGTTGAGACGGTTTTGGTCTGGTTTATTGTAACTCCCCAAGAGTCTGTCCATTTGTTAACTATTTATAGCTTCCTGCATTCTTGTTTTAGTTGTTCCTATATTTTCAGCTTGGGTCCATATGGCCAGGTCATCTGCATGTAGGGCTTTGTGAATGTGAGTTGTGAGCTGTTTGGGGAGGTCATTGATGTCAGGAACCTTATTTCTGCCCTGAAGGTTATGTTGATTGTTTTTTTAGTCTGGTGAGGCTAAAGTAAACACATCAGTCTTTAATGTACAGAACAATAAACAATAGTTTCAGGCCATCAGAGTTGCTGCTTGCTTTCCTTGAAGTAGATTTCCTTCTTGTTGGTCAACTGTTTTCCTCTGAGATGCACTATCATCATTCAGTGCTTTTGTCAGTCTCTACTGTTTGTTTGTATCTCTTTTTCATGTTCAGAGAGGCAAACTTTTCTTTCCAGGATTTTATACACTGTGACCAGTCAGTCTTTTCATTGTGTCTCCTTCCTCTAGGAATTGCTTTCTTTGCTGCATTAAGTATAATTTTGTTGAATTCTTGTGCATCTTTTCTGCCTTACCTGACAGGTTGATTACCTTGCAATTCAAGTCTACAAGTTCTTGAAATAATTTCCAGTGTGCCTTTTTGAATTTTAACTTGATGCAGTATCTGGAGATTTTCATTTTGATGTAGTTTGTGGTCACTACAGCTTAACTCGGTGTTGTCAGCCTTTCTAATGCTGCGACCCTTTAATACAGTTCCTTCATGTTGTGGCAAGAAGAGTCGCGTTCGGCAGGTTGAGAACCGCTGGCATAACTGGTCACACACTTGTCTGACAGATATCTTGTAGATGTCATTTGTTGTAATTGCCAGATCAGGTGTGCTTATTGTGCGCCACTGGCTAGTGTTGTTTGTGGGTCATCAGGGTGATTGATTAGCGGGAGATTAGCCACTGCTAAAGATTTTCTCCACAAAAGCCTAAAGTGTCATCATCTCAGCTGAGTCAAGGACTAGTCACATCTCCTGCAATCAGCAGGTTGCTATCTTCAAAGTATATCAGGATCCTGGCTGGTGCAACAGAGTTCGTGCACTGCGCTGAAATTCTTAAGACTCATGCTTGAGTTAGAATTAGAACGGAGCACTTATAGGTTACACACGTGTTCTATGATGTTTATCCATCGAATAAACTATAAATTATATTGAACCTTTATATCACATTTACTCTACAGATCAATAAAGCATGTATGGACAGGTCTACTGGTTTTCCTTATTGCTTCCCACGGATTCAAAACTTACATGCGTAATTTTGATTGGTAAAGCCAAGTTAAGATATTTTTAATTGTTGATAGTATTCACCATCATTGTCCTGTTGTACAATTTTTATGTCTCTTAGAAGACATTCATCATCATCATTGCCCTGTTGTAACATTTTACATCACAAAGAAGACGCTCATTATCATCATCATTGTCCTGTTGTAACATTTTTATGTCACATAGAAGATCATCATTGTCCTGTTGTAACATTTTATGTCACATAGAAGATCATCATTGTAACATTTTTATGTCACATAGAAGATCATCATTGTCCTGTTGTAACATTTTTATGTCACATAGAAGATCATCATTGTCCTGTTGTAACATTTTTATGTCACATAGAAGATCATCATTGTAACATTTTTATGTCACATAGAAGATCATCATTGTCCTGTTGTAACATTTTTATGTCACATAGAAGATCATCATTGTCCTGTTGTAAAATTTTTATGTCACATAGAAGATCATCATTGTCCTGTTGTAACATTTTTATGTCACATAGAAGATCATCATTGTCCTGTTGTAACATTTTTACAACACAAAGGAAACATTCATAAATCATCATCATCTTGTTATATAAGTTTTAGTTTGTAATGTTTCTTCCATTTTTTTCTACCCTATGCAGTATTTTTGATATTGTGGATTGAATCCAGGACAGTAGCATTTTTCTTCTTGATCTGTTGCTCCTGATCATAGAACTGAGTCTAGTCCCAGAACAAGTCCTCCTATCTTTTGCTGATCCCATGTCATCCACATCTTTTTCACTTCTGTTTATTTATCTGTTATTTTGGTCTGCCTTTATTCCTGTTACACTATGCAAGAACATTCTAGTTATATCATCAGTTGTTTTCACCATGTTTTCTGGCAGTGTCACTATTGTTTTCTCATCTCTTCATTCACTGACATTCATTTAGTTCTCCACAAAATTTTTACATTAGTGATTCTGTCACCCCATTTATTTATTTCTTTTCTCTGCAGGCACTAGTTAATGTTTTTTTTTTTTTATTTTTTTTTTTTTTTTTTTGGTCAGCTGGTGGTATCAGCAATCATGCAACTACAAAAAGGCTCCTTTTGGGGGTACATCCTGTGTAGAGAATTACCAAACAAGCTTTGAAATGAGAATAAAAATGGATTGAGGAAACGAGAATGGCTATGTGAAACTCTGAAATGAAAACTGATGAGAGAGGCCCGAGATGCTGAAAGGATGATACAGGATAAAATAGTATAGAGGAATAGGCTGTGATCCCTATCTGACATACAAATGGCATGTAATAGTTTAATAATAATTGTTTTAGCTGTTCTCCTGTTTCAGCTTTAGACAACAGTCCTGATCTGATCTAAAACTAAAACATTTGATGCTAGTTTTCATTTCCTGTAATTACCACATAATTCCTAGTGCTGTTCAAACTTATCTTGACTTTTGAGTTTACATTTTAAGATATGTGACTGTTCTCTGTTCACCCATCTTTATCTACATTACTGCCTGTATAAGTGTTTGACTTCCCATTTTGTTTACTTGGTTTTTCTTGTTTTTGTCTTTCCCCTTTAGATTTAGACCAAATTGTTGTGATCTTCACCAACATTTGCCCAGCAAATTTTGCAATTTTTTTTTCTAACATCTGTTGATTTAAGTAGTTAGTTATTGCCTTTATTGATTGCCTTTCTTGAATTGATCCTGTTTAATGTTCATTAGGTTTCTCAGGCATTTTTTTTTTAAATGCATTTGACTTTCTTTAAGATGTTGAATTTGAAATATTAGAATTAAAAATATGTAATTTGTTTTAAAACTGTATATTTATAGTTCTTACTGTATTCATATTTTTTCAAGCTGCTGTTGCCTTGCCAAATAGATAAAATCCCTTTTCTCTCTAGTGTGACATCTGCTCACTCTGTTATTGATGGCTTCAGTATACCTGTCTTTCAAATAATAATTTGTTATCCAACATTTGATGCATATTTTCAGAATCATCTGTTTTTGGTTGCATGTCATTGCTAGCTTACCTAACAGAACAGTATCGTCTGCACAATCAAGATCCTCCAGTCAACGTTCTTCAACTGGTCGATGCCAGAGTTTCCTCTACATGTTTTCATCACCTGGTCAATGGGTGGTCTGCCAAATAACATCGATATGTTACAGTCTTGTTTCACTCTAGTCTTTTAAACATTAGTCGATAACATGCATGCCGCAGTTTGTTTATTTTTATTGTAATCATGTTGTAACAATTAGTAGTGTGTCTAAAAGAAGCAACAACAACAACAATAATGATTAAAACCACTGTGTTCTACTAAACCTGTTCTAAGAGCTAAGGATGGTTGGCATGTTATTAATTATCCAATCCCATTTTTTTTTAAAATCTAATCAAACATGTAAATGTAATCAAACATGAATACTTTTAAAAGGAAATGAAAAAAGAAGAATTTAACCGAACCCTAACCAAGATTAGAGGAAACTCTTCTCCTAGATTTAATGTGATTCAGTGTGGACAAGTCTGGTTTGCTAGCTAATATCTTTTACCTAGACTAATAGACAAGTCTGGTTTGCTAGCTAATATCTTTTACCTAGACTAATAGACAAGTCTGGTTTGCTAGCTAACATCTTTTACCTAGAATAATAGACAAGTCTGGTTTGCTAGCTAACATCTTTTACCTAGAATAATAGACAAGTCTGGTTTGCTAGCTAACATCTTTTACCTAGAATAATAGACAAGTCTGGTTTGCTAGCTAACATCTTTTACCTAGAATAATCTCCAGAATTGACACCTGGTATGGTAGACAAATTTTTAAGGTCTGTTAAGAAAGGTATCCCTGTGACCAGAAAAAATACAGTCACACAGCTGAAGGTCTGAAACCCTGTTTCTTTGCAAAGAAGTTTTTTTTTAGACTGCACACACAATTCTTCTAGGGTCCCACCATTCACAGATAAATGACTATTGCTTGATTTCTTTAGAAATCAGATTCACATTTCACATTTCCTATATGTTGCATTATTTGAATGATTGTGCCAGTGAATGTTTGAGTTGCTTTTAAAAGAGATATTAATAATTCACCACAGGGAATCTGAGTATTCCATTTTCCGCTCAGGTTTACGAGTCAATCAAGACAATGCAAAACTCTTCAATAATGTCGGCCATGCACTGGAAAAGGTGCAAAAATTTGCTGAAGCACTGGACTATTTCAAGAAAGCTGCAAGGTAAGTATTTGAAGATTTCTAATAATGTTTAGTCATGTCTTCCTGATGCACCTAGAATCATATTTTATAAATACTTGATCTTGATAGTACATTTACTGATGTGGTCACAGAAACTATGCAGACTACATATGAACTGTAAGGTGTTAGGTCGATATGATATCTGTTGAAGACGATAATGTCCAGGAGTTTAATTCTCTGTCAACCTACACTGAGAGGGTATCATCCAAGTTTTGTCTGGGGTATTACAAGTACAAGGGTGTAGACTGTCTCCACTCTTGTTGATTGTCTGGGGTATTACAAGTACAAGGGTGTAGACTGTCACCACTCTTGTTGATTGTCTGGGGTATTACAAGTACAAGGGTGTAGACTGTCTCCACTCTTGTTGATTGTCTGGGGTATTACAAGTACAAGGGTGTAGACTGTCACCACTCTTGTTGATTGTCTGGGGTATTACAAGTACAAGGGTGTAGACTGTCAAAACTCTTGTTGATTGTCAGGGGTAATACAAGTACAAGGGTGTAGACTGTCACCACTCTTGTTGATTGTCTGGGGTATTACAAGTACAAGGGTGTAGACTGTCACCACTCTTGTTGATTGTCTGGGGTATTACAAGTACAAGGGTGTAGACTGTCACCACTCTTGTTGATTGTCTGGGGTATTACAAGTACAAGGGTGTAGACTGTCACCACTCTTGTTGATTGTCTGGGGTATTACAAGTACAAGGGTGTAGACTGTCTCCACTCTTGTTGATTGTCTGGGGTATTACAAGTACAAGGGTGTAGACTGTCTCCACTCTTGTTGATTGTCTGGGGTATTACAAGTACAAGGGTGTAGACTGTCTCCACTCTTGTTTGTTGTCTGGGATATTACAAGTACAAGGGTGTATACTGTCTCCACTCTTGTTTGTTGTCTGGGGTATTACAAGTACAAGGGTGTAGATTGTCACCACTCTTGTTGATTGTCTGGGGTATTACAAGTACAAGGGTGTAGACTGTCTCCACTCTTGTTGATTGTCTGGGGTATTACAAGTACAAGGGTGTAGACTGTCTCCACTCTTGTTTGTTGTCTGGGATATTACAAGTACAAGGGTGTATACTGTCTCCACTCTTGTTTGTTGTCTGGGGTATTACAAGTACAAGGGTGTAGATTGTCACCACTCTTGTTGATTGTCTGGGGTATTACAAGTACAAGGGTGTAGACTGTCTCCACTCTTGTTGATTGTCTGGGGTATTACAAGAACAAGGGTGTAGACTGTCTCCACTCTTGTTGATTGTCTGGGGTATTACAAGAACAAGGGTGTAGACTGTCTCCACTCTTGTTGATTGTCTGGGGTATTACAAGAACAAGGGTGTAGACTGTCACCACTCTTGTTTGTTGTCTGGGGTATTACAAGTACAAGGGTGTAGACTGTCACCACTCTTGTTTGTTGTCTGGGATATTACAAGAACAAGGGTGTAGACTGTCACCACTCTTGTTTGTTGTCTGGGATATTAGAAGTACAAGGGTGTAGATTGTCACCACTCTTGTTTGTTGTCTGGGATATTACAAGTACAGGGGTGTAGACTGTCTCCACTCTTGTTGATTGTCTGTATGGATAGTGTAGCTACAGAAGCTAACCCCCTGCAGGAGGATATCAATGAGCTGATATTTATCGTAGCCTATTGTACAAACATAAGGATCATCTCCAGCACCACATACACAGCCTCAGCACCTGCTGCAAGAATTTTGCATTGGGAATTGACATCAGAGCACTCAGGACAGTCTCATAAGTGCTCTATCCCCAACTTCAGCAGCAAGCAAAAGTTCAAATTCCTATGGCACTAGTAACTGACTGTATCCGTCTCGCCTTTCCCTTGAGTGTTGAGTGTCGGCCCAATCCTCTCCTCACCCAAATTTCTCAAGCCTGCTTCTTCTTCTGCCTTTCCCATGTCCTCCCCATCTTTTTAACTTGGCTCTCTAGCTGCCTTCTCCATGCAAAGACATTCTAGTTATATTGTTCTCAGGTTTTCTTAGCGTGTGTCCGGTCTTATTAGGTTTTTCTTCACCTCTTGGTCCACAGGAACTTATTTAGTTCTCTTCCAGAGCTCTACATTAGTGATTCTGTCATACCATTTAATCCCTCTATTCTGCGCAGGCACCAGCTAATGAAAATTTATAGTTTATTATTAATTGCCTTAGTTGTTCTCTATGTTTCCGCTCCATACAACAGTACTCACTTAACATTAGAGTTGAAGATTTTTTATTTAGTAATATTTTGTATTTCTTTTGACTGCCACAAATTGCCTAGTGCTATGAAAGCTCCTCTTTTGTATTCATATTTTAATATCTCTATGTGTGACCTCATCTTTATCTACATTACTGCACACAGATCTAATTGTGTCTTCAGCTGGCACCATCCAAGACCTTCCTTCTTTCAGTCTGTTACCCCTAACTCTCCACCCAGGGCTTCATGCAGGAGGTGCTTCTTGCCTGCAGCTACTCTGAGATATGACTCTGCTTGCAGAACTCTGAGCCTATTTGCAGTAGTAGACAGTACAAGAATATATCACATATATACTGCCGCCATATCTTTTGTACATCCCAGAATTACCCGCTGCTGCAAAATATAAATAATACCCCAAAAAAATACTGAATAAAATGAAAAGAAATATTAACAGTAAATAGAACACCAGTTGAATATGTGACTGTTGAAATAGAAACATGAAATCAGGCTAAGGAGTTTAAGTGTCTAAGCAGTGCATTCACTGGCCATGCAGGATTGGATACAGTAATATAAAACAGAATACAGAAGGCTAGCAATATAAATTACCAGATAACGCCTCTTTTGAGGCTTTGTGCTATCAGAGCCAGACTTGAACAGTCATAGAAAAAAGATGAATGCAAAATGCAGTTACCGCCTCCACCTTCATTCTCATGCTAGATATTGTGATGTTGTATGCTAGGCTGTCTTGCACTAAAGATTTTCCACTGGCTTTCTCTACAAACCCCCCAGGCAACACTGAACCATCTAGTTTTAATGGAACAAATACTTAGTGAAGCAATGTGAGTCATTCTGGGCTGTATATGGAACAAATACATAGTGAAGCTGTGTGAGTTATTCTGGGCTGTGTATGGGAACAGATACATAGTGAAGCTATGTGTCTCATTCTGGGCTGTATATGGGAACAGATACATAGTGAAGCTATGGGAGTCATTCTGGGATGTATATGGGAACAAATACATAGTGAAGCTGTGTGTCATTCTGTGCTGTATATGGAACAAATACATAGTGAAGCTGTGTGAGTCATTCTGTGCTGTATATGGAACAGATACATAGTGAAGCTATGGGAGTCATTCTGGGCTGTATATGGAACAGATACATAGTGAAGCTGTGTGAGTAATTCTGTGCTGTATGTGGGAACAAATACATAGTGAAGCTGTGTGAGTCATTCTGTGCTGTATATGGAACAAATACATAGTGAAGCTGTGTGAGTCATTCTGTGCTGTATATGGAACAGATACATAGTAAAGCTGTGTGAGTCATTCTGGGCTGTATATGGAACCAAAAAATAGTGAAGCTATGGGAGTCATTCTGGGCTGTATATGGAACAGATACATAGTGAAGCTATGGGAGTCATTCTGGGCTGTATATGGAACAGATACATAGTGAAGCTATGGGAGTCATTCTGGGCTGTATATGGAACAAATACATAGTGAAGTTGTGTGAGTCATTCTGTGCTGTATATGGAACAAATACATAGTGAAGCTGTGTGAGTCATTCTGTGCTGTATATGGGAACAGATACATAGTAAAGCTGTGTGAGTCATTCTGGGCTGTATATGGGAACAGATACATAGTAAAGCTGTATGAGTCATTCTGGGCTGTATATGGGAACAGATACATAGTAAAGCTGTGTGAGTCATTCTGGGCTGTATATGGGAACAAATACATAGTAAAGCTAAGTGTCTCATTCTGGGCTGTATATGGGAACAAATACATAGTGAATCTATGTTAGTCATTCTGGGTTGTATATAGAACAAATACATAGTGAATCTATGGATATCATTCTGGACTGTAAATGGAAACAAATACATAGTGAAGCTATGTTAGTCATTCTGGGTTGTATATGGGAACAAATACATAGTGAAGCTATGTTAGTCATTCTGGGTTGTATATGGGAACAAATACATAGTGAAGCTATGTTAGTCATTCTGGGTTGTATATAGAACAAATACATAGTGAAGCTATATTAGTCATTCTGGGTTGTATATGGGAACAAATACATAGTGAAGCTATGTTAGTCATTTTGGGTTGTATATAGAACAAATACATAGTGAAGCTATGTTAGTCATTCTGGGTTGTATATGGGAACAAAAACATAGTGAAGCTATGTTAGTCATTCTGGGTTGTATATAGAACAAATACATAGTGAAGCTATGTTAGTCATTCTGGGTTGTATATAGAACAAATACATAGTGAAGCTATGTTAGTCATTCTGGGTTGTATATAGAACAAATACATAGTGAAGCTATGTTAGTCATTCTGGGTTGTATATAGAACAAATACATAGTGAAGCTATGTTAGTCATTCTGGGTTGTATATGGGAACACAAACATAGTGAAGCTATGTTAGTCATTCTGGGTTGTATATGGGAACAAATACATAGTGAAGCTATGTTAGTCATTCTGGGTTGTATATAGAACAAATACATAGTGAAGCTATATTAGTCATTCTGGGTTGTATATAGAACAAATACATAGTGAAGCTATGTTAGTCATTCTGGGTTGTATATAGAACAAATACATAGTGAATCTATGGGAATCATTCTGGGCTGTATATGGGAACAAAAACATAGTGAAGCTATGTTAGTCATTCTGGGTTGTATATGGGAACAAATACATAGTGAATCTATGGGAATCATTCTGGGTTGTATATAGAACAAAAACATAGTGAAGCTATGTTAGTCATTCTGGGTTGTATATAGAACAAATACATAGTGAAGCTATGTTAGTCATTCTGGGTTGTATATGGGAACAAAAACATAGTGAAGCTATGTTAGTCATTCTGGGTTGTATATAGAACAAATACATAGTGAATCTATGGGAATCATTCTGGGCTGTATATGGGAACAAAAACATAGTGAAGCTATGTTAGTCATTCTGGGTTGTATATAGAACAAATACATAGTGAAGCTATGTTAGTCATTCTGGGTTGTATATAGAACAAATACATAGTGAATCTATGGGAATCATTCTGGGCTGTATATGGGAACAAATACATAGTGAAGCTATGTTAGTCATTCTGGGTTGTATATGGGAACAAATACATAGTGAAGCTATGTTAGTCATTCTGGGTTGTATATAGAACAAATACATAGTGAAGCTATATTAGTCATTCTGGGTTGTATATGGGAACAAATACATAGTGAAGCTATGTTAGTCATTCTGGGTTGTATATAGAACAAATACATAGTGAAGCTATGTTAGTCATTCTGGGTTGTATATAGAACAAATACATAGTGAAGCTATGTTAGTCATTATGGGTTGTATATAGAACAAAAACATAGTGAAGCTATGTTAGTCATTCTGGGTTGTATATAGAACAAATACATAGTGAAGCTATGTTAGTCATTCTGGGTTGTATATGGGAACAAAAACATAGTGAAGCTATGTTAGTCATTCTGGGTTGTATATGGGAACAAAAACATAGTGAAGCTATGTTAGTCATTCTGGGTTGTATATAGAACAAATACATAGTGAATCTATGGGAATCATTCTGGGCTGTATATGGGAACAAAAACATAGTGAAGCTATGTTAGTCATTCTGGGTTGTATATAGAACAAATACATAGTGAAGCTATGTTAGTCATTCTGGGTTGTATATAGAACAAATACATAGTGAATCTATGGGAATCATTCTGGGCTGTATATGGGAACAAATACATAGTGAAGCTATGTTAGTCATTCTGGGTTGTATATGGGAACAAATACATAGTGAATCTATGGGTGTCATTCTGGGCTGTAAATTGGACATGCAGAATTCACTGACAGAAATATGTGTGCAATTGACAAGATTGGTCAAGGTGAAGGGTGGACAACAGTGCCACACAGCAAAGCACCCTGCATAGAGTGATAGTTACTTTGGACTGAGGGTGTTAGGAATAGATAGCTGGGGAAACAGAAGCATCACTGCAAGAGCTAATCAGTGAACATTCAAACGTAGGTGATATTACATTCACAGATGGATCTGTAGTGAAAGAAAACAAAGTAGATGGGGTTTCATTGAAAAAAACACGGGTTTTTTTTTTCTGGTTAAAAACCTTGCAAATAATGTCACAACATCTAGCTGGCAAATATTGTCACAGCACCTAGCTGGCAAATATTGTCACAACATCTAGCTGGCAAATATTGTCACAACATCTAGCTGGCAAATATTGTCACAACATCTAGCTGGCAAATAATGTCACAGCCTCTAGCTGGCAAATAATGTTACAACCTCTAGCTGGCACATAATGTCACAGCACCTAGCTGGCAAATATTGTCACAGCATCTAGCTGGCACATAATGTCACAACATCTAGCTGGCAAATAATGTCACAACATCTAGCTGGCAAATAATGTCACAGCATCTAGCTGGCAAATATTGTCACAGCACCTAGCTGGCAAATAATGTCACAGCACCTAGCTGGCAAATAATGTCACAGCACCTAGCTGGCAAATATTGTCACAGCACCTAGCTGGCAAATAATGTCACAGCACCTAGCTGGCAAATAATGTCACAACATCTAGCTGGCAAATATTGTCACAGCACCTAGCTGGCAAATATTGTCACAGCATCTAGCTGACACATAATGTCACAACATCTAGCTGGCAAATAATGTCACAGCACCTAGCTGGCAAATAATGTCACAGCACCTAGCTGGCAAATAATGTCACATCTAGCTGGCAAATAATGTCACAACATCTAGCTGGCAAATATTGTCACAGCACCTAGCTGGCAAATATTGTCACAGCACCTAGCTGGCAAATAATGTCACAGCACCTAGCTGGCAAATAATATCACAGCATCTAGCTGGCACATAATGTCACAACATCTAGCTGGCAAATAATGTCACAGCATCTAGCTGACACATAATGTCACAACATCTAGCTGGCAAATAATGTCACAGCACCTAGCTGGCAAATAATGTCACAGCACCTAGCTGGCAAATAATGTCACATCTAGCTGGCAAATAATGTCACAACATCTAGCTGGCAAATATTGTCACAGCACCTAGCTGGCAAATATTGTCACAGCACCTAGCTGGCAAATAATGTCACAACATCTAGCTGGCAAATATTGTCACAGCACCTAGCTGGCAAATATTGTCACAGCACCTAGCTGGCAAATAATGTCACAGCATCTAGCTGGCAAATAATGTCACAGCACCTAGCTGGCAAATATTGTCACAGCATCTAGCTGGCAAATATTGTCACAGCATCTAGCTGGCACATAATGTCACAGCATCTAGCTGGCAAATAATGTCACAGCATCTAGCTGGCAAATATTGTCACAGCACCTAGCTGGCAAATATTGTCACAGCACCTAGCTGGCAAATAATGTCACAGCCTCTAGCTGGCAAATAATGTCACAGCATCTAGCTGGCACATAATGTCACATCATCTAGCTGGCAAATAATGTCACGGCATCTAGCTGGCACATAATGTCACAACATCTAGCTGGCAAATAATGTCACAGCATCTAGCTGGCACATAATGTCACAACATCTAGCTGGCAAATAATGTCACAACATCTAGCTGGCAAATAATGTCACAGCCTCTAGCTGGCAAATAATGTCACAACATCTAGCTGGCAAATAATGTCACAACCTCTAGCTGGCAAATAATGTCACAGCATCTAGCTGGCAAATAATGTCACAGCCTCTAGCTGGCAAATAATGTCACAGCATCTAGCTGGCAAATAATGTCACAGCCTCTAGCTGGCAAATAATGTCACAACATCTAGCTGGCAAATAATGTCACAACATCTAGCTGGCAAATAATGTCACAACATCTAGCTGGCAAATAATGTCACAACATCTTGCTGGCAAAAACACAGGGTCTGGATGATTGTCTTCCAGCAGGGAGTGAACACAGGGTCTGGATGATTGTCTTCCAGCAGGGAGTGAACACAGGGTCTGAATGATTGTCTTCCAGCAGGGAATGAACACAGGGTCTGGATGATTGTCTTCCTGCAGGGAGTGAACACAGGGTCTGGATGATTGTCTTCCAGCAGGGAGTGAACACAGGGTCTGGATGATTGTCTTCCAGCAGGGAGTGAACACAGGGTCTGGATGATTGTCTTCCAGCAGGGAGTGAACACAGGGTCTGGATGATTGTCTTCCAGCAGGGAGTGAACACAGGGTCTGGATGATTGTCTTCCAGCAGGGAGTGAACACAGGGTCTGGATGATTGTCTTCCAGCAGGGAGTGAATGATTCAGCAGGGAGTGAACACAGGGTCTGGATGATTGTCTTCCAGCAGGGGAAGAAGCTAGCAAACTTGTTGATGAGGTTGCTGCTGGTACCTTCAGTATGGAAACACTTGAGGAAGGGGGGGGAGGGGGGCACATGTGGGAATGTCCCAAGTGCAGAAGTGTGTACATTTTTAATTAATGCATTCATTCAAGCCAAGACCAGGATTTGGAAGGTTCTCATTAGAGACTTGCAAAAGAACCCACTTGTATTAAGAACTACAACTGCTATTGCAGTTCAGTGGTGGGAACAGGATGCGATGGGTCATGTTGCAGGGAGAGGGATCATTAAAAAGAGAATATGGACAAAAGAGACCAGGATTGCTGGATAAGAGCTGAGAGTCTTAGAAGGAACATGTCAAATACCTGTGAGAGCAACAATAGTTGTGAAATATCTTGCACTGACTGCAGACAACTCTTCTTGAAGACAGTCTGGTCTTGCACTGACTGCAGACAGTTCTTCTTGAAGACAGTCTGGTCTTGCACTTACTGCAGATAACTCTTCTTGAAGACAGTCTGGTCTTGCACGTACTGCAGACAATTCTTCTTGAAGACAATCTGGTCTTGCACTGACTGCAGACAACTCTTCTTGAAGACAGTCTGGTCTTGCACTGACTGCAGACAACTCTTCTTGAAGACAGTCTGGTCTTGCACGTACTGCAGACAACTCTTCTTGAAGACAGTCTGGTCTTGCACGTACTGTAGACAATTCTTCTTGAAGACAGTCTGGTCTTGCACTGACTGCAGACAGTTCTTCTCGAAGACAGTCTGGTCTTGCACTGACTGCAGACAGTTCTTCTCGAAGACAGTCTGGTCTTGCACTGACTGCAGACAACTCTTCTTGAAGACAGTCTGGTCTTGCACTGACTGCAGACAACTCTTCTTGAAGACAGTCTGGTCTTGCACTGACTGCAGACAACTCTTCTTGAAGACAGTCTGGTCTTGCACTGACTGCAGACAACTCTTCTTGAAGACAGTCTGGTCTTGCACTGACTGCAGACAACTCTTCTTGAAGACAGTCTGGTCTTGCAAGTTGCACTCACCCTCATCATGGACTGTGATTCTCATGCTTCCCTAAAGCAACATGGGAAAACTAGCGTCTGGACAAATGAAAAGGTCTCAAACAATGTTTAGGATCTCAGTATTTTTTTTTTTTTTTTTTAGTTGACTTGTTGAACTGTTTCTTTGTGTTTGCTACTGACTTTCTTGCAAATTAACACCACAAAAAAAACAACAAAAACAATTTATAGAATTGACTTAGAGATACAAGTGAAGTATATATATATATATATATATATATATATATATATATATATATATATATATATATATATATATATATATATATATATATATATATATATATATATATATATATATATATATATATATATATATATATATATAAATAAAATCTACTAATGTTGATCTTATAGTCAAATTCTGACTAATTTCAAGGACAAATGAAGCAAGTCGTGAGACTCTTGTTTATCATTTTCAACATTTAATGAGCATGGAAGCATTCTTATAATAGATCTTTGTTTTCTCTTTGACCCTTATTCCCCTTCAAACAACTCACACTCAAGTATCCTGTTCTTTGCTGGCATGTGTAGCACCCCTTCTATTGTGTGTGTGGGTACAGTCTCTGCTTCCATTCTTCATGTGTTTTTGGTCTGCCTTTATTTCCTTGACTTTGGGTACAGTCTCTGCTTCCATTCTTCATGTGTTTTTGGTCTGCCTTTATTTCTTTGACTTTGGGTACAGTCTCTGCTTCCATTCTTCGTGTGTTTTTTGGTCTGCCTTTATTTCTTTGACTGTGTGGGTTCCAGTGCAAGAAAATTGTAGATAATGTTTTCAAGTTTTCTTAGCGTTTGTCCACTCCAATTAATATTTTTTTAATAAGTTTAAACAGAGCACTATGGTGTAATTATCAATGCACTTGTATATATGGTTTTGACTGAATCCCAATTTTATCAGAATATTTTTCATAATCACAGTATTGCTAACAGTTTTACAAAATACATCACACTCATTTTGCTATTACCTGAGTATCTTCTACTATAGTTTTGTATTGTTTTATATTTGATGAGTTTGTGTTCAATGTGAATAGCAGACAAGTACAACGCTGACTGACAACAATATTTTCAGTGTTCAGCCTGATGACATTGGTGCACACATTAATGTTGGGCGGACTTTTGTCAACCTCAATCAGAGTGCAGACGCTGAGAAGGCATATGCAAAAGCCATTGGGCTCTTTCCCCCCATAATCAAAGGTATGATCATATCAACCCATACAAATATAGATATATTATCATTACAGGTTAGTCAACAACAAAAATCTAGAACCTGTGAGTTGAAATCGTGTCTTTAGCTTTGTTGTCCAGAAGATGTCTTTATATATAATAGCTAGAACATTTCATTCTGTAAACTGTTTTTTCTGCTAAATACAGAGTACTTAAGTATGACTGTTTTTTTCCTAGCAAAATCATATGTGAATTTGTGCCAATGTTCACTTCATCAGTATTAACCTGTTATGCCATTTATGTCCCAAAGGATTCACTATCCATTTGTTTATTGTGTTCTTTTCTCTAGGATCTTGTTCATGATCACAGACGGAATCTTGTCCAGCATCTCTCAACATTCATCTTCTAGTTTCCATTGGAAATCCTTGTTTCCTCACTTGATTTGTTTCCCATTTCAATGCCAGCTTGTTTGTTCTTTTTCTGCTTCTCCTCAGGTTTTGCCCAGTTTATTGCTATCTTCTGTGACTTCTGTTTTTATCAGCCGTTGCCTAGACATTTATTTTATTTCTTCACTTTTCTTTTGAATGTATTCTATTATAATTAAATGGTGACATTACCACAAGTTGCACTGACAAAAAGATCACTTTGTATAATGCACAGCTTGTTACAAGTGGTGACGCTGGTGACCTCCAATACAAAATAATGCTAGACTAAACAAGAAACACAATGATATTTCTTTGAAAAGATAAAAACATTTTTAATCTCTGAAAATCTTTGTGAAAGTTTAGGGCTTGGAAAGGCCACATATAAGATGCCTGCATGCCACAAATTGTGACTGAAAGTGCATTTTTTTTTTTTTTCCCCCCATTTTTCCTGTCGATCCTGACATCTGAAAGAGCTTATGGAGAATGGAGTCTGTCCTTGGTTCGTGAACTGGATAGCAGCCGTTTTGTATACTTGCCGGGTAGCTCTCCACCTGGGTTCAGGGACTTCTGAACCATGTATTATAGCTATATTACTACCACATGGATCTGCAATTTCACCTGTACTGTTCAATGTTTTTACGAGCAAGATTGCCTGCCTGGAAACACCTGGAGTTATCAAAATATTGACATTTGCGGATGATGTTCTCATATATAGGAAGGTGAGAAATCGGAGTCAAATAGCTGAAGAGTTACAGGCAAGGGTAGAAAATGCGTACAGAGAAAAGTGCTGTAATCAACCTAGAAAAGGCAACCATCCTGTGGTGTTCTTTGGACATCAGGATTGTTAGAGCTGATGTTTCCAGACTCAAAATAAATTGCAGGGACATCAAAAGAGACAGCAGACTGCGGTACCTGGGAATAACCTTTGACAGAAGTTTGTCTTTCAGGGATTACATAGAGGGCGTTGGGACAAGAGCTCAAAAAGCACTATTGCAGATAGGCTAAAGGTGCTGCAGGCTAATTCATACCTCAGAGTAGCAGCAGACAGGGAACACCTTCTGTATGAAGCTTTGGCTGCAGGTAAGGGTCAGAGGCTGAAAAGGGGAAAATCATGGATGGCTCAAGTAGAAAACACAAGACAAGTATGCATGTTGGAGAACATTGAGCAAGGAGAGGAGTGGGTCAGAGTAAAAGCGGAAAAGTCTGACCTGCGTAGGGTTATGATATGGGCCAGGTGTGCAGAGAGTGGCCAGCGGGTGCTATGGAGGTGGAAGTCCAACAGTTGATTCATGACAGTTCATGCCCAGATGATCTGATTATCTATACATATGGTTCGGTGTTGAGAGAAAAGAAAAGTGCCTAGGGGTTCGTAGTGAATCTT
Organism: Candidula unifasciata; assembly: GCA_905116865.2. Taxonomy (NCBI): domain Eukaryota; kingdom Metazoa; phylum Mollusca; class Gastropoda; order Stylommatophora; family Geomitridae; genus Candidula; species Candidula unifasciata. The sequence continues at coordinate 265,590 of CAJHNH020008586.1, read as the reverse complement.
TAGTGCAAGTCAGCCTAGCATATGACACCACAACATCTAGCTAGAGAACAAGATGCAAACACATGTCGTAATTGTAACAGCTCTGAAAGCTTGCTGAGAAAGGTGAAGACAGGGATGCTTCGAGCAGAGTGGCAAGCTTTACTGGAAAGGTCACGATTAGTGAGCATACTTTAGATCTTTTTTCCAGGCCATGCCGGCGTTAGTGAGTAATGAACAGGCAGACTGATTGGCTGGATCTGCACCATAAATTGTGTTTAGTGTTTCATCTATTTCTGTTGTTTTAATAGCTTTATACTCCAGCCACCCTCTCTTAACAATGAAACTGTGTATACTACAGGAAAATCTTATCAAGCAAGAGTAGCACCAAGTCATTTGAATGCATATCTAAACCTAGCAAATCTGGTGTCTAAAGATCCCAGCAGACTCAGTGAAGCAGATCAGGTATTGTGAGGAAAGCTTTTATTTATTAAATAGCCAACAGTGCATGACCATATCGTAACTTTTGGTTGAATATTTTCAGCTATTTACTTGTAAGTTAACTTAGACATTGATAATAAGGTTGTTTTTTTCCCCACTTGCTGTTTTACTTCACATATTTCATGCATCACTGATGCTCATTCCTACAAGCCTTCCTGCTGTTAGCAACATTTTGTTTACTTTTCTCCTGAAATCGCGCCATTCATCAATAAGTAGTAAATGGTTTTGCAAGCTGATCAAAGACATATTCACTTTGTTCTTTTGTGCCAGTGCCATGTTGATCTGAAGATAATACGTTTGTTGGTTGATCACTCTGAAAATCCTGGTCTTTAAACAACAGAAAGTTAACAAACTCAATTTTATGTGGATAAGTAACAGCAGAGCTTGGATAACCAGGCAGTTCTTGTGAGAATGGATTCATTGATTTTCCATCAGGTGTCGTAAAACTGGGTTCTGAGATACAAACTTTTCCGAGATATGAACCACGGCCAGAAACAAATTAAGTCCATTAGTCGAGCTACTACTGTATATTCAGATCGTAAAGAATATCAGTATTGTTTGTCTGTTCTCCTGTGTGATCCTCTAATAATTGTCCTGTAACATTTCAGTTGAGTTCAAGTGCTTATTTCAGTTCAAGTGCTTATTTCAGTTCAATGCTTATTTCAGTTCAAGTGCTTATTTCAGTTCAAGTGCTTATTTCAGTTCAAGTGCTTATTTCAGTTCAATGCTTATTTCAGTTCAAGTGCTTATTTCAGTTCAATGCTTATTTCAGTTCAAGTGCTTATTTCAGTTCAATATTGTCACTAACAGCACAAGAAGGGACGGGGTTATGAATGCCAGCTTTAGAGAAACAGCTGAGATCAGACTGTGTCTGAGATCAGACTGTGCTGAAATCAGACTGTGTCTGAGATCAGACTGTGCTGAAATCAGACTGTGTCTGAGATCAGACTGTGCTGAGATCAGACTGTGCTGAGATCAGACTGTGCTGAGATCAGACTGTGTCTGACAGACAAACAATGACAGGATTTGGCTATCTAGTGGGATTGCAGCCAGATCAAACTGCTGATGAGATATTTTACAGCAGAACATCTGGGAGGAAGGCCAGATGGATAAATGGTGTAGTTGAGACCTGTAAACAGATAAACAAATCTATCGAGCCACCCAAGAGGCGCAAGAAAAATACAGAAAACCACGACACTGGTCTACAACCTGGTATCAGTGAGACAACAAAAAAGTCCTTATTTTCTTTGTAGTGAATTTAAAATATTCCATGACTCACCTGCATATTGTGCCACAGAACAGTTGTATATTCTTTAAATTTTTGTATTATATTTTATGTTGATGATGCACCAAAGGTTCGTAATATGGTTTTACTTATGCATTGCTAAAATATGTCTCTTTCTCATGTCTAGTGAGAATGCTTTATTGTTGCTGATTTTTTTTTTTGGTGCAAAAGTATTTACAGTTTTTCATCGTTAACTGTGATTTTTGGTTTATATCAAGCTTCATCTGTGAACATTATTTGAATTTTACTTTTTTGGGGGCCAAATTCAGAGAAAGAATGTGATCTTCACCGTGTCTTTTGGCCGACAGTACTAGCTGCTGTAATTATTAGCTGCTGTAATCCTGTTTGAGAGGTCTGTATTATCTGCAAAACTGAGTTGTGGAATTGGATTTCCATAAATAATGAGTGGATCAAAGCTGATGCTGTTCTCATCACTGCTGCCATTGCATGTTCCTTATAGATATCATAGAAATATGCAGATATCATGCGTCCTTGGTAACTTCTCTTATGTTGTGCTTTTAGATTTATTGTTATTATAAAGAAATATGTATGTTGTGTGTGTCAGACTTTTTTTTTTTCAAACATTGTTTTACAGTTGTTGAGGCAAGCAATTACAATGAGAGCTGACTTTGTTGAAGCATACATTAATTTAGGGGATATACAAGTCAAACTGGGCAGGTAAGTTCACATTTTAATATGACTTCTCAGAATACAGCACATTGTATAATGTCACAGAAAACATTTATCCATACAAGTAATATCCCTAATAATAAATAATTGTACCTCTGAGGTACTATTTGTTCCTTTGCATATTCTTGCTTGGCATTTGTTTGTGCCCTGTTTTCCTTTCATGATTATTCTTATTTCTTATTCTAAAAAAAAATGATAAAGTTTAATTAACTCACCATGGTGTCCGTCTTCCTCTCTTTTGGTTTACTTGAGTGTTCCAGCTTTCTCCTCACTTAGATGCTCTGTTGTTCTAGATCTCCTAGTCTCTCTGTTGTTCTAGATCTCCTAGTCTCTCTGTTGTTCTAGATCTCCTAGTCTCTCTGTTGTTCTAGATCTCCTAGTCTCTCTGTTGTTCTAGATCTCCTAGTCTCTCCGTTGTTCTAGATCTCCTAGTCTCTCTGTTGTTCTAGATCTCCTAGTCTCTCTGTTGTTCTAGATCTCCTAGTCTCTCTGTTGTTCTAGATCTCCTAGTCTCTCCGTTGTTCTAGATCTCCTAGTCTCTCTGTTGTTCTAGATCTCCTAGTCTCTCTGTTGTTCTAGATCTCCTAGTCTCTCTGTTGTTCTAGATCTCCTAGTCTCTCTGTTGTTCTAGATCTCCTAGTCTCTCTGTTGTTCTAGATCTCCTAGTCTCTCTGTTGTTCTAGATCTCCTAGTCTCTCTGTTGTTCTAGATCTCCTAGTCTCTCTGTTGTTCTAGATCTCCTAGTCTCTCTGTTGTTCTAGATCTCCTAGTCTCTCTGTTGTTCTAGATCTCCTAGTCTCTCTGTTGTTCTAGATCTCCTAGTCTTAGTCTTCATTGTTGGGGTCTATGGCCATTTATTCAATGTATTCTCAGCAAACCTCTGTGGGCTTTAGCTGGATTATTGGGAATATTGAAGAATGCTGGCTTGGCAACTGTTCAACTGTGACACCTAGTGACACCTAGTGACACCTAGTGACACCTAGTGGCACAGAGCAGATATTGATAACAAAAAGAAAAAGTCCTGGTATTGTCAAAGAAAACAACTGTTTATAACATAGATTTCTTCTTCATTGTTTACCTAAGCAATGTCATTGCATCGTTCCAGTTTACAGCATAGTTGTGGTATTTGTACTTTTTGACTGCCATCTAATTTCTTCAGGCATTTATTGTCTGAGGTAATCTTCCTACTTATTTTAACATTTGACTGTGTCATTTGTGGGGTGACTTTGTCATCCCTTGATTGACAGGTGTTGCACCTAGAGAATACATACAGAGCAGCCTCATCCTGTACATGTCTGCTTAACTTGACATCCGTATATTAAGCCTTCCACTCATCACATGCTGCGCCCTTTAGGGATCCACAGGAAGCATCTGCAGATGCATAAAATGTGTGTCTGACTTCCTGAGCTGAATTCTCTGAAAGCCAATAAAACTTTTTACATGGATGTCTCAGTCACAGCATGGAAAGCATGCACATGACTTGGAGCGTGATGCAACTGTACCATTTGGAGTGATTGATCAAGTGTGCTTTTTCTTTCACTTTCAAAGGCCAGTGTAGGCAGACCGTGATGAGAGCTACATTCTGCAAAGGACCTGCTACATGATGATGATATCTTCTTATTTTAGGCAGATAACATTTAATGAATGTGTTTAGTTTATTAATAATAATGGTAGTCATTTACAATATTTCAGCTGTACATAGCATTACTGATTTGAGAATAGAACTAACAATTCTAAGTTTGGTACAATTTTTGGCTATCCTCCGAATAACGGGAACAAAAGATGGCAGCCAATGCCGGCCAAAAACAGGACCTCAGTCAGGTGTCAATTGCGCACTTTTGGCGACTTAATTTGCGGTTTTTGGGCGACTACCGCCACCGCAAAGCTGCAGGAGATGCGGAAGCTGCTGCTCGTGAGTCCCAGCAGCAATCTAGTTTAGCATGAGCGGCGTGGGGGATATTCTCGGCAGTGGTGGTAGTCACCGGAAAACCACAAATTAAGTCGCCAGAAATGCGCAATTGACATGTGACTGAGCCTCAGTATGGGTGTTTTTGCGGCAGCCATCTTTTGTGCCCATTATTCAGAGGATAGCCCAATTTTCTTTCTTGTACAACTATGAAAACTCCTGTTGCCTTTTATGTTCATATTTGGATATTTCTGTGTGTTAACCCATATTTATTGACATGACTACCTCAATCAGTGTATGACTGCACATCTTGTAGTGACTACATTCTTAGTGGTACAGTATGACATTATATTCTGACTAAATCTAGACTAGATGATGCCACATTATATTTTGACTAAATCTAAACTAGATGATGCCACATTATATTCTGACAAAATCTAGACTAGATGATGTCACATTATATTCTGACTAAATCTAGACTAGATGATGCCACATTATATTCTAACAAAATCTAGACTAGATGATGCCACATTATATTCTGACAAAATCTAGACTAGATGATATCACATTATATTCTGACTAAATCTAGACTAGATGATGGCACATTATATTCTGACTAAATCTAGACTAGATGATGCCACATTATATTCTGACTAAATCTAGACTAGATGATGCCACATTATATTCTGACTAAATCTAGACTGGATGTTGCCACATTATATTCTGACTAAATCTAGACTAGATGATGGCACATTATATTCTGACTAAATCTAGACTAGATGATGCCACATTATATTCTGACTAAATCTAGACTGGATGTTGCCACATTATATTCTGACTAAATCTAGACTAGATGATGCCAGAGCCACATATGAAGCTGCTCTCAGACAGGATCCAACAAATGCAGATCTGTATTATAATGTAAGTGTCCTGTCTTTTGTATCTGGTCTTTCTTTTTTTCTGGTGTCATTTATTTGTGCTGTTTTAATTTATTTTAATAAATTGTGTGATTATTAGTAAAGTAAGTCAAAATCCCTTGTCCTGCCTTTAGGGGCATTGGGCATATGGGAAGAGCACCCATATTTTTACAAACCAATCTGCACTAGGTGGGTAATGTGGTCAGCATTACGCCAGCCGTCTTTACTTCCCCAGGACATACATCCTGGTACCCATTTTACGCTGGGTCAACCTGTGATGCCCCATACCATGATAAAAATCCACGCAGCCAGCAGTGGGTTTCGATCCTGGTACTTTGGAATTATGAGTCAGATTTGCTACGCCTAAGCTACAGAGGCCTGTGTGATTATTACATGTTGTAAACATTTGGTGTGGTTTAGCTTCAAAGAGAGCATTTGTGATAACTTCAATGGCTGTGACCATTTAAAAGCCCAGGTTATTATTATTTGTTTTGTTTTTTGCATTGTTGGGCACATTCTTGTCCTGAAGTTGATGGGTGGTGTATGTTGTATATTACTGTATATAACTATACTAATTAGCTGATTGTTTTATTTTTAGAGTCATTCAGAAGTATTTGAGTAGAAGCATTTCATTTACACAGGTTTCTTATTATGTAATTGTTGAAAGTATGTTTGGCTCATTTCATCCGAAGATTTGTGCACCTTTCAGGAAATTAGTATCCCTATTTTCTGGTTTTATTTACAGGCTGTTAAGTGTGGATACCATTTTATAATTGACTTTCTTTCTATGACTGGTGTCATTTCCGAGTATGTATAACAAAATTAGAGAAAATTCTCCGCAAGAAATACATTAACATAAATAATTTTGTTGCTAGTGTTGAAACATTGCAATTTGTTTTTAATGTAGGAACAATGGTTCTCACAAAAAGGCCCCTCTATGAGCTTTTCAGACAACTTCCCTGCTTTGGCCTATGTTTTGTTGTCCCATGGTTTACACCTGCCTCGCTATGTTGCTGTTGTTGGACTTGTTTCTCCCTCTGGGGGGGGGGGGGGGGGGGGGGGGGCTGTTGTTGAACATGTTTCTCCCTCTATAGGTTCTGGGTGGGGGGGGGGGGGGGGGGCCTGTTGTTGAACATGTTTTCTCCCTCTATGGGTTCTGGGGGGGAGGGGGGGGCGGTGGTGCTGTTGTTGAACATGTTTCTCCCTCTATGGGTTCTGGGGGGGAGGGGGGGGCGGTGCTGTTGTTGAACATGTTTCTCCCTCTATGGGTTCTGGGGGGAGGGGGGGGCTGTTGTTGAACTTTTTTCTCCCTCTATGGGTTGGGGGGGGGGGGAGGGGGGAAATAGCGCCACTGAAAAAAAAAGAATGTCATAAAATTCAGCTAATCAAGGAGAAGCTTCTTTTGCAGCCAAAGTACATCTGCATGAGAGAGGCCAGGAACCAACAGTCTGCATATAAATAAGCGAGATCTGTAAACGGATGTGCATGCAGAACTCATGTTCTAGATCAAGACATCAAGTCAAAGTCTCTACACCAAGATCAAAACTAGATGAAACATTGATCAGACCAATGTATGGCTCTGAAACTAGGAGCACAAATAACAGAGATGAAGCCTTATTACAAATGTTCAGAAACACAGTATTAGAACAAATCTTTGGACTCATAAAAAATGCAAACAATTGAGAATGGAGAGTGAGAAGCAGCAACAAAATTTATAATCTATTTATATCACCATTGATCACTGGCATCCTGAGATCTAACAAACTAAAATAGCTTGGGCATATCGAGAGATTGTCAAATGACAGAGAGATAAAAACTTTAAACACAAAGGAACAGAATGGTCGTAGACCACGAGGCAGACCAAGAAGACACCCGCGCGGGTGCGCATGCGTGGTGCTGTGAATTGGTTTGACATGAGACTATAGAGAAAACAAATAATATTTTTGCAGTTATCGCCAGGAAGAGACAATATTCCAAATCTAAATGGATGTTTAGTGTAGGCGTGTGTCAGTAGTTAAAGGGATAACATCCAGACAGACCTGCAAATACTTGGTGTCACCAACTGGACAGAGAAGGCCAGCCAGAGAGAGGAATGGAGGTGGGTGATATTTGCAGCAATGAACCTCAAGGGCTGAGAACGAAGAACAAGAAGAAGTTACAAAGTTGGGAACGTCTGTCTGAACATATCAAATAAAGCATAGACAATGACTTGTGCTCATGAATATTGACAACTAAAATCTGTAGTTTAGACATTGTACATAACAAATTTGTGTTGTCTCTTAGCTTGGAGTGGTCTTGTTGGAGCTGAACCAAACAGCAAGTGCCAAGAAACATTTTGAGTTAGCTTTACAGCATGATCCTGATCACTGGGTAAACATGTCATCACTTGTCATAGATTTCTGTTGCTGCTTTATGATGACATCATCACGTCATAGATTTCTGTTGCTGCTTTATGATGACATCATCACTTGTCATAGATTTCTGTTGCTGCTTTATGATGACATCATCACTTGTCATAGATTTCTGTTGCTGCTTTATGATGACATCATCACTTGTCATAGATTTCTGTTGCTGCTTTATGATGATGTCATCACTTGTCATAGATTTCTGTTGCTGCTTTATTATGATGTCATCACTTGTCATAGATTTATGTTGCTGCTTTATGAGGATGTTATCACTTGTCATAGATTTCTGTTGCTGCTTTATGATGACATCATCACTTGTCATAGATTTCTGTTGCTGCTTTATGATGACATCATCACTTGTCATAGATTTCTGTTGATGCTTTATGATGATGTCATCACTTGTCATAGATTTCTGTTGCTGCTTTATTATGATGTCATTACTTGTCATAGATTTATGTTGCTGCTTTATTATGATGTCATCACTTGTCATAGATTTATGTTGCTGCTTTATGAGGATGTCATCACTTGTCATAGATTTCTGTTGCTGCTTTATGATGACATCATCACTTGTCATAGATTTCTGTTGCTGCTTTATGATGACATCATCACTTGTCATAGATTTCTGTTGCTGCTTTATGATGATGTCATCACTTGTCATAGATTTCTGTTGCTGCTTTATTATGATGTCATCACTTGTCATAGATTTATGTTGCTGCTTTATGAGGATGTCATCACTTGTCATAGATTTATGTTGCTGGTTTATGATGATGTCATCACTTGTCATAGATTTCTTTTGTTGTTTTATGATGATGTCATCACTTGTCATAGATTTATGTTGCTGCTTTATGTTGATGTCATCACTTGTCATAGATTTCTGTTGCTGCTTTATGAAGTCATCACTTGTCAAAGATTTATGTTGCTGCTTTATGATGATGTCATCACTTGTCATAGATTTCTGTTGCTGCTTTATTATGATGTCATCACTTGTCATAGGTTTCTATTGCTGCTTTATGATGACATCATCACTTGTCATAGATTTCTGTTGCTGCTTTATGATGATGTCATCACTTGTCAAAGATTTCTTTTGCTGCTTTATGATAATGTCATCACTTGTCATAGATTTCTGTTGCTGCTTTATTATGATGTCATCACTTGTCATAGATTTATGTTGCTGGTTTATGATGATGTCATCACTTGTCATAGATTTCTTTTGTTGCCTTATGATGATGTCATCACTTGTCATAGATTTCTGTTGCTGCTTTATGATGATGTTATCACTTGTTAAAGATTTCTTTTGTTGCTTTATGATGATGTCATCACTTGTCATAGATTTCTTTTGTTGCTTTATGATGATGTCATCACTTGTCATAGATTTCTTTTGTTGCTTTATGATGATGTCATCACTTGTCATAGATTTCTTTTGTTGCTTTATGATGATGTCATCACTTGTCATAGATTTCTTTGTTGCTTTATGATGATGTCATCACTTGTCATACATTTCTTTTGTTGCTTTAAGATGATGTCATCACTTGTCATAGATTTCTTTTGCTGCTTTATGATGATGTCATCACTTGTCATAGATTTCTTTTGTTGCTTTATGATGATGTCATCACTTGTCATATATTCTCATCCTCCAAGAATATGCTTTCTAGATATTTAAATTCTTTAACTTGCTTCAAACAAGTACCATTCAGCCCTATATATAGCAGATTATGAATTCTACTGACATCAGTTTTCGTTGTATTTACTTTCATGTTAAGTTAGTCTATTCTTGTTATAAAATGGTAAATTTGTTTAACTTTATTTAAGTTAACTTTTTTGCTTTATCTGTATGATAGAGCATATTTTGTATTCTCACATGATAAGATAATTATAATTTAAAATGTTAGAATAAGATCTTAATCTGAAAAACGAAGAATGCTTTTGGGGGGGGGGGGGGGGGGGGAAGGGGACTGTTTATAAAATTAATACTCTGTGTCTGATAATCTTCTTCTTCTTCTTCAGCTTCTTTTTTACCTCTTCAGGTGTCGGGGGAGATTCTGCTTCTTGCTCTTCTGGTCTCCTTGACACGGACACATCCTGGTGTTGTAGAATTTGTCTGATGTTATCATTCCACGTGTTCTTGATCTACCTCTTGACCTGCATCCTTCTCCTCTTTTACATACCTATAATGGATTTACATTCATTGTAGTTTAATTGTATTTCTAGTGACGTGTATGGTGTCAGTCAAGTGCTGTCTATCAATATCTCATCATGCGGAATCTGGTATCTGAATTACATGACCTAACTCGACTTCGGTTATTATCATGGATATTTCCTACTCTATTTATGTTCTGATATCTGCTACCAAAATTACGCCACTGCTCCTGTGCTCTGATATTTCTGTTATTTTCTAATTTTTGTAAACGCTCAGCTCTGTTAAAGTTAATTATTTGCCCACTTCCGTTTTGTACACATGACCTCAGTTGACCCTGAATGTCATGGTATGGATTCGGTCTCTGTGGTCTGAAACTCTGCTTATCTATATTGTAGTCTGCTCTCTCGTTATCATATCTTCGCCTACCTGGGAAAAAGGTAAATCGATTAGCATTAATTTTATGTGTAGTAACCGTTGCTATTTTATAGCTATTCCTTCCTCTCGTTGCCTCTCCCGTTGAACTATTTACCTCTAGAATATCTCTATCTACGTTAGCTACAATATTTCCTTTCTTCAATTTTACGGTTTTCCCTGTCGCGTTTGTGATAAGGACCGGAAAACAAAGTCTTTTACCTAACTTTACAATGCCATCTGTAGTTGATAAGCACGGTTCTTTTAACAGTGCTTCCTGAAGCGCTGTTGTTCAAATAGTTTGACCTGGCAGGAAATATGGGTTTCTTTTTAAACCCGACATCACTACGTTGATTGAATTAGATTTTAGGATGACTGTTTGTTTAGCACGTACCACCGAAGCAATGTGAATGTCATCTCTAAGATCTACGTACCTATCTCTAATTCTAAGCTTTTTAAGGTCAAAATATAGCCTTATGCCATGTTTAACTAATATGTCCCGTCCTATAATTAAATGACGGTTCATTGTTTTTACTATGATAAAAGGATGTGTCAGATGTATTCCACCGATGGAAAACGGAATCATGGCTTTACCTAAAACTGATAGGCTGGCTCCGGTGACAGACTGTAAGTTCTCTTTTGTGTGATATAACTATATACTACCTCTAATCCTCTTAAATACCGAGTAATTTAGAAGTGACAAATCTGCTCCTGAATCCACCAGACTATTAAACTTATTATTGTTGATTTCTATTAAACAGCAACACGGGCTGCCTGATGCATTAATCTGTCTATGGTTTGTAACTCTCTTCTGCCTATTTATTTCGTTATCTCTCTTGTGTCTTACTGAACTTTTAGAGGCTATGTCTCGTCCGTCGCTCAGCTGGGAATCGGCCAGGCGAGCGGAGTGCGCATTTCCCGAATAATTGTTTCTCCAGTCGCTGTTATTTTGTATGTTAAGTCCCTGACTTCTGTGACTGACCTGCCACGACCTTTTACCTCTGAAATCCGTGTTAACGACCGATGGGTTTATCGGCTGTGTTGTGGGTCGGTTACCTGCCGGGCAGAATCGGACTTTATGGGGGCCTGAACAGTTATAACACGTTAAAGTGTGTTGCACTGCCTGTATGTTAGAGTGTCTGTGTCTCTCATTTGTGTGTCTTTCTCTGTGTGGTCTAAAATATGATATGTCCATGGGTTCCGTCAACCTAGTATCTTCTTCTTCTTCTGTTCTTCTTCCAGTTTGAAGGAACACTTTTCGTCTTAAACTCTCTTCTTTAAGAGTTATGGCTACTGCCTGTTCTAGAGTTGTTGGCCCAGAACGCAATAAACGAAGTTTTTGTGAACTGTCCCTTAAATTGTCACTGAAGACTGAAACTAAAATAAGCTGAGTTTGTTGTGATTGTATCTCTTCTTTAAGAAATGCATCTTGCGCGAGACTCTGTATTCTCTGCGAATAATTATGTATGCTCTCATCTTTGCCCTGTTTGATCTGTCGTAAGAGGGAAAAGGCCATCTGTCTGTCTGTGACGTCGCTGAAATTTTGTGCTAAATCTCTTTTCAGTTCTTCACATGTTTCTTCTTCATTCTGCTCTAATCTTCTTCTTATGTGTTCTGAAACCGGGGAAGAACTCATCTGGTATGCTAAACGTTTGATGTCGAAACTTGTCGCACCTGAAAGGAAAGCATACTTTTCTATCTCGTTTACCCACTTTTTAAACTTTTTTGTGTCTCCCCTGAAAGGTTCAATAACCACTGTTATTCCCTGTCTCCGAACGCTACAATCTAATCTGGAGACAGCCTTGCTGACTTCTCCTAAAACTCTGCTAAACTGGGCTTCTACTGTTCCCTGTTCTGCCATTTAAAAAAAATCTGGGAAATTAACTAATGCAAGTAAATTAAAATTGAAAAAACAGAAAATGTCAAATTACCTTGTTGAGTGCGGTCTGAAAAAAAAAAAAAATTCTCTTTTCACAACACACTGTAATTAAAAATCGGCACTGTCCTGGAATTATTTTCTAAGTTAATAGGAAAGGTAGGGAAAGATAAGAAATGTTTTCCCTACACCACTGTAAATTGAAAATCACAATATATTTAAACTAATTAATGTTAATGTTCAAGGTTCTTTAAAATCGCGCTACTTTTGCAGTTCCTATTTGTAAAATCGGACAGCTCACAGTTCTTGACTTTCCTATAGTCTTCCGAGTGTGTAAAGTTAGGAAAAGTTTATATTATGGCTCCAGACTAGAACGGGCGCGTCCCCCTGATTCTAGTGTAGACGGTTTGCTCCAGGCTAGAACGGGCGTGTCCCCCTGATTCTAGTGTAGACGGTTTGCTCCAGGCTAGAACGGGCGTGTCCCCCTGATTCTAGTGTAGACGGTTTACTCCAGGCTAGAACGGGCGTGTCCCCCCGATTCTAGTGTAGACGGTTGGCTCCAAAAGGTGGTGCAGGCTGTTGGTCTGGTTTACGTCTCTCCAATCTGATGACGGGTTTATCGACTTTTTTGTTTTACTCAGCAGGTACAATCATAAACTTGCTTTTAGTTCACCTTTTTATAGCAGTTGCTTATTTGTTATGTTGTAACAGCAGTCTTGTTTTTTAAAGATGTCGAGTACACAAGACTGATCGTTGGTCACGGCTCCAAATATCCTCACACTTGTGGCACAGTCGTGCCTATACATCCCCCAAGAAATAGATGTGCCTAAGTCGGCCAAGTGGAATGAATATAGTTCGTAGCTCTCTTCAATCGTACTCAAGAACAAGGCCAGTGATGTAATCAATTACACAAGAGCTGGTTTATTTACAATATTCTCGTCACACAGACTTCATAAATTCAATAAGCAATAGTATATGAACACTCCTTATTACTGGCTATTCGTATGCCTCTACGAGTTCCTTAACCACTGTTATGGCTAAACTCCAAGTTCAACATATGCCTTCTAAACGAAGTAAAGCACTAGTTTTCTCCTAACCGGTCTTTCCAGCGGTTCAGCCCTAACCTGTCCTATCAAGCGGTCCCCGGGCTAACTCACTGTTCTAGCTAAACTCCAAGTTTAACATATACCTTCTAACGAAGTAACGCACTAGTTTTCTCCTAACCGGTTTCTCTAGCGGTCTAGCCCTAACTTCTTCTCCAGCGGTTCCGGGGATAACTGTCCTCTCCAGCGGTTCCGGGACTAACTAACCTCTCCAGCGGTTCCGGGACTAACTTTATTCCCCCGCTTTCCCGCTCTTTCTGGCGTACCTTCTCCATCACTTCTCTGTCACCTGTCTTTGGTGGTCACGTTTGGATGAACGTATCTCATCAGCTGGTCACAGTTCACGGGCACTCGTCGAATGTTTCATCCCTCACTGTCAGATGTCATGGCGGTGTGTTCTGCATAGCTGGCTAGGCCATGGCTTTCTAATCACCTATTTCTGTCATTTCACACAGTGATGGATTAGTACGCCGTGTGGGGGTCTGAAATGTATGCTTGTTCATTTAACCCCTTTCTGCCTATATTTCATTACATAATTTAATGACCAGAAAAGGAAATTGTCGGGAGGGGTAATCTGCTCTGTCCAGCTTTTCATTTAGTAAGTGCTTGCTTGACATCTAAATTCCCTTTTCCCTTTTCTGGGGATATTCAGGCAGCTCACTTTCTTTCACGAGCCAGTTCGAGTCTGTATGTGAGTATCCAGGGAAACACTGTCGGCACTTTGCACCACAAGACTGTTGTCTTGGTTTCCCACTTGCATCAGGGGCAAGGATTTAAACCCACACCCACCCCTATAGTGTGTACAAAGAAACTTGTTCTACGACAGTACCAGATGTTAATTTCTTCACCCACTTTACTAATTTTGGTGAATGTTGTTCCAAAATTAAAAAACTGTGATGCCAATTTAGTGCTTTGCATTTTACTACTATATTTAAGATCTGCTTCTTTCTTCCTGTTAACATTCCTTCTGTCTTTTCAGTTTTGATTCTCGTATTATTTGTTTCACATTCTTTATTCATGGATGTGAGATGTTGTTACAGTTTCGTAGCTGTATCTGCTATTACTGTGGCTAAGTCGATGTGAACGCTTCATAATGCAGGGATGCCGGTTTCAATCCCAGCTGTGGGCCATGTGCCTTGTGTTGGTTTCGACAGTGGTATCAAGGAACCCGACCGCCCAGAAAGCAGTGGCAAACTACTGGACGTAAATTTGCCTAGGAAAACTACACAACAGCCAGGGGCTGTGGGGTTGGTTCTGCAACGTCCTGTAAAGGATACGCAACAAACCTATCTGCTTTATTTATTATGTTACCAGTGTTTTCCTTCCTGTTTGATGTTTGATAATGCTGTAGTAGGAATTTACTAGCAAGATATTTTATATTTTATTTATATACATATCAGTCACGGCCTGGCCATATGGATAAAGGGGGTGGGAAGGGGGGGGAGGGGGAACAAGAGTACTGCTCTGATCTATGATTATTTTTTTTTTAAATGTCAAAGTATCCAGAAACCATGAATTGTCAACCCTTTGACTTGGTACTATGGATATTGCAACCCTTCGGCTTTGATTCCATGATAGATACCATAAATCTGGGAGAAATTAGGCCTTTCTGCCTAACCCCAGGCATGAACCAGGACTACAGGGAGCTCATCACCTAGTCGCTGCTCAGTCAAGTTTAACCAACTGCACTATTGAGCCGGGCGTCAAAATTAGATAGATGGTCACACTTGCTTGTGAAACTTTGGTCATCAAGCTGTTCAATCCAGTCAGTTTAATTCTATTTCTAGCAGTAGTTTTGTTTTTCATGAATCTATCATTTACCAGTTTAAAAAACAGAGTTAGTGTGACATTATTTGTCAGACCTAGTTGGATGGGACAGTACCTCATTTATAAACTACATAAAATATTCTAAGAATGGCAGGCTTGCAGTTTTATAAATATTTCTTTAAATATTTATATTTTCTCATCTTTTCTAGCAATCACTTTATAACTCGGCCATTTTGATGCAGGAAGGGGGTGACCCTAGAGAAAGGGATGTAGCGTTGCAAAGGTAAAATGTTCTCCTTATTGTTAACTGTTGATAGAATTAACTGTTGTGCTCATTTTGTTTGGCTGTGTAACAGGATAGGCATCAGGCAGGTCACCACAGAGAGCAGTGCTATACAGAAGCAGCTGTTACTATACAGAAGCAGCTGTTGCTATACAGAAGCAGCTGTAACATACAGAAGCAGCTGTTGCTATACAAAAGCAGCTGTAACATACAGAAGCAGCTGTTGCTATACAGAAGCAGCTGTAACATACAGAAGCAGCTGTTGCTATACAGAAGCAGCTGTAACATACAGAAGCAGCTGTAACATACAGAAGCAGCTGTTGCTATACAGAAGCATCTGTTGCTATACAGAAGCAGCTGTTGCTATACAGAAGCAGCTGTTGCTATACAGAAGCAGCTGTTGCTATACAGAAGCAGCTGTAACATACAGAAGTGGACCTAAATATCAGAGACACTAAAAAGTACTTTATACGAAGCAAACAGAAGGGCCCGTTCTAGAAATCTCTTCCTGCCTTGAGACCACGAGGCATTCCTGGAGTAGAAAAAAATTTACATGTGTATTTCTGGACAAAACAAACACTGACTTGATCTGTGGTTCTGGTGATTGCTTGAGATCACAATATATGACTGCTTACACGTACAGGCAGGGCTTATGATAATGATCACCAGATAACCAGACTTATGTGCTAGCATGTTTAACATGTTGTCTGGTTGTGGGTTGGAACTGACCTCAAGTTGAAAGTGATTTATGTGCCAGAAGACTGACTACACAATAAACATTTCTTTGTCAGCTCACATGAGACATCACTAGATAGAGATATCACTTGCTTGTTCCCTATATATATATATATATAAACTGTGCCCTTTATACATTTTTAAAAACTCAAAAATCATCTGATTATATATCTATACACTTATATATATATATATATATATATGTGTGTGTGTGTGTGCGCGCGTGCATGCGTGTGTGCACGTGCGTGCGTGCGTGCGTGTGTGTGCGCGTGTTAATATGTACACATGTACATACACACAGATGTGTGTGTATGTATATGTGTATATATGTGTACATATGTACACATACATACATACGTGCATACATTAATACTTGCTTACACATATATACACATATACATACACACACATATATACATACATATATGTGTGTGTATGTATGTATTTATATATATATGTATCATCAAAGGCAGCATAGAAATGCTTCAGTATACTTTACTCCCAAGTCATGCAACAGTTTCACCACCCCTAAAATCTGGCTGATAAAGCTACCACCCCTTCAGCAGCTCCAGCACTTCTAGGGGATGATGGTGCCCACTATGGGAGAACTGGTCCAGGAGGCTCCTGGAGGTTCCATGATCTTGACTCAGGGTTACAGTTTTGACTGTTGGCAGCCTCCCCCTCCCCCATATGATCAATAAAATGTCTGCCTCCTCTACGGCCCGAGCACCTCCACAGTTTAAAACACTGGTCTGACCAAATCTGAATTCTGGGATAGGTTTGCCTCCTGTTGTAAGTGTATCACAGGCATTATGACTAATGTGATTTCACATATTTTCAGCATGTGTTGAAAAGGGGGTCTAATTAATAACCTATAATTAATTGCTAAGCATTGTCAGATTTTAATCTGCCATCCTCTGCTTCATCTTTGTCCCCACAGCTGCTGTATGTTTAGTGACTTCCCCTGAGTGCCCCAAAGACTTGCTGCCTCCAGTAATACTAACACCAGTAGTTTACAATGTGACAGACAAACATACACATATATTGTCTGTGGTGTAGGTGGAAAGTTCTGGTTGTTCGTCCACCTCTGGGCCTTGGACTTGATCCAGAACTTGAACTTTACATGCGCATCCATTTAACAGTTCTGACTCATAGTATGCAAGCACCTGGTTCTGGTTCTTTGGCTGTCAGCTCAAAGAAAACAACAGACCCTAAGTTTCAAGGGAGATGACAGCTAAAAATAGTTTTGTCAAATTAATTTCTTCAAGGAATGTAGGATGCTCATTGCAAATACTCAGGGGATATAACACCAGCGAATGTTAACTTTTAATAACTGTTAGCATTAATCTAAATTAATGCGTAGACAAATTTGTGCCAAATAGCACAGTCTTCTTCTTCTTGTGTTCGCTTTCTGATTGACACTGACAGACAGGTTCTTGTGATAAACTTGACTGCTTTTATGAGTTCCTGTTTAGTCCCTTACAACTTTGTGTGCAGTGGTGACTCACTGGGCCAGTAGTCCCTTCTTGATGGGCTGAACAAGGGACAGTTTTGCAGGACATGTTCTGTAGTTTGCACACACAGCCCACATGGGCACAAAGGTGAACTACTTAGATGAAGCCTGTGCATATGCTGGTTACGTTTGTTATGTCCTGTCCTGAAACGTAGGATAATGACTTGCCCATGCTGGTCAAGTAAGTGGTAGTCATCTCTGGTCAGACTTTGTTCACTTCTGATAGCCTGGATGGCCATTTTCCTCTCATAGTATGTTACTGCATTCTCTTCCTGGTCACATTCTGCCCCTTTCTTAGCAAGTTTATCTGCACATTGGTTACTGGTATACCACAGTGGGATGGCACCCACTGAAGTACAGTACACTTTTGGGCAGCCACCTTGCCAAGTTCAGATCTCAAGTGATGGAGTTTGCCGCTCTTGAGGGCTTGAAGCACCGATAGCACATCTGGGAATATGACCACTTGGTGGCAGTCTGAACTGGTGTATTGAAACATTTCGGCAGCCTGCTCTAGTGCTAGGATCTCTGCGGTGTAGTTGGAACAGAATTTACCAGTAGGTATATACTTTGTGTGATGGTGGTTGTCTGGTTATGTGATAAAGACTCCAGCACCCCCATTTTTAACAGCACTGGTTGCTGATCTGTCTGTGTAAGCATGTATTCACGACTGTTCAGGATAGTTTTCCTGAATCATGCTAAGAGCAGCTGTTCGTTTTTGAAGGTCATTGAGCTCATCTCCAGTTGTGAATCCATTGACTGAAGTCATTATCTGTATTGTATCACTGACTTGCTCCCAAGGTACAGGGTATAGGGTAGGTTTCAGCGGTGTTGTTCTCATGGGTAAGATCTGCTTGATACTGTCTTCTATGTCTTTTCCCCTGATGGACAAAGCTGCTACGTTTGAGATGCCCCAATGCCAGATCATCTAGTCTTGCTTTAATTGGGTGAGACTGCTTACTATTAAACTTCTCCATCTGGATCATAGTTTTAGTGTCTCTTCTATAGGACAGTGTCAGCATTGCAGTTATTTTCTGCATCACCATGATTGGTGCAGTTTTCATGGATCCTGTGATGAGTCTAAGGGCTTGATTTTGCACTCTGTCTAATGATTGTAGATGGGAATTAGCAGTTGTTGCACCAAACTCCAAGTGGCGTCTTATCGCTCCATTATAAACTTTCTTTAGGGTTTTTTCATTCGCTCCCCATCCTGTACCTGCCAGTTTTCTAAGTAGGCCTAGTCGTCTCCTAGCCTTCCCTTCTACATTTTCTATATGTTTGCTCCATGTGAGCCTTTTATCAAATGTTACTCCAAGATAAGTGGGGAAGCTTTCTTCCTTTAGCAAGGATGTTCCTAGGTGAATACTAGCGGCTTTGTCCCTGGGGGATAGAGAGAAAAGCATGTGGATGTTTTGTCTGTGTTGATGGCAACATGAATTAATCAAGTAACATAAAGTGCATTGAACGGCACTCATAGAAAGAAGTAGAAAAATAGAAGAACACACTAGACAACATAAAAATCAAAAGCTATAGTTACTGTGCCGGGAATTGAACCTGTCACCTCTAGACGGCGTGTGCGCCTTGCCATGGATTCAAGTGCACTAAGAACATGGTCAACTAGGCACCCCCAAAAAAGGTGTCTTATTGGCCATGTCTATTGTACAGCTTGAAATCCACAACTATGGAATACAGACAGAAGTCATTTCAAACCATTGAAATGCACCATAGGTTACAGAAATTTATATTAACGAAGCATATGTCAAAAAAAATATTTGCAACAATTTACGAACACAGTAGACGCTAATGCTTTGTCTACAATACACAAACATTTAAGAAAGGTATTTGATTGGTAGGTTCCGGTGTGTATACATCATTTCTTTAAATAAACAGGGGGAAACCTTGGAGGCCGTTAAATATTATGAATTAATCAAGTAACATAAAGTGCATTGAACGGCACTCATAGAAAGAAGTAGTAAGATAGAAGAACACACTAGACATCATAAAAATCGAAAGTTATTGTTACCATGCCGGGAATTGAACCTGTCACCTCCAGACGGCGTGTGTGCCTTGCCATGGATACAAGTGCACTAAGAACATGGTCAGCTAGACCATGCCACTTTTCTCCCCATGTCATTAGGGTATCTGCTGCTTGTGGCATTCTTAGATTTGTCACTGTGGTGTGTTCATCAGTACACCAGAGTGCCAGATCACCTGCATACAGGGCAGCCTTTACTCTTGTAGGCAGGTCTTTCACCAGGCCATTGATATCAACAAGAATAGCACTGTTGAACTTTACCTTTCAGCCAGACTGACATCTGCAAATTGAACTCATCTACCTGTCACTATTTGGGAGGTGTTATTAGTGACTGAAAATGTAGACATGGGTTTTCTGTTTCTGTTGTGTGTATGTGTGTATATATGTGTGTTCTATTTTCCTAGTGTATGTGTGTATATATGTGTGTTCAATTATCCTAGTGTATGTGTGTATATATGTGTGTTCTATTATCCTAGTGTATGTGTGTATATATGTGTGTTCTATTATCCTAGTGTGTATATATGTGTGTATTATCCTATGTATGTGTTCTATGTGTGTTCTATTATCCTAGTGTATGTGTGTATATATGTGTGTTCTATTATCCTAGTGTATGTGTGTTCTATTATCCTAGTGTATGTGTGTATATATGTGTGTTCTATTATCCTAGTGTATGTGTGTATATATGTGTGTTCTATTATCCTAGTGTATGTGTGTATATATGTGTGTTCAATTATCCTAGTGTATGTGTGTATATATGTGTGTTCTATTATCCTAGTGTATGTGTTATATATCCTATTATCCTAGTGTATGTGTGTATATATGTGTGTTCTATTATCCTAGTGTATGTGTGTATATATGTGCGTTCAATTATCCTAGTGTATGTGTATATATATGTGTGTTCTATTATCCTAGTGTATGTGTGTATATATGTGTGTTCTATTATCCTAGTGTATGTGTGTATATATATGTGCGTTCAATTATCCTAGTATATGTGTGTATATATGTGCGTTCAATTATCCTAGTATATGTGTGTATATATGTGCGTTCAATTATCCTAGTGTATGTGTGTATATATGTGTGTATATTTGTGTGTATATATATATGTGTGTTCTATTATCCTAGTGTATGGGTGTATATATGTGTGTATATATATATGTGTGTTCTATTATCCTAGTGTATGTGTGTATATATGTGTGTACAATTATCCTAGTGTATGGGTGTATATATGTGTTTATATATATATGTGTGTTCTATTATCCTAGTGTATGTGTGTATATATGTGTGTTCTATTATCCTAGTGTATGTGTGTATATATGTGTGTTCAATTATCCTAGTGTATGTGTGTATATATGTGTGTTCTATTATCCTAGTGTATGTGTGTATATATGTGTGTATTATCCCCTAACAGATTAGAAAAGCTGAAGTCAAGAAGAGGCGATGACCCAAAAGTATATTTTAACTCTGCCATGCTGGAAATGGATAAGCAAAATTATGAGGTTGCTGAAATTCACTTCAGGAAGGCTATTGAGGTATGACTGTATCATAAATTGAGGTATGACTGTATCATAAATTGAGGTATGACTGTATCATAAATTGAGGTATGACTGTTTCATAAATTGAGGTATGACTGTATCATAAATTGAGGTATGAAAAACACCAGGCAAACATAGTCTTTATCATGTAGATAAACTCCTGGAAATAACAAATCAGTGCATGTTGAGTTTCTTCATACTTAATTAAAGATCTTTAAATTAATACTTTGTTTTAACCCTTGTAAATGTTTTTTTTATTTGCAGCCACTCTTAACTGTAGAAACCCTTGATTATAACTTCAGTTTGTATGTAATTTTCTGTGAAGAATATTGACTATTCCTTCTGTGCTGGTTTCTGCTCTCACTAGATGTCTTTGCTGCACACTTATGATGCTGTTTTGTTTTATTGTCACTGTTGTGGTATCTTCTTCTCCTCCTTCTTTATTTTTTTTTTTTTTTTTTGTGTTTGCCTTTTAAAGAGCAGTTGAGACAAATCATGTCATGATTTAGAAATAGACTGCAATATCTGCATTGTTCAGCCCAAAACGTCTGCCAGCAAAACTTTTGTGATAAATATATAAAAAAAATGTGACCAGAAAGCTCATAGGAAGAAATGGAAAAGATGCACACAAACACAGCCAAACATTTTGACCAAAGTCTTTTTCAATGGAGTACTAAATATGGCACAAACTATACTGGAAAACTTAGTGGACAAGACAAGAGAGCTAATAAAAAATCAAGGGGAGATCCTGCGAATGTGTCAAGAACAGTCAAGAAAAATGGACATTGAATGAATCTGGTAACAGCTGTGACAGTTGAAATGAACAATCTCATGTTGTACGTACAAAACGAGCCTGTGGTAAATCTGACATTTCCATGGCAGTCACAAGTTTTATTTTCTGCTGTTGAGATGTACATGTTAATTAGGGACATTTTGTTTAGTAATTCCTGGAAGTGTTTATTCCACCTTTCTCATTTTTGTTTCTCGGCTGTAATTATTTTCCCACTCTTTGTTTTTAAAGGGCAAATGTTGGTGCGATACCACATTTCCTGTCAGTTTCTTAGTTATGTTGTACAATGTTTTGATGTCCTGCTTATTTGCTGCTTCCTCTGCTCCTGTTACTAGTTTTCCAATATATGAAAGTTTATCTGCTCTTGCTTCTGCTTTAACCTCATTGTTCTTTAGTGCATATTCTAAAGAAAATGTTCCTCTCAGTCTTGACTGATTTTGCATCTAACATTTGTCTTTTAATATTACATTTTAATTTTCTGAGTTCTATCTTGATTTGCTGTTTGATATTTGTGTCATGCAATTTTCCTACATTATTTCACTGCGGTTTTTGTTCTCCTATTTTAGCTTTCCTTAATTTTAACCTGATTTTTCCAAAAAGTAAATTATGGTCACTCCCTATATCCGCTGATCTACGTACTCTGACATCTTGCAGGAAATGCCTCCATTTTCCATTTATAAGAATATGGTCATTTTGGTTTTCTGTGTGTCCATCTGGAGATCTCCAAGTGACCTTATGAATTGTTTTGAGAGGGAAGTGTTCCTCTAATTATTAGGTTATTAGATTGGCTGAAGTCACAAAATCTCTCTCCGTTGTTGGCCATTTTTCTTGTAATATAGTAATATATAAAGGCAGAAAGTCAGACGCTTTTCAAAAAACATCCGGTCTAAAGCAATTTGATGCTATGTGCCCACTTCTTTTTAATTTGGCCCTAGAGAAAATTATAAGGAAATTGAAACAAGAGTGTACAATCGGAGAATCTCCAAGAATTCTTGAATATGCAGATGACACTGATATCGTTGGACAAAATGAATTAGAAACTGTTAAAACACTAAATCTCTTAAAAGAGTCAGCTCAGAAAATGGGACTAGTTATCAATCAAGATAAGACAGAATAGATGATAATAACTAGACAGGGAAAGGATTTAAACTCCGGCCACATACACGTCGAT
The DNA here is from genome assembly GCA_905116865.2 of Candidula unifasciata. Classification (NCBI taxonomy): domain Eukaryota; kingdom Metazoa; phylum Mollusca; class Gastropoda; order Stylommatophora; family Geomitridae; genus Candidula; species Candidula unifasciata. The sequence goes on along the minus strand of CAJHNH020008586.1, from coordinate 242,560 downwards.
AATATGAAAATAAAACACGGAAACATATAAGTACTAGGGTGCAAACTTCAACTGGTCCAACATGCTGAGAGAAGAAATGGTTTCAATAATACAATCTGGAAATAAAGTGTACTTTGCCCTTCAACATCTGATAAAGTCAAAGTGTTTGTCTCGCAACACTAAGATCAAAATCTATAAACCATTGATAAGACCAGTCGTGTTATATGGCTCTGAAACTTGGAGCACAACTAAAAGAGATGGAGCCTTTTTATGGGTTTTAAAAAACGGAGTCTTACGATGAATCTTGGGACACATCAGCGATGCAGACAGTGGGAATGGAAAGTAAGAAGCAGAAACAAAATTCATAATCTGTTTAAATCACCACTGATCACTGGCATCATGAGCTAATAGACCGAAATGTTCAGACAGAATTCCCGGTAAAAATGGACACTGGGCACGGTCACTGTTGGGAGCGGGGGCAAATTTGTGTTTTCTGCCAGGTGGTGGCCAGTGCATTTTTGCTCCATTTGTGGACTGAAAAGATAGTTTCGTCGCCCAGCTTCTGAGTTGAGTGCATGGCACGACCCTATGAATTGCGGATTTCATTTGGAAGGTTTTTTTTACTGTGACTAACGTGGTAGTGTGAATTGTAGATTTAGAAAATAGTGCGATACCTGTTGTCACAATATGGGTGGTGCCATTATGTGATTAAAATTGATTGCGTGTGCAACTGCTGATCTGTTGGTGACTTCTGCTACCGTCGATGATAAACTGCATTTCTAATGTCGGACTGTTTGTGTTAGCACTTCGGATGGCTACCGTATGCTTTAATACGTGCGAATGCTAAATATGCTGAGGCAGCAGTCTGTCAATCTTTCCACAAGGGACTGTGATGAACATTCTGTGTGTTTTTCGTTGGCATAGGAGCGGAGCAGCTATGGGATGATCCATTTGCTATGAAGCTGAAACTAAGATTACCAGATTACCAAACCGAAATGGTTGGGGTATATTGAAAAAATGTCAAATGACAGAGAAGTATAAACTGTATACACAAGGGAGATATCAATACAGCCTTTCCTCTGAGTGTAGTGAGCTGGCCAGACCCTCTGGTTACACCCAGATGCCTCATTCTCTCCAGGCCACAATAATCTTCTATCTCTACTGATTCCGTTGCTTTTCCCCCAAAGAGCCTTGACCACATCTGCCTTGTCATGTATTAATTCACCACCCAGTGGTGCAGATTCAGCCAGTCTGTCTGCCTGTTCATTACCCACCATGCTAGCATTGCCTGGAGAAAGATTAAAAGTATGCTCACTACCCGTGACTTTTCCAGTAAAGCTTGCCACTCTGCCTCAAAGCATCCCTTTCTTCACCTCTACTTGAAGCGGCATCTCGCCACATGCAAGAAGCCAAAAAAGAAGAATAAATCAACATAGAACTGTTGTCATTAGCCCCTACACGCACATTTACTCAGGAGGGGATCCAAGCAGTCATGAACTGAAGGGTTCAGTGTGCAGTGAGAATGATCTGTTGACTAACTACTAACTGTATGTTGATGTAACTCTGTTGTAATGCACTGGACAAGAGGCAGCAGAAGGTAGCAGGCAACCAAGTGTGCAACACTGGACAAGAGGCAGCAGAACGTAGCAGGCAACCAAGTGTGCAACACTGGACAAGAGGCAGCAGAAGGTAGCAGGCAAACAAGTGTGCAACACTGGACAAGAGGCAGCAGAAGGTAGCAGGCAAACAAGTGTGCAACACTGGACAAGAGGCAGCAGAAGGTAGCAGGCAAACAAGTGTGCAACACTGGACAAGAGGCAGCAGAAGGTAGCAGGCAACCAAGTGTGCAACACTGGACAAGAGGCAGCAGAAGGTAGCAGGCAACCAAGTGTGCAACACTGGACAAGAGGCAGCAGAAGGTAGCAGGCAACCAAGTGTGCAACACTGGACAAGAGGCAGCAGGAGGTAGCAGGCAAACAAGTGTGCAATACTGGACAAGAGGCAGCAGAACGTAGCAGGCAAACAAGTGTGCAACACTGGACAAGAGGCAGCAGAAGGTAGCAGGCAAACAAGTGTGCAACACTGGACAAGAGGCAGCAGAACGTAGCAGGCAAACAAGTGTGCAACACTGAACAAGAGGCAGCAGAAGGTAGCAGGCAAACAAGTGTGCAATACTGGACAAGAGGCAGCAGAACGTAGCAGGCAAACAAGTGTGCAACACTGGACAAGAGGCAGCAGAACGTAGCAGGCAAACAAGTGTGCAACACTGGACAAGATGCAGCAGAAGGTAGCAGGCAACCAAGTGTGCAACACTGGACAAGAGGCAGCAGAAGGTAGCAGGCAAACAAGTGTGCAACACTGGACAAGAGGCAGCAGAAGGTAGCAGGCAAACAAGTGTGCAACACTGGACAAGAGGCAGCAGAACGTAGCAGGCAAACAAGTGTGCAATGTATTATTTCTGCCTGTAGTATTTCAATAATTCATCAGCCATTCGATGAATAGTCTGTTCATGTTACATTTGCTGAATATTGCTTGATCAGATCAGATATTCTGTGACATTTTGTTTACAGTTTGACCCGACGTTTCGCAGCGCTTTATTCAATCTAGCACTCATGCTTGTGAACAACTTAAGGAAACCACAAGATGCTGTTCCAGTTTTACATCAGTTACTTGAGGTAACTTTTACTCTTGTATTTATGTGCCACTTTTTACCATTTATTATGTTGCATATACATAGATGCTTCACTTATTATTAAGTGACCATATCTTTGTGTGCAGTCACTGGCTTCATTCATGAATGGGCTTTGTGTTAACTTTACAGTAAATATGAATGTTCCTACTTGTTTAAACATCTGATTGTTACCACTCCATCAGTTTTGAGAAACTAGAAATCAGATAAACAAAATCATATTTCAGAGTACTCCAAATTACCTATGACCATCGTTTAAATAGCTTTAAACACAAGAAGACAAAATCCAAATAATCCTGGGTGGTCACTAGAACTTAAAAAAAAAAGAAGGCAAGCTGTTGACAACATATGGGGGGAGAGGGGGGAATTATAGACATCCTCACAAAAATCTAGAAAAGAATGACCATCTCTGTGGACCTAACCTCTGATATCATGTGACTGATGCCATGGCCCCCTGAGGCTCCCTGAGGCTGACAGGAAAGGTGACATCAAATTGGCTTTCAGAAAGCTGTTATCATCATTATGGCACCCCCTCCACCTTCCGTTCCCCTCATGCTGTTTTAGTTACTGTATTCATGTCAAGGCCTTGCAGGTGCACATAGAACCAAAGTAATTTAAGTACGCTTTTGAAGAACAGGTCACTGCAGGCATAGCCATACATCAGCATTTACAGGGATATGGCACAGCCAGAAGTGGCTAAATTCAGGCTTCGCTGGGTGAAATGGTTCATATCTTTCTAGAAAGAATAATGACTGATGTGTTACAGAAACACACCAAGGAAGAGTTACAATAGAAGCATGGATCATAATATAAATTCAGGGTTTGCACATATATTGATGGGTTGGCTGTGAAAGAACAAGTACTAGCTGAACTCATAGACCTCTTGATGAAACCTCTGCCAATAAAATAAATATTGACAGGACAAAATTAATGACAGATAATACACTTAGTATAAATACACTATTCTTTTAAAATTCACAAACTTGAACAAAGGGTTCAGTTTAAATATCTAGTTTCCATTTTATGTGACCAAAGGTCCAAACCTGAATTTATGTCAAGAGTTACCCAAACAACAGTCCTAGGCTAAACAGCAAGTATAAGAAATATAAAACGCAAGCGTTAGTTAATCATCCTTATCAGTGATCAGACAAGCCTGTAAGCACTCGGTTTCTTTTGTTGTATTCATGGCTGTGAATTCTGGCAGAAACTCCTGATTGTTTGTCCATTGGAGTTTGGCTTTTTACCAGGACCTGACTTGTGCATGTACATCGGCTTTGCTGGCTTTTTTGTGTGCATTTCTTGTTCCCTGCCTCTCAGGCAGATGTACTCTGACTTCTAAGGAGGATGTGGATCCTTCTCTAGGATGAATGTGGCCATTGTTTCGGAGAACATGATATTATCTCATTCAAGTGGTGTCCTTTTTGTCACTTTATATACAGATGTTGAATTGAGAGAACCCCTTTTGGGCTATTGCGTGTAGACTTGACAGCCCTCAAGGGAAGGCAGGGGCAGATCATGGGCATTCCCTGCCTTCCAGTGAGGCTTTTATAAAGGCAGAGCTGACACATGATGCTCTGGTTCTGGGCTCACCCACGGAATCGTTATGTCCTGCACATGACTGCTTAACCTCACAACCTTATGTTGAGCTTTCCACTCGTCACAGGCTGCACCCATCAGCAGGGAACAGCCTGCAGGTCCAGGACATTGATGATCACTAGCTACATTCTTCTTCATCGCGTTAGACACCTTTAATGTTTCAGCGGTGCACTTATTATGACAGTGTGGAGAGGCATGCATCAGGACAGGCTTCACTCGTTTGGTCCCAACAGTAAGGCCAATTAATACAGACATTTGAACTTTTCTGTCAATTAGTGGGACTTATGACGGTTGGACATTGAGACTTTGCTTGTGTGCCATGGGACAGCTATTTGCCAGATATGTGAACCTAACCAGCAATATGACAGTGGCTGTTGTGGTGTACCTCATCGCAGAGACAATGAAACTGAAGGTTGAAAGAGGATATAGTGTGACAAGATTTTATCATGAGAAACCGCCCACAGGAGATGTTGCTTGTCTTAGCTGCAGACAAATCTCTTGGTGTAGGGTTGAGTCTCAGCAGTTCGGTTTTTCTTTCACTTGACACTTTTAACTGAGAGTTGTCATTTAGTGGCACATTAGGCAAGTCTACTTTACTCATGTTCAAAATGAGTTTTGATAAACGTTTTCACCCATGCATAAGGTGTGGGCTGATGAGAGCCATACTGGACCCTACATCTCTTGGGGCCACCAGCTCTGAGATCCACTGCTAGCTTTGTTAATATTGATTTATTTATGGCACACGACGTGCAGCAGGAGTCTTGCATGAGGTTCCATAAAATCAGTACAGAGAAACTCAGGCCAGAGATGAGGTATGGAGTATCTCCTTTTACATATCATATCAGACTGGACAGCATTAATTTAGTGCAGATTTTTTTTTTAAACTGCATTATGACAAAGCTAAAACCTCCCTGAAGAAAAAGTATTGGCTGTATATATATATATCAAATGAAAGAGAAATCATTGTAGAATAAATATAATTATTTCAGTATAGTATCAGTATGACAAAAACAAAAAGATTTTAAATCCCACAACATTCAAGGATGTTAAACACATATGAAGATTATTTACACATAAAATGCTGTGCTTACTTTACTTTTTACTTGTTCAGAACACTGCTATCAATTTCCAAGGATTCACATGCCTCTAATGAATAATTATGCATCAGCTAGTCTTTACTTGAAACAATTATTTAAATACTTTGGATTTTATGATGATTTTTTTTATAACATCTCAGATTTCACAACCGAATTCATGAAACAGCTGACCAAAACAGGAATGATCTTATTCAAATATTTTTTCAACTTCATCCTAACCTATATTATCGGCAGTAGGTTTGGCACATGCATTATCAATCATAATATAATATCAAGACACTATCTAGCTGAGATTCATCAACGACAGAGGTTTATGTTTATTTTCCCTTATCATTTGGTGTAGAAAATCATGTTAGAATTACATCACATCTAAACAATTAAAAAACAGATCAGAAACTTCGGAACTTCCAAGATGAAAGGACTCAGTTTTCCTAATTATAGTTTCAGAAAATCAAAGCAGGGTTTCCCCGATGTGAATTTGAACAAAGAAGAAACAAACAATAGATTGCACAATTTATTGCCTGGCATATTTCGCCCCATCTCGTCAGGTGCATACTACAGTAACAATTAATTAAAAGTCATCATCATGATAGGAGAGGTCAAGCCACCAGAAAAACAGGAAGAATATAGCCAGCTGGAACTACAAGAAAGCAGACTGGGACCTCTACAAAAAATTTACCTTAAGAGAAGCTATCAGAGCCCTTTCCCACTAATTAGCTTAAAAAAAACACAACTTTTACTAGTATCATACTCGTATACTTTTACAAGTATCATGTCAGAGTCGGACTGGAAGAACACAAGAGCAAGCTGGTTAGGTTACAAGAAGGTGTCCCCCAGGGAGGTGTTATATCTCCTACCCTGTTTATTCTTTTCATCAGTGAACTCCCAAAACAATTCACGACTCACATTCACAAGGCTCTACATGCAGATGACCTGGCCACATGGACCCAAGCTGAACATATAGGAACAACTAAAACAAGAACACAGGAAGCTATAAATACAGTTAAGAAATGAACAGACTCTTGGGGAGTCACAATAAACCAGACCAAAATCGTCTCAACTCTCTTCTCTCTTTCCACAAAGCCAGAACAAGTTGATCTGTACCTCGAAGGAAACATCCTTCCAAAAGAGGAAACCCCCACCTATCTGGGAGTAAAATTTGACAAAAGACTAACCTGGGACCCCAAAATTGTAAACATCCAAAGGAAAGCTACCCTGAGGCTCAGACTTATGAAGAAACTTACTGAAACAAGCTGGGGCGCAGATGCCAACACTGTATGACAAGTATACACAGAATACCTACGACCAAAACTGGAGTATGACATGGGAGCTTACTCCGCTGCAGCCAAATCAAACCTACACAAACTGGACAAAATACAAAACACTGGTCTCAGAATCATCACTAGAGATATGAGAAGCACACCAGTCCATGAGCTGGAGGCAACTTCTGGCCCCAGACTTGAGTCTTTAAAGGAAAGACAAGGTGCTTACCCTAAGAGAAAAATTTAAATGCACGAACAACTCTATGCAACTCTATGCACAGAATAGCAAATAACCTAACTAAAAACTGACTGAAAAGACAAAGTTTTCACCATCTATCAAAATTGAACTACACAAAAAACAGTGACATCCTTTCTAAAGATCCTTCAACATGGGAAATGATCCAAGCATACAGCATAGACCTACAGCCTAACTATACAGTCACAACAATTCCAGGCATAGACAGAAAGGCTGAAGAATGTGACCTAGTACTGCATGCAAAGACCCTTGAACTTGTCTACAACTGTTATACAAAACCTGAATGAACACACGTATACATTGATGGATCATTGGAGGGAGCAGAAAAAAAGGGAGGAGCTGGATCGCTCTATATGCTGCAAGATGGGACCACAATAGAAACATCATACGCCTCTGGGACACTCTAAACAAACTTCTGAGCAGAGCAGCAACCAATTATTGATTCAGCCAAAGTGCTTCACGAAAGAAAAATTAAAAACAGCAAAATTGTTTTCCTTTGTGACTGCATGTCAGTCATCCAGTCAACTCAGAGGGATCCACGATACAACATGGAAAGAGAACTGACCCGTCAGCTAAACAGACTCACATAAAACAATCAAATTGTCCTCCAGTGGATCCCGGCTCACTGCGGCATAACAGAAAATGAGTTGGCAGACAGACTTGCTAAAAATGGAACAAAGGGGAAACAACACGCCCATTCATTGTCATTACCAGAAAAAAGAACACTTATCAAAGAAATATACAAGGAATTGTGGAGAGAACAAACTAACAGTAAACATCCCCAAGACCCCATCAGCAGGCTTAACAGAAAGCAACATACAACAATTTTCCGTCTACGAACAGGACACTGCAGGCTCAATTACTACATGCATAAAATAAAGATTGTACAGTCCCCGCAGTGTGCCTGTCAAACAGGAACCACAAACACCTCAGCACATTCTGCAGACCTGCCCACGCTACATACAACTTCAAAAAGACACTGGCTTCAAGAGCAAAGTGTGCAGAGCACGCTATAGAGAACCATGAAGGACTTGCTACTGACATGCGAGTTTATAGAGGCAAACTACCTGATGGTCTGTCTGAGCTTACAAAACTGAACGCAAAGAAGAAGAAGAGATTAAAATGAAGCAAAGAAATTAACTACATTCACACTTTGTCTTTTTCACCATGCAAAGTGACGAGCATTTCCTTCTGTCGGCATAATCGCAGTAATCTATGGTTGGCCGAAGTGTAAAAAATTCAACCAGTCACGACCAGTCACCTGATTCGTTGTTGTTGAGATGTTGATGTTTGCATTGTTTTTACCACCCGTAGTGGAATATGTTCCGCAACCCGTTTCTCCAGTCGTCGGTCCGTTCTGCCCAAAAATGCAGCATTACAGGTGCATGTGAATGGTTAAATACAATTAGATTTGGTGTACATCGACACAGGTTCTTTCCATGAGGGCGTGGTTTTAAATCTGATAACAGGCATGGCTGAGTAGAAAGTTTGACTGACTGCTATTTTGAGTCAGTCATTTAAACGTTGCATAACATCATCTCCACGAAAAGTTAGATGCATATAAACTTTTTTTTTTTTGGCACCGACATTTCTATGGCAGTTGGTTTCAGCAGCTGGCAATAGGGCTTAATAAAACCATCTGGACTTCCATTGGAAAGCAGTGTTTTGTACGGCTAGGAGATGTCGAAGAATGATGATGATAAATAAGCAGGGTAGCACTTAATTTAACTCCGACCTGACGGGGTATTCAGTGACACACAAAGATGGCTAATAGAATGCCGTGACCAGGTGATATAATCACTAACGGGTTCGCAAGGTTTTTATGGACCAGCGTTGAGCGTTAGGAGTTGACAAAATGACTGGGAACAGCGGTTTTCAGGAGAGAGTGGTGTTAGACTTCGGATGGAACATGTGTTATATCGGACCGCTAGGTATTTACTGTGTTAAACTACAAGTGTTTGTGTAATAAGATATTTAGTCAGACGGTAGGATAATTCTAGTGTTAGCTGATGTTTAGCTGTTGTGTTAACTTACATAGCAATCCATTGCTTTAGTGAAGTGGTTTCGCGAAGGGTTTTGTCTTGGTGTGTGACAAGGTCTGTCCCCTTACACCGCCGTGTGGTAGCACAGCAGTCTTAGTGTAAGGTACAGAAGCTTAGGAAAGAACTCGTAAGGGAGACTGTTGGTGTGGACTTTGATAGTAACCATAAGGCCGGAAGGGGCAGGTATTATACTGGTTTGGGGAAGCAGACTACTGTCACTCAGGTAAACTGCTGCATTGCTTGTTGTCAGTTATAATAAAGACTTTTGTTTATGCTCTGGCGGTGTTGCTCTAGGTTCTTGACAATTATGCTAATTATATCTGATGAAATCGGTAACTAATTATGCTTACCTATTTGAAAAACAATAAAAGCACCTGAGTCAGTCAATAATATCATGTTCAGTAGTTATATGACACAGTAAGGAAACATTATAAGACAGTCACAAAAAGGTCAGACAGACAGAAAACTTGCAGTCGCTAAGAAATTACAACGTAATCACTATGAAAATTCACTCTGAAGTGACTCCATATTTATTGATCAGTGAGCTAGTTTGTTTCCTGGCTGAATGTTGACCACCCTGAGATAATCAAGTCTTATTCTAGATGGTAGACCAACAGGGCAGATGGTAGACCAACAGGGCAGATGGTAGACCAACAGGGCAGATAGTAGACCAACAGGGCAGATGGTAGACCAACAGGGCAGATAGTAGACCAACAGGGCAGATGGTAGACCAACAGGGCAGATGGTAGAACAACAGGGCAGATGGTAGACCAACAGGGCAGATGGTAGACCAACAGGGCAGATGGTAGACCAACAGGGCAGATGGTAGACCAACAGGGCAGATGGTAGACCAACAGGGCAGATGGTAGACCAACAGGGCAGATGGTAGACCAACAGGGCAGATGGTAGACCAACAGGGCAGATGGTAGACCAACAGGGCAGATGGTAGACCAACAGGGCAGATGGTAGACCAACAGGGCAGATGGTAGACCAACAGGGCAGATCCCAGATACCCCATTCAATCTCCAGAGAAGTTATAATTAGGGCACCTGTAACAGCTAAACCAGCCATGTGTCACCTGTAGTCATGTGTCACCTGTAGTCATGTGTCACCTGTAGTCATGTGTCACCTGTAGTCATGTGTCACCTGTAGTCATGTGTCACCTGTAGTCATGTGTCACCTGTAGTCATGTGTCACCTGTAGTCATGTGTCACCTGTAGTCATGTGTCACCTGTAGTCATGTGTCACCTGTAGTCATGTGTCACCTGTAGTCATGTGTCACCTGTAGCCATGTGTCACCTGTAGCCATGTGTCACCTGTAGTCATGTGTCACCTGTAGTCATGTGTCACCTGTAGTCATGTGTCACCTGTAGTCATGTGTCACCTGTAGTCATGTGTCACCTGTAGTCATGTGTCACCTGTAGTCATGTGTCACCTGTAGTCATGTGTCACCTGTAGTCATGTGTCACCTGTAGTCATGTGTCACCTGTAGTCATGTGTCACCTGTAGTCATGTGTCACCTGTAGTCATGTGTCACCTGTAGTCATGTGTCACCTGTAGTCATGTGTCACCTGTAGTCATGTGTCACCTGTAGTCATGTGTCACCTGTAGTCATGTGTCACCTGTAGTCATGTGTCACCTGTAGTCATGTGTCACCTGTAGTCATGTGTCACCTGTAGTCATGTGCAGATAAGGACCCCCTTTATCAACCAGTCATGTGTCATCTGTAGTCATGTGCAGATAAGGACCCCCTTTATCAACCAGTCATGAGTCACCTGTAGTCATGTGCAGATAATGACCCCCTTATCAACCAGCCATGTGTAACCTGTAGTCATGTGCAGATAAGGACCCCCTTATCAACCAGCCATGTGTAACCTGTAGTCATGTGCAGATAAGGACCCCCTTTATCAACCAGTCATGAGTCACCTGTAGTCATGTGCAGATAATGACCCCCTTATCAACCAGCCATGTGTCATCTGTAGTCATGTGCAGATAAGGACCCCCTTTATCAACCAGTCATGAGTCACCTGTAGTCATGTGCAGATAATGACCCCCTTATCAACCAGCCATGTGTCACCTGTAGTCATGTGCAGATAAGGACCCCCCTTATCAACCAGCCATGTGTCACCTGTAGTCATGTGCAGATAATGACCCCCTTATCAACCAGCCATGTGTCATCTGTAGTCATGTGCAGATAAGGACCCCCTTTATCAACCAGTCATGAGTCACCTGTAGTCATGTGCAGATAATGACCCCCTTATCAACCAGCCATGTGTCACCTGTAGTCATGTGCAGATAAGGACCCCCTTTATCAACCAGCCATGTGTCATCTGTAGTCATGTGCAGATAAGGACCCCCTTTATCAACCAATCATGAGTCACCTGTAGTCATGTGCAGATAATGACCCCCTTATCAACCAGCCATGTGTCACCTGTAGTCATGTGCAGATAAGGACCCCCCTTATCAACCAGCCATGTGTCACCTGTAGTCATGTGCAGATAAGGACCCCCTTATCAACCAGCCATGTGTCACCTGTAGTCATGTGCAGATAAGGACCCCCTTATCAACCAGCCATGTGTCACCTGTAGTCATGTGCAGATAAGGACCCCCCTTATCAACCAGCCATGTGTCACCTGTAGTCATGTGCAGATAAGGACCCCCCTTATCAACCAGCCATGTGTCACCTGTAGTCATGTGCAGATAAGGACCCCCCTTATCAACCAGCCATGTGTCACCTGTAGTCATGTGCAGATAAGGACCCCCTTATCAACCAGCCATGTGTCACCTGTAGTCATGTGCAGATAAGGACCCCCTTATCAACCAGCCATGTGTCACCTGTAGTCATGTGCAGATAAGGACCCCCTTTATCAACCAGCCATGTGTCACCTGTAGTCATGTGCAGATAAGGACCCCCTTTATCAACCAGTCATGTGTCACCTGTAGTCATGTGCAGATAAGGACCCCCTTATCAACCAGCCATGTGTCACCTGTAGTCATGTGCAGATAAGGACCCCCCTTATCAACCAGCCATGTGTCACCTGTAGTCATGTGCAGATAAGGACCCCCTTATCAACCAGCCATGTGTCACCTGTAGTCATGTGCAGATAAGGACCCTCTTATCAACCAGCCATGTGTCACCTGTAGTCATGTGCAGATAAGGACCCCCCTTATCAACCAGTCATGTGTCACCTGTAGTCATGTGCAGATAAGGACCCCCCTTATCAACCAGCCTTGTGTCACCTGTAGTCATGTGCAGATAAGGACCCCCTTATCAACCAGCCATGTGTCACCTGTAGTCATGTGCAGATAAGGACCCCCTTATCAACCAGCCATGTGTCACCTGTAGTCATGTGCAGATAAGGACCCCCTTATCAACCAGCCATGTGTCACCTGTAGTCATGTGCAGATAAGGACCCCCTTATCAACCAGCCATGTGTCACCTGTAGTCATGTGCAGATAAGGACCCCCCTTATCAACCAGCCATGTGTCACCTGTAGTCATGTGCAGATAAGGACCCCCTTATCAACCAGCCATGTGTCACCTGTAGTCATGTGCAGATAAGGACCCCCCTTATCAACCAGCCATGTGTCACCTGTAGTCATGTGCAGATAAGGACCCCCCTTTATCAACCAGCCATGTGTCACCTGTAGTCATGTGCAGATAAGGACCCCCTTATCAACCAGCCATGTGTCACCTGTAGTCATGTGCAGATAAGGACCCCCTTATCAACCAGCCATGTGTCACCTGTAGTCATGTGCAGATAAGGACCCCCTTTATCAACCAGCCATGTGTCACCTGTAGTCATGTGCAGATAAGGACCCCCTTATCAACCAGCCATGTGTCACCTGTAGTCATGTGCAGATAAGGACCCCCCTTATCAACCAGCCATGTGTCACCTGTAGTCATGTGCAGATAAGGACCCCCTTATCAACCAGCCATGTGTCACCTGTAGTCATGTGCAGATAAGGACCCCCTTATCAACCAGTCAGCCTCCGTTTATGTTTCCAGCAGATTGCAGGGATTCTTGAAGTGTGGAGAAGCAGCTGGATACTGCTCCAGTGTACAGCTGCAAGTTGTCACTCAGACATTCACTTCTACAAATGGCACCTGGCACAGAATGCAAAGTCTCCTATTCACTCTTCTTTTAATAATTTTTGAAATAATGGCACCAGATTTTTGTTTTCTTTTTTTCTTTCCCAAAAAATCTGTAATTTCCTTCAGTTTTATTTAGTTTCCTGGAGTGACCATCATGCACCTGGGAAGTGCATGATGGTCATGAGCTCTTAGAGTTCAGCAGAGCACCAGTTGGCAACTGCTTGTCTGGAGAAAGTTGACCTCACAAACATTTATAGTGAAGTCAGAAACATTCTGTTCTCTTAGTAGAGAAGTACATAACTAGTATAGACTCATTTCCAGAGATTTTCAGAAATGAAAAAGAAGTTTATCTAGAGGCAGTTTGTCCTTGGCCTGAGTTCTCACTGACACTTAAATATCAACCCCTTCAAGAAGAAAATTTTTTATCCTGAGTTCTCACTGACACTAAATCCACCCCTTCAAGAAGAAAATATTTTAAAAAGTAGATAATTGTTTATTTTGCAGCCTTTCTATAAATACAGTCTTGACTTTTGTATATTATCTTTGTGTTTGTCCTAAAGCACTACCCTGATCATGATAAAGGCCTCATTCTGATGGGTGATATTAATGTCAACTACTTAAAAGATTTGGATGCAGCAGAAAAGGTAACCAGTCATCTTCCTGATTATTTTGCAAGTTGACATTATTTTATTTTATTAACCTGTCTGCAAAAAAAAGGTCAGTTGTGTTTCCTTTACAGGACATTGCAGAACCAACCTGAGTATTTTTGGGTTATTGTGGTTTTTCTAGGCAAACTTACCTGCAGTATTTTGCCATTGCTTTCTGGACGATTGGCTTCTCGATACACTGGCGGAACCGGCTCAAGGCCTGCAGCTGGGATCTAACCCGGCACCCCGGCATTACGAAACCCTGCCCTGTCACCAAGTACTGGTGCAACAGAAACATTATGGTGTCTCATGATGTCTTGCTCTATACTAATTACTGAAAGACCCAAAACTCAGTGAAGGTTTGATCTTTTCTGGTGGCTTGTCTATTGGTCTCAAGGGGTGTCCCTCTAAGCTCTCAATAAACTTCTCCACTGGGATGAAGAGACCTAGATATTTGAAAACTGATTGCCCTCTGTTGTTGTGCTAGTCTAGCCTGACTTCCTCACCACTTTAATATTGTCCCCATGTAAACTCTCCAATCAGAGAATGAGAGACTAACAGTCAAATATGCTCCTACTACGCTGGACCGGTCTTTCTTGAGCATCCAAAACTTTCCCAGTGTCTTATCGCCCCCAATCTCATTAATAAAATGTTTCCATTTTGCCTTTTTGGCCTCTGCTGCAAAACATTTGAAAACCTCTTTCCTATCTTTCTTATCTCTTTCCACACACTCCAGTTCTTCCTGCGTGCATTTTTTAATGAACCAATCCATGAAAAACATGAACTTTAGCTTAAAATTCACACACAATTGGAGTAGCCATCCAGCCTCCAACAGCCTTTCTTCCAGAATATTATTAACATTAAAACAACAGTTAGCTGCCGGCGTCATCTGCGGTCACCCTTGACTATGACATGTACGCATTTTACCCCCTCATAATTATAGGTGCTTTACATAATAAGAGATAATAGTTATTAACTTTACTTCCTAAGGTTTTGTTTAAGTCTGACTATATGTGCCATTTATTCAGAAGTAATATAAATTTTAATATCAAATACGGACGATTTCACTAAGCGGAAGTACAGAATTTCCGATGAATGACGGTGATGTGCCGATTTTTTCACATGGTTACCAAACGAGAATGACAACAATGATTCTCAAACTGTTTGGCACATAGGGCTCATGGTCGTTTCTTGACAAAGTTCTGTTGAAGTTTATCTATTTAATAAACGCGTTCGCAAAGCCTAAGCCACAGACGCTGACATGTCTACAGGTTTAGTTTGTATCTGCTTGCAACATTATTGTTACTTGCCCTTTCCATATTGATTGACAGCATACACAATACATTCTTCAGATATACATGATAGTCTGGTTTGGTGTATTGTGCAGCTCTATTTGTGTGTGTGAGAGTGACATTTACCAGCTCCAGGATCACACCATACCCATGCTTTGTCACATCTGATTCAGGGTTTCTAGGCCAGACACAAGATTCCATTGCTTTGTGCAGTAGATACTCTTTGCACATGACTGTTTGTGATTGTTGGCTAAAAATACAAATGATAGAGACACAGTCTGAGTAATGAGAAGACATTGTGTGGAAAATATGGCTCGGTAAAACTCCATGCCTGAAAGATTTTATGAAATATCTTCAATATTGGTAGGACTGTTAGGAGAAGTGTGTGCAGTCCCTGAAACACTAACTTTAAAGAGAATTGCGTTTCAGACTTCCATAAGTATTTCATTTAACCACAAGTTGGAAACTTTTTCAACAGATTCAGTAAATATTGTGCACAATGTGAGAGATTGCAAGGAAGATAAGGTCATTATGTCACCTGAAATGACAATCATGTCCTACATACTTGTATGCATGCCCAGCCTATGAGCATTTACAAAATGTGGGTTGCTTATATGAAACAATGATAATATAGTTAGAAATACTGTATAAATTATTATTAACATGGAAACCATTCCGTTACAAATACCCAAAGATGTTGCAAGAATATCAGACGATAACAGAAACATTTTGAAAAATAGGACCTCCGCTTGAAATCTGGCAGGCCTCATTTGCATAGCCATTTGTAAACAATGATTGTGCCTATTCTATTGTTTTTCTTTATTTCAATAACATCAGTTACCAGTTCAAGCATAAATATGTCATCTCCTTGTGGGATGCAATTGTTTGTTACTTTGAAGCCCCACCCTGGCTTGTGCTAAATATAGCCAGGCCATATTTTCGGGACCTCTGGGTGATCCGCATGGTGGCACTTTGTGTCACCGGGTGTTTATTGCCTGTGTGATGTCCTGGTGGGGTAAAAAGTCAGTCAGTTTAAGCACATGATGGTAACATATTCCATGGTTGATGTTTTTTGTTGGATACTGTGTAATTATGACTTGTTGGATGTGTTTGTGACTGAAGTAAACACTGGCACACCATGTGGCTTCCGTGATTGTTTTGCAACAGATGACACTGAAGGATCATGAGATCCAGAGCTGCAGATGTCAGATTTCTCCAGCAGTGGAACACATGAGCTATTCTCCCTGACAGCTGGATCACGCCCTATGAGTACTGGCACCTGTAGGTTGAAAGAGGTGCACAGAAGTCCTTGATCAGCAAAACGATTTTACAGTCAGGAGCATTGTGTGTAACCACAGAGGCACACACAATAATGGATCTAGGGGAGACAACCTTGATTTATAAAAGCCAAGCTTAAGGTGGATCTACATGCGGATGGACTGAGTGGCTATAGAATTTGTAGTCACAAATGTGGTACATAGGGTTCGCAGGAGGTGCAGCACCAGGCATTTGTGCTCTTTTAGGAGATCCCCTTCAGCTGGCAAGGGAGTTGGAAGAGGAGAAAATAAAGAAGTAGAGAGAGAATTAGAGATAGAAATAGAAGAAAAATGAGCAAAGAGAGTCAGAAAAAAAATGGAGTGCCTGGGATTCAAGTATGTTAAAGTGGTTTGCTGGAGTTGTTGTAGTGCCAGGTACAGAGAGAGCCTGTACTGGAGAGGTAGTGCCAGGCACAGACAGAGCCTGTACTGGAGAGGTAATACCAGGCAGAGAGAGAGAGCCTGTACTGGAGAGGTAGTGCCAGGCAGAGAGAGAGCCTGTACTGGAGAGGTAATACCAGGCAGAGAGAGAGCCTGTACTGGAGAGGTAATGCCAGGCAAAGAGAAAGCCTTACTGGAGAGGTAGTGCCAGGCAGAGAGAAAGCCTGTGCTGGAGAGGTAGTGCCAGGCACACAGAGAGCCTGTACTGAAGAGGTTGTGCCAGGCAGAGAGAGAGAGCCTGTACTGGAGAGGTTGTGCCAGGCAGAGAGAGAGCCTGTACTAGAGAGGTAGTGCCAGGCAGAGAGAGAGCCTGTACTGGAGAGGTAGTGCCAGGCACACAGAGAGCTGTACTGGAGAGGTTGTGCCAGGCACAGAGAGAGCCTGTACTGGAGAGGTAATACCAGGCAGAGAGAGAGCCTGTACTGGAGAGGTAGTGCCAGGCAAAGAGAGCCTGTACTGGAGAGGTAATACCAGGCAGAGAGAGCCTGTACTGGAGAGGTAGTGCCAGGCAAAGAGAGCCTGTACTGGAGAGGTAGTGCCAGGCAGAGAGAGAGCCTATGCTG
Source organism: Candidula unifasciata (assembly GCA_905116865.2). Taxonomy (NCBI): domain Eukaryota; kingdom Metazoa; phylum Mollusca; class Gastropoda; order Stylommatophora; family Geomitridae; genus Candidula; species Candidula unifasciata. Next base: position 225,285 of record CAJHNH020008586.1, on the reverse strand, counting down.
GAGAGGTAGTGCCAGGCAGAGAAAGAGCCTGTACTGGAGAGGTAATACCAGGCAGAGAGAGAGAGCCTGTACTGGAGAGGTAATGCCAGGCAAAGAGAAAGCCTGTACTGGAGAGGTAGTGCCAGGTAAAGAGAGCCTGTACTGGAGAGGTAGTGCCAGGCACAGAGAGAGCCTGTACTGGAGAGGTAGTGCCAGGCACACAGAGAGCCTGTACTGGAGAGGTTGTGCCAGGCACAGAGAGAGCCTGTACTGGAGAGGTTCTGCCAGGCACACAGAGAGCCTGTACTGGAGAGGTTGTGCCAGGCAGAGAGAGAGCCTGTACTGGAGAGGTAATACCAGGCAGAGAGAGAGCCTATGCTGGAGAGGTAGTGCCAGGCAGAGAAAGAGCCTGTACTGGAGAGGTAATACCAGGCAGAGAGACAGCCTGTACTGGAGAGGTAATGCCAGGCAAAGAGAAAGCCTGTACTGGAGAGGTAGTGCCAGGCAGAGAGAGAGCCTGTGCTGGAGAGGTAGTGCCAGGCACACAGAGAGCCTGTTCTGGAGAGATAGTGCCAGGCAGAGAGAGCCTGTACTGGAGAGGTTGTGCCAGGCAGAGAGAGAGCCTGTACTGGAGAGGTAGTGCAAGGCAGAGAGAGAGCCTGTACTGGAGAGGTAGTGCCAGGCAGAGAGAGAGCCTGTACTGGAGAGGTAGTGCCAGGCAGAGAGAGAGCCTGTACTGGAGAGGTAGTGCCAGGCAGAGAGAGAGCCTGTTCTGGAGAGGTAGTGCCAGGCACAGAGAGAGCCTGTACTGGAGAGGTAGTGCCAGGCAGAGAGAGAGCCTGTACTGGAGAGGTAGTGCCAGGCAGAGAGAGAGCCTGTACTGAAGAGGTTGATTTTCTCTTGGATATAATCATGCTTTAGGAATTAAAAGGTAGATAAATATGATCTAAGCCCCGATTCTGGATAGATTTAAACGGACAACGAACCTGGAACATTAAAGGACTTTTGAGATTTGGAACATGAAATGTATGAACCCTTTATAGAGCTGGAGCAGCTGAAGAACTGACCCGTGAGTTATCAAAATACAGAATGCATTTAACAGCAATTCAAGAAAAGATGACCAGGATAGGATACCATAGAGGACAATGGAATGATCAAAGTCTATGGAGGAAATACTCAAAACAAGCATGAACTAGTGACAGGGTTTGTTATCAAGAAAAGTTGTAAGAAAATGTTATAAACTTTGAAGCTGTTAGTGATAGGATCAGTAAGTTAGGAATAACAGGAAAATGGAAAAATATAACGATGATGAATGTGCATGCAGCCACTGAAGATAGAGAAGATGATATTAAAGAAGATTTCTAAGATCTCCTTGAGAATATCGTTGATGAAGCTGAAAAACAAGTCTTAGGAGATTTCAATGCAAAAATAGGAAGAGGAAACACCTACAAAAATGTAGCAGACATGGAAAGCCTACATACTAATTCAAATGATAATGGATGGAGATTAATCAACCTTGCCGTAAAGATAGGACTACAGATAAGCAGCACCAGATTTCAGAGAAAAGATAAACATAAACAAACCTGGCAATCATGTGACATGATAACTTATAATCAGATAGATCACATTTTATTAAAAAATAGAAATTCATTGAACTTTAACAAGTTAGAAGCTACTACCTGGTGGGTACAAAATTTAAAATCAAGTTAAACAAATCCTTCTACACCAAGTTACAAAGATCATGTCCAGAGTACAATAGAGAAAGATTACAAGAAACGTCCATGTGAGATAAATTTACAGATGAATTAAAACATAAAATTTAAATTTTAAAAATTCCCTCAGAGGAAGACGTTGACCAAAGCTGGATGGATATTATGAATATAAGGCAAATTTGGCTCAGTGTTACTAGTAACATACGAAATGAAAAAAATATAGAACAGAATGTAAAGTAGCTATAAAAGTAGTTCGGCACCAAAAGCGAGAATACATGAACAACATTGTCATGGATATGGAAGATAACCATCAGAACAACAAATCCAGAAAGTTTTTTAAAGAAGTGAAGACTGTAAAACATGGACATCAACAAAGCATTTATAGTTTAAAAGATCACAATGGGAACATGATAAATGATAATGAGGAAATATGTAACAGATGGAAGGAATACTTTGCTGAATTGTTAAACTGTGAGACTCCACTTAATACTTATCCACAGGAAGAGATATTGGTGTAGATCATGAGGCAGACCAAGAAGACGATAGGGAGATCATACCCAGACAGACCTGCAAATATTTGGTGTCATCATCTGGAAAGAGAAGACCCAGAGAGATGAATGGAGGCCGGTGAAATCTGCAGAAGTGAACTTTAAGGGCTCGCAGTGCTGAAGAAGAGGTCAAAGTGCTGAATTGGATTTGATCCCTGATATTGAAAACATTGCAAGGCTAGAATGCAGTGGAGGAGTGGACTGTAAGCATGGTGTGATGAATAAACAACCTAATAGGATGATGATGATGATAATAATCTTGATAGTGATGTTGTCTGTTAATGATGTAAACTGAGGGCTGTATGTTTTACCCACACAGAATTTCCAGAGCATTTTGAGCAGAAACCCCAGGAACAGTCAAGCCATGCACAACCTTTGTGTTGTGTATGTGGAGCGTGGAGACCTTCTTGGTGCTGAACAGTGTTTAGTGCAAACACAGCAGCTGGATCCAAATGCCCAGTATATCCAGAATCATCTGAACATTGTGCGCAACAAAATTGCTGAGGTTTGTATTCACACATTTGTGTCAGTTGCTTTAGTCACACACATTTGTGTCAGTTGCTTTAGTCACATTTGATATTGTAGTGTTTCATTCAGTAGATTATCCTCAGTCTTTATTGTGTATTTAATTAAAATTAGTTTTCATGAATAGTTTGTCGGCTCTGTGGCTAAGTCGATGCGACGCTTCGTAACGCCGGCATGCCTGGTTCGATCCCAGCTGCGGGCCATGTGCCTTGCGTTGGTTTCGACAGTGGTATCAAGAAAGCTGACCATCCAGAAAGCAATGGCAAACTACTGGAAGTAAATTTGCCTAGAAAAACCACACAACAGCCAGGGGCTGTTGGGGTTGGTTCTGCAACGTCCTGTAAAGGATACGATAGGAATAAACTCACAGGGAGCAAGTACAGCAGGGATCTACCAGTCATCAGTAGAAGTTATCCTCGTCGACAAGTGTTTCGGCCCACGATTCTCCTAGACACTTTCGGAGGTGGGCCCACCTGAGTTCATGAAGCTCAGGGCTGGTATACTGCTGCAGGAGATTACCAGATGGTGTTTTTCTTTCGGATAGGGACAAGACGACTTGGTGATTTGCAGAAGGTACTGTGAGATAAGAAGTCGTTGCGGCAGCCTAATTAGAACAGTCAGCACGCCTGGACGACCGAGCGACAAGCTTACGTTTGGTTTACCGGACACATGTTGGACTTTTGTTAGCAGGTGGCAGAGGAACGCTGGCAGACAATTCGGACACAATGGACTTTCAAAGGGTGAGAAACCCTTTTCCACTAGAAACCCGGACCAGCTCACCGAGGCCCGTCCCCTACGTTGTTGCGTTGCGTCCAAAGCCAGCTCGAGGCCCTTTCGGCTTCCTCGCCCAGTTTTTTAAGTGTTCGTTTCCGTTCATTACCGCGCATTTCTAGTTCTTTAACCACATTGTACAATAAAATGGAGACGAGACCTCGCGCTCCCACTTCGACAGCAAAGACATGTACCGTGTACGCCTCGTCTCTCCTCAGACCGGCTGCTAAGTCACAATATTTCTCGAGCTTATATGTGTGACTCTCGTCCATACGCGACTCATACGGGACGGTAAGCTCAATCAGGATGAGCTGCCGTTTTTCCGCAGAGTGGAGAACTATGTCAGGTCGCAGGCCGGTCTTCCGTATTAACTTGGGGTACCTTTCATGGCTTGGCAGATCAACCGCCAGTAACCAGTCACTCGCAGAGTCTAGCACAGATGGAGCGAATGCGTTTCGGTTGACCTCACCTTTTTGAATCTGCCCCGCCTTGAGAAAACGAATGGGGACGATGGTAGAACTGGCTCTAGCATTAGCCCTTATTCTAGCCTGGTCAACAACGGCTGCTAACTCTTTTAGCACCTTGTTGTGTCGCCAGGTATATCGGCCTTGACCTAGGGCTTTCCTGCACGCGGACAGGACGTGCTCAAGAGTCTGCTTCGCTTTGCACAACGGGCAAGTCGGATCGTTAGTCGCAGACCACTTAACCATGTTAACACCGGACGGTAATACATCGTACGCCGAACGAACGATAAAGCTCAGTCGCAGCGGGGTCATTCGCCAGATCTCACCCCATGTGAGTATTCTTGGCAATGCGCTCTCCAGGCTGACCCAATGGCCCTGCTGCGACTGCTGGGCTGCTTTATGGAAACGAACCTTGTTTTCGTTGTCCCTCACCGTTTGTATTACCATGTCTCGGCGTTCTTTGGCTGAGGCCTTTGACCACCAATTGACCTTTCCGTGCCCTAGGCCTCGACAGTCGGTTTGAGTGTATCCCATTATCTCCTTCAATTTTAGTGTGTTCTGCGCAGATTCAATCGCATCGAGGACCCTCCACTTCTGGCCAGTCTTTAGAGCGGGCTGGACAGCGATGACATTTGGGTCTGAAGACTCGCGCAAGAGCATGGCGAGTCTTACCTTGCCGACTTTAAACTCTTCTGTTATCGATTTGAACGGGAGTACCAGTTAACCTGCTTGCAATACAGAGCCACGTCAGTCAGACAAGGCAGTGCACTAATCCACTTTCTCAAGGCTGTGATGATTTTCCTCTCCATGGTTTCCACTGCAGTCATCGTCACCTCGTAGACTAACAGCGGCCAAAGGAGCTTCGGAATCAACATGAATTGGAGACACCATACCTTGAACTTCCTGACCAGCCTGCAACGCTCGATCGCGAGCAGGCCTGTAGCCAGTGACTCGTGTATTCGCCGGACCTCCTCTCTATCAGATAACTTCGAATCGTAAACGCGACCAAGGCTCTTCACCGGTTCATCCAGAACCGTGGGGATCTTGTTCCTTGCCACCGTAAAACTGGTTGCCGCCACTCGACCCTTAAGGATAGACAGACTACTCCACATCTGCGGTTTGAACCGCTCCATTGGACCACCGCGTCCAATCTTCCCAGGATCGTGCGGGCAGACTCCTCGCTGCCCGTTATAATAGTCGTGTCATCCATAAAGGCACGCAGTGGAGGCATCCAGTGATCCCCTATTTAAAGGCCCAGTCCGTAGCCGGCTGCCCCGTCCAACATGATCTGCATGGCCATGACAAACAGTACTGGTGAGATCGTACAGCCCATAGCTATCCCAATCTGCAGCTCAGTCCATCTCGTGGTAAACGTCGAGGTAGAGAAGCGCAAAGCAAACTTAGAGAAATATTGCTCGATCATATCATTGACCTGTGCCGGTACGTGGAACATGCGAAGGGCTCGCCACAGCAGCCTATGGGGGACTGCCCTGTAGGCGTTGGCTAAGTCTAACCATATAATGTGCAATTCGGTTCTCTCATGCTTGGCTCTCTGAATAGCCTCCCAAATCATGGTCGCGTGTTCAAGGCACCCAGGAACGCCCGGAATACCACCCTTCTGAACACTCGTATCAATGTACTTGTTCGCCATCAGATACTGTGTGAGCCATGACCGAGAAGAATACCTTACCCTCGACATTCAACAGCGAGATGGGCCTGAATTGGGAAAGACTCTTCGAGTCCTGCTCTTTGGGAATGTAGACCCCATTTGCCTTTGACCACTCTGGACATATGTGGTTACGGATCCACGCTTGTCTCAACAAGACGTGAAGCATTTTTAGGATTTTCGGCCAATGCTTGTAAAGAACGTACGGAACACCATTCGGACCTGGGGCAGACTTGCCGCTGGCCTTTTTCACAACTTCCTCAACCTCAGACCAAAGGGGAGGTATCATTTTAAATGGTACCTTCGGCAACTCAGGCTGTTTGAGGCCTCTAAGGATCTCTGGATTGTCATCGAGAGGCTCTCTCCTCTTTTTGTCAGAGTACATCTTGCGTAGATGTGACTCAAGCTCTTCCTGACTGACAACCAGAGTCCCAGACTTTGGTTGCTCGAATAGACCTTGGGCAAACTGATACGGGTCCCTAAAGAATTTCTCTCTCTCCCTTTTGGTTCTCCGTCTGTTGGCACAGAAACGCTCGGCGCGACAGAGGGCACTGTGTCTGTTCTTTAAATGCAACCAGACTTCATGCAGCCCCTCCCGTTCGCTACCTATAGCGGCTTTGAACCGTTTTCTGAGGGCATTCTTGTCTGCCCGACACTTAAGAATGTCCCTCTGCCTCCTGCTAGTATTCTGCTTGGCACCCGGCTGTGCCTTCTGCACTGTCCCGAACTCGCGGGAGCAGTGTTCATATATTACATCACCAAATTGTGTAAGCTTGTCGCCTAACGACTTCTTGTTTAAATCATGTTTAAGTATCTCACATAATGTAGCCTCCAACTTACACCATACCACCCTATCGCTCGCAGGTGGAAACCTAATCTTGGAACGCACTTCCTCAGAAATCATCAAAGTTGCTCCTTCGCAGTCGACGTCATGGGCCTCTCCGGGCGAGTGGGGTTCACCCAGCCCGTCGTTCCCTGACGACTCAGAAACTACCACAGGAATAGTAGTTTTGCAACGGCGTTTACTGCGTGGTGCACCCTCGCATTTCATTCTTCCGGCATGCGTTCTCAGACCATGCAACCCCATGAAGCTCTTTCCACATGTACAGAGCCAGCCCGGACGTTTGAGCGAGTATCTGAGTCCGGGGGCTAGCATTGTCGTCACCAAGAGTATCAATTTGATTGGGCCCTTCATTCTCCCCCCCCCCCCCTTTCGGAGGGCCCTGGGGGCATATTTCTATATTGGTTAACGCAATCGGAGGTATTATACTGTGTTAGGGGTGATCAACCCGGTCCACAGTCGACATCTGTCTCCAGATGTCAGTTTATCCCCCCGGCGATACCGGGGGGCCAGTCTTTCCATAGGTGTCACAAGGTCTTTCCCGAGAGTCACCAGTCTTTCCTGGTAGTCTTGTGGGCTAGCCACGTACAATAGGAATAAACTCACAGGGAGCAAGTACAGCAGGGATCTACCAGTCGTCAGTAGAAATTATCCTCGTCGACACGCGTTTCGGCCCACGATTCTCCTAGACACTTTCGGAGGTGGGCCCACCTGAGTTCATGAAGCTCAGGGCTGGTACTCTGCTGCACGAGATTACCGGATGGTGTTTTTCTTTCGGATAAGGACAAGACGACTTGGTGATTTGCAGAAGGTACTATGAGATAAGAAGTGGTTGCGGCAGCCTAATTAGAACAGTCAGCATGCCTGGACGACCGAGCGACAAGCTTACGTTTGGTTTACCGGACACATGTTGGACTTTTGTTAGCAGGTGGCAGAGGAACACTGGCAGACAATTCGGACATGATGGACTTTCAAAGGGTGAGAAACCCTTTTCCACTAGAAACCCGGACCAGCTCACCGAGGCCCGTCCCCTACGTTGTTGCGTTGCATCCAAAGCCAGCTCGAGGCCCTTTCGGCTGCCTCGCCCAGTTTTTTAAGGGCTTTCCTGCACACGGACAGGACGTGCTCAAGAGTCTGCTTCGCTTTGCACAACGGGTAAGTCGGATCGTTAGTCGCAGACCACTTAACCATGTTAACACCGGGCGGTAATACATCGTACGCCGAACGAACGATAAAGCTCAGTCGCAGTGGGGTCATTCGCCAACTCCTATTCACCAACAACCAATACTTTTTTGGGACTTTTTACAGTAGAGCATCTGGGAGGAAGGCAAGAGGAAGACCAAGAAAGAGATGGATAAATGATGTATCTGAAACCTGCAAAAAAAAGATGAATAAATCCATCACTCAAGTCACCGGAGAAGTGCAAGACAAATACAGAAAACCTTGACACTGGGCTAGAACCTGGTATCTGTGAGATGACAAAACCATGACACTGGGCTAGAACCTGGTATCAGTGAGGAGACAAAACCATGACACTGGGCTACAACCTGGTATCAGTGAGATGACAAAACCATGACACTGGGCTACAACCTGGTATCAGTGAGATGACAAAACCATGACACTGGGCTACAACCTGGTATCTGTGAGATGACAAAACCATGACACTGGGCTACAACCTGGTATCAGTGAGGAGACAAAACCATGACACTGGGCTACAACCTGGTATCAGTGAGATGACAAAACCATGACACTGGGCTACAACCTGGTATCTGTGAGATGACAAAACCATGACACTGGGCTACAACCTGGTATCGGTGAGACAGTGAGAGACCAAGAAGGCACAGAGTTCCAATTTGATGGCACAAGTAACCATCTGATTGTTTGTCCATCTTGCCCCTCCCCTGAGTATGGGGTGTTGGCCAGATCCCCTAGCTACATCTCCCTGCACCATTCTCTTCAGACCTTGATCTGTTTGTGCCTCTGCACGCTTGACTCGCTCCCAAACAACATCTAACTTGTTGTGAATCAGTGTACCACCAAATAATGGAGAACCAGCCATCCATCTGCCATTTGCCACCACACTGGAACAGTAACTACCTGGCAGCTCTGAACTAATGCCACTCTCCATGATGCTTACCTGTATGCACTTTTCTCAGCATGCTCTGTGAGTCAGGTACGGTCACAACATGTGTGTGCAGCTGGTTTTCTAACCAGCAGAAGGCTGCGGTGATGCCTCCACCTCCATTCTCAAACTAGATGTTGTTGTATTATATGCCAGGCCTTGTTTGCACTAAGCGACATTTATTCGCTTTTGCTATAGATCCCCATGCATAACTGCCTCGCAGCGGACAGGGAACACCTTCTTCATGATGCCTTGTGGGATAGTAAAGGACACCAGCTGAAAAGAGGAAGCTCTTGGCTGGCACAGGCATCAGTCTCCATTAGAAAGTTTTTGCTGCTGACCAGATAGTGCACAGTGAGGAATGGGTTACAGTTCTGCCTAGAAAAACTGCCCTGCATACAGCAACAGGGGCTGCTGGGAAGGGATAGCTGGTGAAACAGAGGCTTGATGTAACAGTTGATCAATTAAAATTCACATCCAGGTGACAGATGGGTCTATAGTGAGAGTTAAAAAGAGTCGGTGGGGTTTTATTGCAAAGGTGAATGGACAATGTTTAAAACAGAGAACCTCATGTATCACGTCACAACATCCAGTAATGGCAGCTTTCTGATAGCTTGAGAGCAGAGCCCGACATGTTGTACTTGTAATGGACAGACAGAGAATCAATACCGTGACAGACTGATTCAAATGGCGGGGCCACATGTTGTACTTGTAATGGACAGACAGAGAATCAATACCGTGACAGACTGATTCAAATGGCGGGGCCACATGTTGTACTTGTAATGGACAGACAGAGAATCAATACCGTGACAGACTGATTCAAATGGCGGGGCCACATGTTGTACTTGTAATGGACAGACAGAGAATCAATACCGTGACAGACTGATTCAAATGGCGGGGCCACATGTGTTGTACTTGTAATGGACAGACAGAGAATCAATACCGTGACAGACTGATTCAAATGGCGGGGCCACATGTTGTACTTGTAATGGACAGACAGAGAATCAATACCGTGACAGACTGATTCAAATGGCGGGGCCACATGTTGTACTTGTAATGGACAGACAGAGAATCAATACTGTGACAGACTGATTCAAATGGCGGGGCCATTAGAGGTTCTGGAAGACATTCAACACAGACAAATGTCAGCAAACTGGTGGAGCACATAAATGTCAGCAAACTGGTGGAGCACGTAAATGTCAGCAAACTGGTGGAGCACGTAAATGTCAGCAAACTGGTGAAGCACGTAAATGTCAGCAAACTGGTGGAGCACGTAAATGTCAGCAAATTGGTGGAGCACGTAAATGTCAGCAAACTGGTGGAGCACGTAAATGTCAGCAAACTGGTGGAGCACGTAAATGTCAGCAAACTGGTGGAGCACGTAAATGTCAGCAAACTGGTGGAGCACGCGCGGGAGTGCAGTGATGACAATTTGTGATTTGATTCATTCATTATTGATTCACTTTGCAACAAAGATACAATGATTATTAAACATTAACAATAACTGTCAGTATTGAAATTTTGTAATAATTTTATAATGTAACTATACCAAATGCCTTATTAACAAGATATCTTATTTTCAAATTTAGGTCAGAAAACATACACCCAAACCGCACAATCAAGCCAATAAAAATCCCCAGGAACATTTGCACTTAGATGCAAAACAGCAAGCACAACAAGCTGTGAAAGGAACGTAGATAATGCTTAATTTGTTGGTTGACAAGAATTCATTGTGTGCACGTACACATACACGTGTGTGCCGTGTTCTTGTGATTGTTCAGTAATACATCGTTTTTTCAATTGTAGTAGTTAACTGACTACCTGCATAAGTATTTTATGCTGTGGCTGGATTATTTTCATTTTTATACCATACCATCTCCCTCCCCCCCCCCCCCCCCCCCCCCCCCCTCAATGGAGCATTGGTTATCAACCAGTTCATGCCAGGTTGTCCTATCCTTTGCTATCATATGCAGCAGCTCTCGTGTTCAACCCATCTTGTTAACTGCACTTCTAGTTCCCTTTTCTGTGTTTTTTATCTGCATGGTAGCACTTTGTGTCACTGGGTGTTAATCGCTTGTGTGATGTACTGGTGGGGTACAGCTCACATACATACATACATACATACATACATACATACATACATACATACATACATACATACATACATACATCACAGCACTCTGAACAGATCCACAGATGCTCCAATCTACTCCCTAAAAAGTCCATAGGTGTAAAACGACTAATGATGCCTGTTCTGTGTTGATTAATGAAACGTTTAGTGTTCTTAGGAAAATGTTCATTTCTCACAGCTCTATGCTGCAGCCACATGTCCATCAGCCTAGAGAGGAATACAGAGTTATGTTCCCTGGTTTGCTCCTCGCTTCGGTAAGTGCTGCTCATGACAACAAAAACATGGCTTCTGTCTAATACTGGACCAGACATAGCAACCGCAATGTCGGCAAGATGATCTGTACGCTCGTACTCTTGAACACCTGCATGACCCGGCACAAAGATACAGGTTAAGGCAGCCATTCATGAAGTGCTAAGCATTGCAATACATTCTTGTCTGATAAAATCAGCCTGGATATTTGTTAGCCTATTCATCGAGTCATTAAGTATGCACGCTTTTGTAAACCAAGCAATGCTAATGCCCTCGTTACAACCATAGTTTCCATTGTAAGGCTGCTGGTTGTAACATCAAGGGCACCATTTATCTCCTTGATGGTTTTCCCCCTTGAGCTTACTGTGAATGTCCAAGTACTTCACTTGCCCCGAATTACAGATCCATCTGTGTAAACTACAGCATCACTTTCATCTGTGTTTTCATCAATCAGTGTTCTGACTATAGTGTTAACAATGCCAGGAATCTGCTCTCTACAGCTTCCATCAAGTGTGATATGGACTGTAATATTAATGTTAAAAGTAGGAGGCATAATTATCCATTCAAATCCAAAATTATTGTCAGTAAGGCGGCAAACATGTTCGATGGCATCCTCAGCCCGATCCATCCAGATTTCCTTGTTTAAGTTTTTTCTTTCTGTTGAGACAAAATGCCTAAAGCTACCAGCAACATCAAATGTACTCCAGATGTCCTTTGCTTATTTTCATCTGTTTCAAAGGGTAAAGTTTCACAAAATATGGAGGTGGGTTTTTTAAAACAACATTTAAAAAAAAAAAAAGCAATCTGTAACGATTGTGACAGGGCGATCGTGTTAAACAGTATTGGAAAACTGAGAAGGAAGTGCAGGAGACAGCAACAGATCCGATGATTTGGTGTCTGTTTGTTGAGGGCCTATGTTTTAAGAGATAAAAGGCAGAAGAAGTTGTATCATACTATATTGCAGAAGGTCCTCAGTAAATGGAGAAACATTTGAACATTTTTAAATACAGTATTACAATATTAACAAACTGCTTAGAATTAAAACAGTATTTTCCCCAATTTGGGTTCAGGGGCACCCATACAGGGAAAACAAGAATAGACCCACTACCTACCCAAAAGCAAGTCATAAGAGTTGACTAATTGGGAGCTTCCTTCAAAGTCAGAGTTCATCTGCCTGAGAGGCAAGGAACCAGCAGTCTGCATACAAATGAGTCAGATCTGTCAAATGGATACACACGCAACACTCAGGTTCTGGAACAGGACTAGAGTCCAGAGGTAGACAAACAACCAGAACTTTCCACCAGAGTTTACAGCTGGTGAAGAAGAAGAAGATAACAGTATTTCTGCATTGTAAATTGGAATTCAGAAGAGAACATTAGATTGCACAATTTATTACCAGGCAGTTACTTTTGACTGTGGTTGATTTTATTGTCAAGGATTCATTTGTGACTGTAGCATGGACCTGATGAGATATAGAGAAATATGCTGGACTGTAAAGTGTTATCTATTGTTTTATGTCTTCTCTGTTCATATTTCTTCTTCTTCTTCTTCTTCTTCTTCTTCTTCTTCTTCTTCTTCTTCTTCACATTTGCAAGCTGAAAGTTCTGGTGGTTCATCTACCTCTGGACTTGAGTCTTGTTCCAGAACCTGAGTTGTTGGGGAGGCTGTGGGTCCTGGAACCCACATGGGTACTGTCCATATTTAGAATTAATCAATGTAACATTTTATGGTCTTCAGGGGAAAACATTACATTGTCATTGACAATAACATATTTGATGGAATTAATGTATGTGGTCTTATGCTTTAAATGGCAGGGAAGTGATAGGCAAGAGACAGTCCAAGAAATACAAGCAACTGTAGATAAAGTGACTGACTGGTGTGCAGAAATGGGTGCTGTCATCAGTCCGGTTAAAACTGCTGATTTATGGTGCTCTCTGGACAATAGAATTGTAAGAGCTGATGTTGCATGTCTCACAACTAATGATAGAAACATCAACAGAGAAAGCAGACTCAGGTACCTGGCTATCACTTTCAATAGAAACCTGTCCTTCAGGGATCATCTAGAGGCAGTTGTGGTGAAATGCCAAAAAAGACTCAATGCACTTAAGGTTATGGCAGCAGCGGACTTGGAATGTTGTTCACAATGTCTGATCCTGTCAGTGATAGATTATGGACATGGAATGTTGTTCACATTGTCTGATCCTGTCAGTGATAGATTATGGACATGGAATGTTGTTCACACTGTCTGATCCTGTCGGTGATAGATTATGGACATGGAATGTTGTTCACAATGTCTGATCCTGTCAGTGATAGATTATGGACTTGGAATGTTGTTCACAATGTCTGATCCTGTCAGTGATAGATTATGGACTTGGAATGTTGTTCACAATGTCTGATCCTGTCAGTGATAGATTATGGACTTGGAATGTTGATCACAATGTCTGATCCTGTCGGTGATAGATTATGGACTTGGAATGTTGTTCACAATGTCTGATCCTGTTGGTGAAATATTATGGACTTGGAATGTTGTTCACAATGTCTGATCCTGTCGGTGAAATATTATGGACTTGGAATGTTGTTCACAATGTCTGATCCTGTCGGTGAAATATTATGGACATGGAATATTGTTCACAATGTCTGATCCTGTCGGTGAAATATTATGGACTTGAAAGGCTTTCCATATCAAAGTGTCAGCTGATGAAACTTGAATTCATACAGAATAAAGTGATGAGAGTAGTTCTGGGATGTACAAGATATACCCCAATAGTATGAATGTGAATATACTTACGCTGTCGACTGTTACAGATAGGCTCAAACTGCTGCAAGCAAAGTCATCTTAGAGTAGCCGCAGTTAAGAAACATCTCCTGCATGAAGCCCTAGAGAGAGAGAGCTATGGGTCACAGACTGGAAAGAGGAAGATTTTGGTTTGGGCAAGCTGAAGAAACAATCAGACATGTGTGTAGGCGTGATAACACTGGGCAAGGAGAGGTGTGTAGGCGTGATTACACTGGGCAAGGAGAGGTGTGTAGGCGTGATAACACTGGCAAGAAGAGGTGTGTAGGCTTGATAACACTGGGCAAGGAGAGGTGTGTAGGCAGGATAACACTGGGCAAGGAGAGGTGTGTAGGCATGATAACACTGGGCAAGGAGAGGTGTGTAGGCGTGATAACACTGGGCAAGGAGAGGTGTGTAGGCGTGATAACACTGGCAAGAAGAGGTGTGTAGGCTTGATAACACTGGGCAAGGAGAGGTGTGTAGGCGTGATAACACTGGGCAAGGAGAGGTGTGTAGGTGTGATAACACTGGCAAGAAGAGGTGTGTAGGCTTGATAACACTGGGCAAGGAGAGGTGAGTAGGCATGATAACACTGGGCAAGGAGAGGTGTGTCGGCGTGATAACACTGGGCAAGGAGAGGTGTGTAGGCGTGATAACACTGGACAAGGAGAGGTGTGTGGGCGTGATAACACTGGGCAAGGAGAGGTGTGTGGGCGTGATAACACTGGGCAAGGAGAGGTGTGTGGGCGTGATAACACTGGGCAAGGAGAGGTGTGTGGGCGTGATAACACTGGGCAAGGAGAGGTGTGTGGGCGTGATAACACTGGGCAAGGAGAGGTGTGTGGGCATGATAACACTGGGCAAGGAGAGGTGTGTGGGCGTGATAACACTGGGCAAGGAGAGGTGTGTGGGCGTGATAACACTGGGCAAGGAGAGGTGTGTAGGCGTGATAACACTGGGCAAGGAGAGGTGTGTAGGCATGATAACGCTGGGCAAGGAGAGGTGTGTGGGCGTGATAACACTGGGCAAGGAGAGGTGTGTAGGCGTGATAACACTGGGCAAGGAGAGGTGTGTGGGCGTGATAACACTGGGCAAGGAGAGGTGTGTAGGCGTGATAACACTGGGCAAGGAGAGGTGTGTGGGCGTGATAACACTGGGCAAGGAGAGGTGTGTAGGCGTGATAACACTGGGCAAGGAGAGGTGTGTAGGCGTGATAACACTGGGCAAGGAGAGGTGTGTAGGCATGATAACACTGGGCAAGGAGAGGTGTGTAGGCATGATAACACTGGGCAAGGAGAGGTGTGTAGGCGTGATAACACTGGGCAAGGAGAGGTGTGTAGGCGTGATAACACTGGCAAGAAGAGGTGTGTAGGCTTGATAACACTGGGCAAGGAGAGGTGTGTAGGCGTGATAACACTGGGCAAGGAGAGGTGTGTAGGTGTGATAACACTGGCAAGAAGAGGTGTGTAGGCTTGATAACACTGGGCAAGGAGAGGTGAGTAGGCATGATAACACTGGGCAAGGAGAGGTGTGTCGGCGTGATAACACTGGGCAAGGAGAGGTGTGTAGGCGTGATAACACTGGACAAGGAGAGGTGTGTAGGCATGATAACACTGGGCAAGGGAGAGGTGTGTAGGCATGATAACACTGGGCAAGGAGAGGTGTGTGGCGGAATGTCCCAGACACATAGTCTGATCACACTGGGTCGTGAGTGCAGGTACTGGCCAGGGAGCTCTGCTGAATCACAAGTTCAACAATTGATTCATGACAATTCTCACCGAGGTGATGTGATCATCTATACAGATGGCTCTGTGTTGAGAGACAGATGGCTCTGTGTTGAGAGACAGATGGCTCTGTGTTGAGAGACAGATGGCTCTGTGTTGAGAGACAGATGGCTCCGTGTTGAGAGACAGATGAAGTGCATGGGGGTTCATAGCAAAAGTGAATAGATGTTGCTTAGTGCAACAAACCTTGGCATATGACACAACAACATCAAGTTTGTGAATGGAGGTGGAGGCAGTCACTACAGCCTTTCGTGGCTTGAGAATCAGCTGCTCACACATGTCGTAGATGTAACTGACTCAAAGAGCATGTTGAGAAAGGTGGAGACTGTTATGCTCAGTGAAGAGTGGCAAGCATTGCTTCAGAGGTCCCAGATAGTTAGAGTTCTTTGGATATTTTCCCCAGGAGATGTTGTTGTATTCAGAAATGAACAGTAGATAGATGGGTGGTGAATTGATGCATGACAAGCTAGATGTTGTGGGGGCCCTTTGGGGGCAAGTGAACAGTGCGGAAGCATCAGTGGATCATGTCTGAAGAGAATGGTACTATAAAGAGTGACCTGGGGATTGGGTCGATGATTAGCACTCACGGGAAAGGTGAGACAGATATACACAGACTGCTCTTGCTACCACTGGAATTGGAACTCTGTGCTTGCTGCTGAAGAGGGGGCAGAACTCTTAAGGGAATGTCCTGATTGCTGTGATGTCAATTTTTTATTCAACATTAAACATTGCTCTTAAGGTGTGAAGTGATGTTCATAAAGAATCTTACATGTCATTTCTCCTGAAAAATCATGTTTGCAAAGTTGCATCTATATTTCCAGATCTGTGGTGTGTATATATATGGTAGTTGAAGTGCACAGATTGTTGAATGTTTACTGTCTTTCAGCTTGTATATTGATTATAGCTATAGTAAGTTAGAGAGTGAAGATCTACAGTTGTGTTTGAGACAGTTTTATATACTGTATTTTACTATAATTCCATCCTACATAATATTAAAAAATGTCAATACATTTCTAAAGCATACTGTTTGTTCTGTACTTGCTTACATAATACAGTATTATCATCATGTTTCTTGATCCTCAGTTTTCTAGACCAATTATTTTGATGATGATATGCAATTTTAGACTGTCAAGCATCATTTCTCTTTGTCTCTCTACTACCAATTACCTTTCTAGTGACCACGTTTTCCATTCTCTCTAATCACATGACTGAAGAATACTGTTTATCTGTATCAAGAAAAGATATAAAACCGAACAAAAAATATATTAGCAAGCTTCACAATATAACAAATACAAACACAACGTCAACGTTGTGGCTATGGAGCATTCATCAGCACATACAAATCAAACAATACTACACAGATACACAAAATCACTTAGCTGGTATCTCCAAGCAGCCGTGTCGGTGGTTACTCAGCAGAATGCTTACACGTGTTGGCAGGGGGGGAATAAATACCCCCTGTGGAGTACTAGGGGTCATAACTAGGGGGTTAGAGATAAAACTGTGAGGGCAGTTCAGTCCCCTGGGAGTTTAAATTAAACTGTGTTGGCAATTCAGTCCGGAGGGTGTTAAAGACCCCAGAGTATAAATAAAGCGATTCTAAAGAGACTTGCGGACTCTGTCGCTGGAATGGCTAGATTTAATGGCTGTCACCTCCATGTTGAGGACACCTTGGTGATCCTGGGAACTGAAGTGTTACTGGTTTCAGAGCACCATTTTGCACATCCAAAAGATGTCTGAACCCGTCGGCCAGCCGAAGACCTGTTTTACCAATGTATTTCATGCCACATCTCTTGCAGTTGATGGCATAAATGACATTGCGGCTGGTACAATAGAATGTTTCACGTATGTGGAAGGTGGCGTTAGGGAATTCTAGACTAGACACCTGGACCACATATGGACAGGTTCTGTATACATGTCTATGGCAAGAGACCGTGCCGAAGTGGTGTTCAGACGCTGGGCGTAACGTACTCTTGACTAGAATGTCCTTGAGGTTACGGTCATGCCTGTAGGTCACTAGAGGAAGTTCAGAGAAGATTGTGCTGGTGGCAGGGTCGGCTTTAAGGATGGAGAGATGCCTGAGGAAAATATTTTTGGCACGGATGTTGTGAGGGTGGTAGGTAAGTGTGAGAATAGGTCTGTTGTTGTGACGTTTCGGCTTGGAAGCGAGAGTCTCTGCATGATGGAAATACTGTGCGCGGTGAAAGGCGGCAGATAGGACATGTTCAGGATACCTTCGAAGCCGGAAGAAATCCAGCATTTCCAGGGCCTTGCTGTAGAAGTCGTCATTCTCCTGGCATAGTCTGCGGAGGCATAGGTGTTTGGTAGAACGGAATTGAGTCCTTGCAAGAGGAGGGATGGGAGGACGTGTAGAGAAGAAGAGCGTGAAAATCAGTAGGCTTGCAGTATACCGAGGTGCTAAGGCTTATAGAATTAACGGTGACAGTGAGATCCAGAAAATGCACCGACGAAGGTGAGATGCTAGAAGTGCATCGGATGCTGGGATAAAAGTTAGAGAAAAAAGGAATAAAGTTCTGCAGCTCCTGTAGGGGCAAATCGGTGACACCGAAGCAATCATCGATATACCTCCTGTAGAGCTTGGGGAGCCTACCGTTATATGCATGACGTATCTGGTACTCGAGGTGCCCCATGAAGAGGCAGGCATAGCTGGGTCCCATCTTGGTCCCCATAGCGACACCGCTGATCTGGTTGAAATACTGGCCATTAAACTCAAACGAGTTTAGAATGAGCACTATCTCCGCCAGACGAATCAAGGGGTCAGTGGCTATGGCAGGATTGACTCTCTGATCTAGAAAGAACCGCAAAGCCTGGAGGCCATCCGAATGTGCAATAGAGTTGTAGAGGGAGGTAACATTTAAGGTGAAGATGTGGTACCTGGAATAAGTGGTGAACTAAATAGACTGAAAGATAGAGATAGCATGGTTGGTGTCTTTGATGTAAGATGGAAGATCAACAACCAGGGGCTGCAAAATACGGTCGAGGAACCCGGATATGAGCTCTGTGAGACAAGCGCTGGCGGACACGATCGGTCTACCTGGGTTGTCCGGTTTATGTATCTTGGGAAGCATGTGAAGGCCAGGCTTTCCCAGACAACTGTCCTCGACAAATAGAGAGCTGGCCCGGGCAGGCAGATCTTCCTTGATGAAGGTTGTGATGGTACTTTTTACTATTTTTTTTTTATCGTAACATCCTGTGTCTGGGGTTCATAGGAAGATGTGTCACTAAGTTGCCTGTCCCCTTCTTGCACATATAAATCTTTTCTCTAGACTACTATCGCCCCTCCCTTCTGGTAATCCTAGTTTCAGCTTCATAGCAAACGGGTCACCCCACAGATACTCCGCTCCTGTGCCAACGAAAAACAAACGCAGCTCACAGTGTCACGCCATGCACTCAACTCAGAAGCTGGGCGACGAAACTACATCCTTCCAGTCTACAAATGGAACAAAAATGCAACGGCCACCGTCTGGCAAAACATTTGCCACGGCTTTAAAAAAAAATATATTAAATTTTTAAAAAAGTGGCCGTGCCTAGCGTCCATTTTGACCGGAAGAATTATATGAGGGTTAATAAACGGTCACCCCAGCAGTACCCTCATTATTAGCTTGTCATCAGGTTTGATAACAATATCATCACGACGTTTCAATCGTGTGAGTGCCTGAAGTTCTTGAGGTGAGAGGTTAGAGTGCCGGAGATATTGGAATTTCAATTTATTGATCTCAAAAAGTTCCTGCTTTAATGTATAGATCCAAAGCTCTAGATGCCCCAGGGTTAGGAGTCCAGGAAGATCTAGGTTTCGGAAACATTAGAGTCAGTAGGCAGAGGTGCACCGGTTCTCTCAGGTCGGGTGCTGTGTTCATATTACAACCTGAGCCTGCGAAAAAAGTTGTGAGTGTCCTGAAGGAGAGCGTGTCGGTCGCTAGAAGGGCGTAAGGGCACGAACCAGAGCGCCTGCAAGAGGTGGAGAGGAGGAAAAAGTGAATTGAGCGGAATGGAGTTTGGTAAATTTATTGTGCTTAGCAGTTGATAGGCATCAATATAAATGGTGGTTGTTGCTGTTGATAATACACCGTATAACACGATAAAGAAAATAATTATAGGAAATTAACTGGAATAAACATCTATCCAGGTTTGTGATGCGCAATCTGAGCTCTGACAACTGGTGCACGTGGTTGTCAGCAACACAGCGCATGCTTAGAGTGGCACATCGGGTCTCAATCTGGGCAGGGTTGCCATATTGGTATTTTTGGTGCCAGATTCCACAAATTTGGCATATTTGAAATTGAACTGACATAAGATAATGAACTGGAATATTTGGATTTTTTTTTTTCCTGGCTTTTCTTATCAAGATGTGCTCACATTTTCTTCCTGGTTCCTCCGTTAGAAACGCGCAGATTTACTTAAAGCAATGTAGACCTACATTTAACATCTTTATTTCAGTTTGACTTTGTTGTGATGTCCTGCTACGGATTAACGGAGATTCGCGCCATTTCTTATTGTTTTGTTGTCTTCCTAAACGGATCGTGACTGCGATAAACCTCTGTCATTTATGTTTTACTAGAATAAATAAGGGATATAAAACGAAAACCCACCACTGATACCAAGTGATTCAGACTGTTCAGAAACTACTTGAGGACAGAAAATGGTACTATCTATGATAGATTTTTTTTACTTTTACCAATGGCCACGTCATCTAAAAAATGGAAAGCATCTCATGACGGCAATCGCAAGTATAATAGTAATTGGGAGAAAACATACTCATGGCTCAAAAGATCTTTAGACGGATCAGAGGCAGCATATTGTAAACTGTGTCAGTGCACTGTTGCACCAAGAATTAGTTGCAAATCAAATCATGAAAAATCCGAAAAACACAGGATGAAAACTCCGTCAAAAAGCCAGTCACAGCTTAATACAACAATGACTTCTGGGCACGGTAATGATAAAGTTAAAGGCAGCAGAGTTGCAACTTGCTGTACGTATGACCTGCCATTGTGCAATACGCACAATTGATCATTTAAGTGAAATCATGAGAGCGCATGGTCAGGGGAAGTACATTGGAGCACATACAGTTGCATATAACATAATGTTCATGCTTAATAAGAAATATTATATCGCCTGCACTTAAGGGTGACCTTTATTTATGATTTTCGGAACAAGAAATATGCCATCATTATAGATGAGTCTACTGGCGTTTCCACTTAAAAGCACTTGTGCATTATAGTTAGTTTTTTTTTTCAGTGACAGGAAAATGAAATATTTACTGGATTTCTTGTTTTAATTTCCTTGCAAGTGGCTACAAGAAAAAACATATTTAATTTGATTGATAAGGAAATCAAAAGATGTGGTCAAAGTTTTACAAATTGCATTGTGTTTGCGTAAGATGGCACTTCAAACATGATCGGGTGCAAGAACTCGGTATGGTCTAGAATTAAAGATGTGTCTCCTTTTTGTGTTCAGCTCAGATGTATCTGCCATTCACTAGCACTCTGCATTTGTAGTGCAATTGCCAAGCTGCCATCAAATATTGGTTTCTTACTGTCAGAAATACCTCCGTGGTTTCGTCATAGTGATTTAAGATGAGAAGCCTATAAAGAACTGTTTAGAGGGATGCATCAGAACGAACTGCTCTTCTTCCATTTGAGAAATTGTCATCTGCTAGGTGGCTTGTGCGTGGAAAGATTATGTTTAATATGTTGATGAACTGGGAAGAATTTAAAGCTTATTTCACATGTGCTGAATTAGCACAGACAACGTTTGACACAAAATATAAAGTAAGATTGTTAAAGGAAATGCTGTTAGACCACAATAATTATTTGTACTTTGTGTTTGCGACACCAAATGTACACGAATTTGAAAGACTGAAGACTCTTTTCAACAAACAAATGCTGATCCTCATGAACTACACCAAGAATTGTCCATGCACCAGAAAAGTCTTAAGAACAGACTGTATGACGTCAATGAGCAGAACAAACATATTCATCACGTTGACTTTGGTATTAAATTCCTAACGGAATGTAATGCGTTCCTACAGAAGAATAACGGAATGTAATGCGTTCCTACAGAAGAATAACGGAATGTAATGCGTTCCTACAGAAGAATAACGGGACTGAAGCTGAGATAGAAATAAACAATGTTAAAGAAAGATGCATGTCTGTGCTAGAGGAAGTTCTCAATCAAATTACGTGTAGAATTCCCACCAAGAATATATTTCAAAATCTGTCAAAACTGAGCCCTTTGGCAGTTTTAAATCAAATATCAAGGACACAGTTTTCAGAGCTACCATTTTTACACCTGGCAGAAAACAACATCAGTATTATAGAAGAACAGTACAGAAAACTGATTATTGTCAACTGGAAAGGAGAAGCTACATTTAAGAAGGATGGACTACCTACAAACAGTGAAGAATTTTGGATAGGCATACTTCAACATCTGGCATTTAAGGAGTTGGTCACTTTCGCCCTTACTTACTTAATAATGCCCGTTAGCAGTGCAGTTGTTGAGAGAATATTCTCTCTTGTTACTTCAATTAAATCAAAAGCAAGAAACAAAATACAACTGGATTTTCTTGATGCAGTTGTCAGAATACCATATTCCGGAACTCCGCTACGCAGATGACACAGTCCTCCTTTCGAACAGCGTAAAGGAAATATAAAATTAAATTGTGTCTGTCCAAAAGCACAGTGAAGGTCAAAATCTGTTCTTGAATATAAAGAAAACGAAAATAATGTCCACAAATAAAACTGGCTGTCACATAAAAATAGCAATAAATGATGAAGAAATTGAAAATATCACAAACTGAATATCTAGGCTCTCTAATAAACAAAAATGGAGACAGTTTGACAGAAATTAAAAGGAGGATAGCCACAGCAATGCAGATTGAACAGCCTTAAAAGTCTATGGTTAAGCACCAGCAAGGAGATAAAAATTAGAATTTTGAGAGCATGCTGTGGCTGCATACGGATGTGAGTCGTGGACTATCTCTTGGGCCTTAAGAAAGAGAATAGGGGCTTTTGAGCTGAAATGCTATAGAAAGATTCTCAGAGTATCTTGGACAAAGAAGAGGAGAAATATTGACATCTTAAAAGATCTGAACATCAATGAAGATTGGCTAATAAACAGCAACATTTCTCGGAAGTTGAAATATTTTGGTCATATCAAGCGCCACAACGGATTGGAAAAAATTATAGCAGAAGGCATGGTACCAGGAAGGAGGGGCAGGGGCCAACTGACACGAAGATGGGCACAGGATATAAGTGACTCCTTGAGTTTCAAAATACATGAGGCGGGAGAGCTGGCGAGAGACCGAGTTTCTTTCAGGCAGACCGTGATGAGAGCGACGTTCTGTAAAGGACCTGCTACATAATGATGATTATGATGAGTTGTCAGAATTAGAGCAGAAGTATTGATATCAAAGAAACGTTACAAAGACTTCATCCCATCTGAGAACATGCTTACAGATTTTACATCCGAAAAGGTTTACAGGCACTTGTTCCAGTGAGGATGACGTGAAAGGACACATCCGTGTCTGAAACCTGATGGGATGGACAACCAGTCTGTCATTTCTTCTCTTTCTGATAGTTGCATAGAATGTTCTGCTTTCATTAGCTACCTCCAGACTCCTCCCATTAGCTACCTCCAGACTCCTCCCATTAGCTACCTCCAGACTCCTCCCATTAGCTACCTCCAGACTCCTCCCATTAGCAACCTCCAGACTCCTCCCATTAGCTACCTCCAGACTCCTCCCATTAGCTACCTCCAGACTCCTTCCATTAGCTACCTCCAGACTCCTCCCATTAGCTACCTCCAGACTCCTCCCATTAGCTACCTCCAGACTCCTCCCATTAGCAACCTCCAGACTCCTCCCATTAGCTACCTCCAGACTCCTCCCATTAGCTACCTCCAGACTCCTCCCATTAGCTACCTCCAGACTCCTCCCATTAGCTACCTCCAGACTCCTCCCATTAGCTACCTCCAGACTCCTCCCATTAGCTACCTCCAGACTCCTCCCATTAGCTACCTCCAGACTCCTCCCATTAGCTACCTCCAGACTCCTCCCATTAGCTACCTCCAGACGCCTCCCATTAGCTACCTCCAGACTACTCCCATTAGCTACCTCCAGACTACTCCCATTAGCTACCTCCAGACTCCTCCCATTAGCTACCTCCAGACTCCTCCCATTAGCTACCTCCAGACTCCTCCGAATTTGTTCTTCACATTCCAAGATTATATGCCACCTTCTTTTTCGCCTCCTCTTTTATCGCTTTGGGTGTCAAGGGGAAATTAGGTTCTGCTTCTTGTACTTCTGGCCATCCGTCCTGCTGTTATTGTCTCTGATGTTATCTTTCCATGTTCTTCTTGGTCTACCTCTTGATCTACATCCCTGTACTCCCTTTTGGTGTCACAAGGTATTCTCTCTAAGTTGGCAAACCATTTGATTTGCTGTCTTTGTATGATCCTGTATTTAGTATTTGTTCTGTGCCGACATTCCTGTTATGACCTCATTCCTGATTTTATCTGTTCTGCAGCTTTTCTCAGACATCTCCTTTCTGTGGTTACTTTCTCTCCATGCCTAACAACATCATATTTCACCCCTCTGCAGTGAAAGTTAATCGACAGATCATCCTCATTGCACATTGAACTATTCGGATCCCTTACTCATTAAAACGTCATCAGTTCTGCGCTGATTTAGTTTTCTGCAAGTGCTTGTCTGGTCTCAGTTCTGCGCTGATTTAGTTTTCTGCAAGTGCTTGTCTGGTCTCAGTTCTGCGCTGATTTAGTTTTCTGCAAGTGCTCTTGTCGGGTCTCATTTCTTTTCAGTTTCTGTTTTTACAGTCTGTCTGATCATTGTTGCAGATTTACAAATAGTTTTTTTTTTTTTTTGTACAGTCGTTAAAAGTTATTTAAAGATATTTTTGTGTATCTGCAATGCAGCTTTTTATTTCACTACATGAAACAAGTGATCTTCAAACAATTGGTTAGTTAGTTGCGTATCCTTTACATGACGTTGCAGAACCAACCCCAACAGCTCCTGGCTGTTGTGTGGTTTCTCTAGGCAAATTTACGTCCAATAGTTCTTCAAACAATAGGAAACATAATATTGTCACCTGATCAATCAATTGGTGATTCTAACAGTTGATGTTAGCAAACCAACTCCTGGTACAAATAGCTTCAGTCCTGACAAACAATTATGACACCAATGTCTAACATGGACGATGACAGAAAAAGAACGGAAGAAAACTAACACTGATCCCTATCACAGTTAGTCCCAAGCGAGTTTTGACAATGAGAGTTATGTGTTCTCCATTAAAAGGTTAGTTGGCATGTTGCACTGAAGTTCACAGCTTTTGGCTAAACACATGTGGCATGTTGCACTGAAGTTCACAGCTTTTGGCTAAACACATGTGGCATGTTGCACTGAAGTTCACAGCTTTTGGCTAAACACATGTGGCATGTTGCACTGAAGTTCACAGCTTTTGGCTCAACACATGTGATTTTAGCAAATCTTTCCCAAATGAGGCCCCAGAATCCACCCAGGGAAGAAAGACATTTCAACAAGTTCATAGTTTATTTTACCTAGGGCAGCGAATAACATTTGATGGCAGCAGAGCATTTACTTGTTTAATATTTTGTAAAAGTCAATGCTGATATTACAGCAAGTCTCTGCAAGCTAGAGATTATATGATATCTCTGCTACAATGAATAATAATTAGGTTTCAAGTGGTATATTTATTTTTAAAGGCCACGCCATGAGACACTGACAATCATATCTGTCACCAGCCTTTCGTCCGGTGTTCTGTCAATCCTGTCTGCTACAGATGTTCTTCCATGGCAAACTGTCTAACATGAATCTTGGTCTCCTCTGCCTCTCCAACATTGCAACTGTCATGACACCCCCTCCCCTCCCGTTTTCCCATTCTGACACGTCTATAGAGTGTAGAGTGGCTTCTTCTGATGTTGAGAATTAGTTCTCCTTGTGAGTTTATTGATGAAATGATGCTTTTTATCTGTCCATGACATTCTCATCATTCTTCTATAAAGCTACATATTTTCTCTTTTTAGCTTTTAAAATAATGTGTCACTTATTAGGTGATTGATTTTGTATGCATATAAATATAAAGACTGATTATATAATGATTTCAAAAGATTCAGGAGCGGTTTAATTGGAGCAAAGACTAGACCAGGAGCGAACTGCTATTGTGATCGAATTTTGAATTAAGAATCGACATCACAGCACTCTGGACACTCCCATAAGCGCTCCATCCCCATCTTCAGCAACAAGTGAAGAGTTCAAATTCCAATAGTACCTGTAACTGTCTGACCCTAACCCTAACATATTGCCTTTCCCATGAGTGTTCAACGTCGGCCAGATCCCCTCGTAACTCCCCACAATACCATTCTCCTCACACCATAATTACCTCCCTTCACATTATTCACTCACTCCTAAAGGGCCCTCACAACATGAAACTGGCCATACATTAGTTCACCCGCAAATGGTGCAGAACCGGCCATTCTATAGCTGCTTGTTTGTCAACACACCAGCATGACTTGAAGAGAATATCTAAAGGACGCTAACTACCCGGAACCTCTGAAGCGATGTCTACCATTCTTCACAGAGCATGTCTGTTTGCACCCTTATCAACATACACTGTGAAAACTCTCCTGTGTGTGCAGTTACCTTCCTATTCCTCCCAGCGTATGCAGGCGTTGCTGTAAATGAAAGAGCTGATAGACTGGCCGGTGTTGCATTAATTGAGGATGGCCGGCTCATGGATCACGCAGACATTGCCACTGCCTTTAGAGAGATAGGACGTTCTGAGGATTCTGGAATCAATGTGTCCATATTACTGCTAAGAATACGAGAATTGGGAGTAAAGATCGCCACAGCCACGCATGAGAATCACACCGGACGCACATGAAGTCTTGTTAACTAACATAGGACTGGCACTATTACCCGCGCGACGCTGATGAATATGTTGAGAGGGAAATCTGAGTGCCTATGGGTGTGACGAGCGCGCTGTGAAGATAATCTACTCATAACTCATACTCTGCGAGTCAGTTAGTTACGACGTGTGTCTACAGCTGATTCTTAAACCAGCAGAAGTCAGCAGTGACTGCCTCCACCTCCATTCTCCTGAAACCCCTGAGTCTGGAATAATCTTTGTCTGGTTTTGGAAGTGGGATCACGTAGCTGTGTACCAAGTCCTAGGGTGCTGGAAGTGATATCAAGTAGCTGTGTACCCAGTCCTGGGGTGCTGGAAGTGGGATCACGTAGCTGTGTACCCAGTCCTGGGTTGCTGGAAGTGGGATCACGTAGCTGTGTACCCAGTCCTGGAAGTGGGATCACGTAGCTGTGTACCCAATCCTGGGGTGCTGGAAGTGGGATCAGGTAGCTGTGTACCCAATCCTGGGGTGCTGGAAGTGGGATCATGTAGCTGTGTACCCAATCCTGGGGTGCTGGAAGTGGGATCAGGTAGCTGTGTACCCAGTCCTGGGGTGCTGGAAGTGGGATCAGGTAGCTGTGTGCCCAATCCTGGGTTGCTGGAAGTGAGATCACGTAGCTGTGTACCCAATCCTGGGGTGCTGGAAGTGGGATCACGTAGCTGTGTACCCAGTCCTGGGGTGCTGGAAGTGGGATCAGGTAGCTGTGTACCCAATCCTGGGGTGCTGGAAGTGGGATCACGTAGCTGTGTACCCAATCCTGGGGTGCTGGAAGTGGGATCAGGTAGCTGTGTACCCAATCCTGGGGTGCTGAAGCTGCTCTCATGCTCTGGTTGAAGTGAAGAGCCCTCTCTCTTAAGTCTCCAGCACTCATGCTCTTCATGTAGACAAACCTGACTTCGTCTGGCATTGGCGCAGTGTCTTTTGCTTTGTCGAAATATATTTGATATCCTCCACCCTAATGATATCCAGATAACAATTATTTACAGTATTAGACAGATTGTCTTAGACTAAATAACTGAATTTCTAAGTCGCCTATCATTATGAACAGTTGAAGCTATAAATCTCTCCAAAAATGCTTCCCCTTTCTCTTTGCCAGTTGTCACTGGCATACCATTATCAGTGTATATAATGCCTGTTGTGAGAGGCCAATCCTTCCTGTGCCGTTCTCAGCGAACTGTCCAACACCCCATTAGTTTCCACTTATAAATCCACTCTTAATTCCCATGACGCAGTGGGATCAGTCATTCATATGGGGAATTGCCTGCAATGTTCATATGCTTCACAGCTTTTGCTGCATGCTGATCTGTAGTCTCCCCTTGATCTTCTCTCCCCACATGGAATGGGATGTTGTCAAGGCAACGAAGTGTTTGTAGTAGGGCTGTACAGAATATTTGCTTCGTATTCGCTTTGGGGCCAAATAGTGGACCTAATAACTATTCGGTATTTGGCCGAATACTTGCGGTCAGGCCGAATACAAATAGTTGTTACCTTACACCCATTTCTGCATACATTGCGATAGTTGCTGTTGCCTAAGTCGATTTCATGCATTAACTTAGCTGTCAGAGATAATTTACAAGTTTAGTTACTTGTTATAAAACTAAGAATACTTTCATTCCTAGGTATTAGTTACCACAGACTGACTGGCTGAAGGATGCAAAACACAAAATGATTTTAAATGTTTACTATTCAGTACTACATTTTGTGAAGTATAATTTCAGTGCACATTTGACATTATGAATGTTTTTTTAGATCTATTTTATGCATTATACACTATTTGAAAGTGGCAGAATGGGCCTCAGTTTGAATAGTGGGAAGACAAAAGTAATGGTGGTATCAAAGAAAATTATTATTCCTAAATGTGTGTATTATTCCTACATCTGGAAATCAAAGACACTTAGCAAACACACAAAACTCAAGATCTTCAATTCTTGTGTGATTCCAGTACTAACCTATGGATGTGAGAGCTGGAAATCAACGAAAACTCTAGACACAAAATTAGACAGTTTTGAAAATAAATGCCTTAGAAGAATACTAAATTTCAAATGGTCAGATTTCCGAACAAATACACAAATAAGGCAAGAATCCAGGCAAGAGTATGTGTCTAATTTTATACGAAAACGCCGCTGGAACTATGTTGGCCACGCCCTTAGAATGGATAAATCAAGACTTCCTTACCAAGCCCTCATTTTGACACCACAGGGGAAAAGATCTCGTGGAAGACCAAGGGAAACTCTACGTAGAACTATCATCAGGGAAGGCTCGCTCATGGGCCACTCAAACATCCAAGACCTACAACGGATTGCAACGAACCGCCATGCATGGAGAGTCATGACCTCTGCCCTATGTGCCGCACTCGACACAAGAGGAAAGACTAACTAACTAACTAACTAAATGTGTAAAAAAAAGTCAGTGGTTTAATTTTGGGACAAGTACAGAAATGTAAGTATTTGGGCACATGGATAACATCAGATGGAAGATGCATAACTGAGATAAAAAAACATAATAGGATAGGCAAAAATTGCATTTTAAAAAATGACGAACATCTTATGCAATTTATTTTTGTCATTGAAGGTAAGAAAAAGAATTCTTGCTTGCTACATACATCCAGTTTTAACATATGGCTGTGAGTCATGGACAAACGGTAGGCAGGCCACACAATTTCTTGAGGCCTCAGAGATGTGGGGGGGGGGGGGGGATTTTGAAGGAGGCGGGAGCCTGAAGACAACTAATCACAGACATCAGAAGGAGACAGTCATCATTTTTCGGCCATGTTATGAGAAGATGGAAAATGTAACATGTGGTGACCCCTGGAAAGATCTGTGGAAGGAAGGTTAGAGGAAGACAACAAGAGAAGATTCTTGACAGTCTTGTTGCATGGCATAGAGGTGTGTCAGCACACGAACTGATACATGCTGCAGGAGATCACAGATTGTGGCGAGGCATAATCGCCCACGCCAGTCGGCAAGGCACCTGATGATGATGATACACTATTCGTATTCGGCCGAATAGTGAAAATCACTATTCGGTACAGCCCTAGTTTGTAGATGTGTCATCAACAATACATGGAGCTCTAAGAGGCACAGACTTTTGAAATTCAGATCGCAAGTAGCCTGACACACTCTTTGTATGCGATAGGAGACAGCTGTATACAATCCAAGGACAGTTATACAACCACCCAGAATTCTATAAATGTTCAGATGATAGCTGTATTGGTCAGTGGCACACCAACATCTGTACTTACATAAACACATTTTCTTGCTGTTAAATGCTCATTTAGGTTCCTATTATTCTACATTATGATACAGTGCAGAAACATGAAAATAAAGAAACAATACGAGGGTAACATTTGAAGTTCTACAAATCATAAGCCATACCAATAAGCATATGGGGTCACAGACTCATTGATCAGGATCAAACCATAATTTATTAGCCATCTTTACAAAACAAAACAAGGTAGCTTTTCATTTCTTCCCACCTTGGTTGTGACCATTCTGGTTGGTTACCACTGCAGTGTGGTCCGCTGTCCTCTGAGACCAAGATCAACAACTATCTGTCAGCTACTCTCTCGTTCTCTTCACCATCTGCTCCCATGGTTTTGAGTTAGCCTACCTTGCCTAAGTGTGTATGAGTTGGACAAGAAAATGTTGTGTGGAAAGTGTGCATGCTTACCTGTTAGTAAACTTCAACAACATCAGCTGAAACAAGCTTGTGTGAATGCACCATAAAAATGTAGAACAGAACATGTTAAAGACATAGTTGTCATCCAATGTGAACAGTGCATGAACAGATTCACATAGCTGCAGTCGCAAGTACACACAGCCATGTCAACAGATTCAAATAGCTGCAGTCACAAGTACACACAGCCATGTCAACAGATTCAAATAGCTGCAGTCACAAGTACACACAGCCATGTCAACAGATTCACATAGCTGCAGTCACAAGTACACACAGCCATGTCAACAGATTCACATAGGTGCAGTCACAAGTACACACAGCCATGTCAACAGATTCACATAGCTGCAGTCACAAGTACACACAGCCATGTCAACAGATTCACATAGCTGCAGTCACAAGTACACACAGCCATGTCAACAGATTCACATAGCTGCAGCCACAAGTACACACAGCCATGTCAACAGATTCACATAGCTGCAGTCACAAGTACACACAGCCATGTCAACATATTCACATAGCTGCAGTCACAAGTACACACAGCCATGTCAACAGATTCACATAGCTGCAGTCACAAGTACAAACAGCCATGTCAACAGATTCACATAGCTGCAGTCACAAGTACAAACAGCCATGTCAACAGATTCACATAGCTGCAGTCACAAGTACAAACAGCCATGTCAACAGATTCACATAGCTGCAGTCACAAGTACACACAGCCATGTCAGTATTTGTCTGTGTCGTTTTAAGACTGTGTCTGCTAGAAGCCACAGTGGTATTGCGGCTAGACGCTCCTCTGCTGATGCAAATGCTGTGAGTTCAAATCTGCTTGATGCTAGATTTTTGTCCAGACCTTGGCTCCCAGGTCAACAAAGTAAAAGAAGTCCTGGGAAGTAAAGGCAGCCGTGGTGATGTTCACCCATCAAGGGCCGATTGGTCTATAAAATAGATCCAGCCTCATATGCCCCATGCACAACTGGCATGTAAAGAGACTCATCATCATCATCATGTTGCAGGTCCTTTACAAAATGTCGCTCTCATCACGGTCTGCCTGAAAGAAACTCGGTCTCTCGCCTCATGTACTTTCATGCTCAAGGAGTCACTTATATCCTGTGCCCATCTTCGTGTTGGTCGGCCCCTGCCCCTCCTTCCTGGTACCATGCCTTCTGCTATAACTTTTTTCCAATCCGTCGTAGCACTTAATATGACAAAAATATTTCAGCTTCCGAGAGAGGATGCTGTTTATTAGCCAATCTTCCTTGATGTTCAGATCTTTCAAGATGTTGGTATTTCTCCTCTTCTTTGGAGATTTTATCAGCTATATAATGCTGATAAACTGGTGACTCAGAATACTCCCTTTAACAGTTTTCCCACAATATTTCATTAAACCGCTGAAACCTAAAAGTCATTCAAATATTAGAAATAAATAATAAATCACTAGTGTGTTCTGAAAAGGTTTTATTAAATAAAATGTTTCAACAAAATGTTAATGAAATCTATATAACCAATAAAAAATACTGAAATATAAAAATTACTAATCTTAATGTTCAAAAAGAAATATATCATTTCAACTATATGAACTATAAAAATCAGCAGGTGTGGGGTGAAAGAAAACCTGCATAAATCCTAGCAGATCATAGTAAACATAACTTCAGCACTGTAATGCAAATATATTTGCACTGTTTAAGTATTTTTCAGCTAAAAAAAAGACTAATGAAACTGGATGACCCTTACAAAATTGTGACAAATAAATGCTAATGTCCTAAACATTTCATTCAATAGACTACTTTCTACAACAGGGAAAGGATTCAGGCGCTGGCAATTTTATGATGTTCATTTTGCCCATAAGCAACATGTACAGATCTATGCACATTTCAGCACAGAATTGATATTTGTATATTTATAGAAGAGAATCAAATAAACAGGCTGTGCAATCTCTACATGTGTCTGAACATATTCTCATAATGTATTGCAACTGTTTGTACTTCACATCCACTTAAGACACAGCTTCATGATACAGCTTGAACCATGTCTATCCTTGTAGCTAGTGAACTGACAATTACCATCACAGCTGGGAAGCAACCAGCAGCCATCAAGTCCTGATCCTGGTTATATAGTCACCATCAAATGTATCCATTCACCACCCAGTAGTGAAGATCCAGCCAATCTGTCTGCCTATTCATTCCCCACCACGCAAGCATAGCCTGGAGAAAAGATCCAAAGTATGCTCACTAACCATGACCTTCCTAGTGAAGCTTGCCACTCTGCTCGAAGCATCCCTGTCTTCACCTTTCTCATCAAGCTTTCAGAGTCTGCCACAATTACGACAGGTGTATGCATCTGATTAAAAAGCATTTCTATGCCATTATTACATTTAATAAAAGATAGCATAAATGGGGTTTCCTTGCCGACCACACATTTAAATGTTTTTAAATGTTATGTAGAAACATTTTTTAAATAGGAATAGAATGATCAATAAACATAAACACAGCAGAGAATTTTCTGTGTTGAATAATTTGAGCCTATGAGTAAAATTTTTAAGCTGACTTATTCTTGACCCCCTTATCCAGAGAAAATGTGGTAATAATTTCTATTTAGGAAAATGTATTTGTTGACAAGGAAATCCCCTTGATGCTATTTGAAGTCAATGTAATAACGGGCTAGAAATGCAGTGCAACAACAGAGATAACAAGTGAGAACAGCTTTGGAAGTACATATTCAATTAGATCTAGTGAGGCAACTGACTTTTATCATATGCATTAAGCAATCAAACTTTGATACAAGAAATAATACATCACTGGAAAATTGTGTTGGTAGTAACTGAGTGTTCTTCTTAAGTAAGTCTGTGTTAGCAAGGGTTTACTGTCAAAGTAACGAATAGTTGGGGTGAAGATGTTCACTTCAGACAGATTGAGAATATTATGCCAAACATGGACTTTGTGCCAGCAGTTGGAAACACAAAGTGGAGAACCCTCAAGATGGCTAGACTGATGTATTTGATCATGTGATTATTGGCAGATGCATTAGCCTAGCAATAGACTCATTAATATGATGTGTATGTAACTACTTGATGGAGTGTACAATGAATGTATGTCACACACAAATAAATGAAGGCAACCTTATTCTCAAGCATACATTTCACACCGCTATATTTAAACAAACACTGCAATGACACATGTGAAAGCTCATAAACAAAACAGAGTGGTCAGGTCAATGGTCAGACATGGAAATGCTTGACAGTGAAAATGCTTGCCACAGTAGTCAATTATCTGCTTGCTGAACTGATTATGTTCATTAAATTCTCCAGATATTGTTTTGCAATGGTTTGCAAATATCAGAAACAATGTTCTTGCTGATGGAATCAGTTTTTCCTTTGGAACTAATTTGTTTCAAAACTGGATGTACTGGCTCTTGTTTCAATGCACAAAGTTTCCTGTGAAAGACAGTTCCAAACATAAAATTAACAGCACTAGTCCATTCATCCTGTATGTCACAACCCTTTTGTGAGGTATGAGTGAATTCAGCTGTACCGTCCCTGGTTTCTTCTAAACTGTCACACATGTGAACACTCACGTCTGTTTTTTCAGACAAACTTCCTTTTCCTTCAATGCTGTGAATTATTTTTGATTTGTGTATTTTGTGACCATTCAAATTGTCAGACACTAGTACATTTTTTGAATTAAGGTTATCAGATGTACTATCCTTTATTTGAATATTCTCATCTGTTGTTCTGTGTGGAAGAGGTTCATTCGCTGGTTGAAAGTCGTTGAATTGATCAATTGGTACCTTTTTGATAACTTCTGTGATGCCACGGATATGACGAGCATGTGAGCCTCCTTCTTGTACACAGCCTCTGACACCAGGAGGATAAAACTCGGAAGGCTGAAGCTTGCAAGGGCTAGTGAAAGTGGTGCATGTCGTTTCTTCATCTCCTAATAATATCAGATTTGAAGTACAAGTAATGTAAGTAGGCTCAGCATTATCTACAGGAAAGAACAATTCATCCTTGGAATCATTGAGCCCATGTTCATCAGAGGGTGCCCCCTGACTGTCCTGTGATTCCTGGCTGCTACAGTTGCTATTCTGATCATGACCTACAGCCATTATTTTCTTCCACTGGTTGCAGGATGTCGTTTTTGTAGCGCCAGCTGTGTCAGTTATATCAGGCACTGCCTGACTATCAGTTCTGACTGCCGTCTGTGAACTATCCTTCAGAAATGAAGTGCTGGTCACATTTCTTGTGCTGTCTCTACTGGTCTCACCCAACACTAAACTTCTGACAGATGTTAAACTGCAGTCAGACTTTAAATGACAATTCCCTTTGCTTGTTTTGAAATGATCATCTTGCCTGTCCTGCCTATCAACTGTTTTTGCACTATTTGTGTCTATACTTGCTGACCCTAAAGATATTGCTGACTGATATATTTGAGGCCCATGAAGCTGCACACAACTATTATTATTTGTGTACTTATCGCTGTCGTAAGTGCTTTTTGTTGATTGACTTCCCTTAGTTTCTTCTGAAACAAAAGTACCTTGAAAATAGCTCCAAGTTGAAGGACTAGGCATATCACACACTGCCTTGTCATGTGCTGAAGTGCCAGCAAACATAAAATGTTTTGGCTTTTTGGGGACATGTCCGGCGATGACAGGTTCACTGTTATTAAGTGATGATGAGCTCAAATCAAGGCTTTCATGATGTGATAGATGCTTATGTTGACTGGAACATTTTTTCTCATGCTTGCTGCTTGCAATCTTTTCTGCTCTTTCTGCTGAGTTTTTAATCAGACTAATTTTGGGTGTTTCAACCTTTCGAATTTTCACAATTCTCTGAGTTTCAACATCTGGAATTGCTCGCTTACTTTTCAGATTAAGTGATGGAGATTCTTTACTGGCAGTCAAACTACAGGTTGACATAAAAGGTTGTTGCTGGGTATCTGAAGTGCTTGAAAAATATTTTGTGCTGTAGTTTTTCATACAAGTGTCCTGCTTGCTACCAGCCACTCTGCTGTCTTCATAAGACTTCAAGTCATCTGCCATGGTTGTCCTAGTTTCTGCTTCTGGAAGGATATGTTTCTTACCATGTTTATGAACAGTCTGAATGTCCAATACATCCCCTTTTTGTTTTTTCCTAGATGCTACACCCTGGCATGATGACAGAGAATATGATTGGCTTATCTCCTGCATCAGTTTATTTCTTATTTCACTCTGGGGTTTATCTTTTTTAGGACAAACTGTAGATCTGTTGACAGATGAGGGAATTTTGTCCAGTGGGTGTTTTAAATCATGCTGTGCTTGCTTGGTTCTGCAGGATTCACAGTTCTCTTGCAGCCTGAAAATAATAACAACTGTTGTCAGCGCAGAACAGAAAACTGAACATTATAAAATATCAAATACATGAATGCACACATACGCCTTATATAAGCACTCAATTCATTTATAAGGAAAATCAATCAGTTAAACAAAAATATTTATACAGAACAACAAAGGCACTTAGAGACACAAAAAAATGATAACACTGCTGACTAGAGCAGAAACTTAACAAGCTGCTAGAGAATGGAACACTACAGGAGTCCTAATAAATCTGACCTAACTGTTTTAAGTCGGAGTCTGTGGCTCAGGCGTTACAAACATGCCTCGTATTGTCGAGTCCCATCCCTGCTGCAGATGATTTGTCTTGCGTGTGTTTCCACAGTAGTATCAAGAGCTGACTGTTCAGGAAGAAATGGCGAACTACTAAACATGAAATTGCTGGGATTAGTTCTGCAATGTCCTGTCAAGGACAAGCAACTAACAATTGTTTTAAAGGCACTTCTCTAGGTATTCTCAAAAATTTGCAACATCAATTTCGAAGTTTTCAGACAAGTGTGCATATACACATTTACATAGACAAATGGTTGGAACAGGTGACCTAGCTGAAAGTATTTGTCTTTATAATGTAGTAGCAGTGGTAGCAACAACAGCAGGAGTGGTAGCACCAACAGTAGCAGTGGTAGCAACAACAGTAGCAGTGGTAGCAACAACAGCAGCAGTGGTAGCAACAACAGCAGCAGTGGTAGCAACAACAGCAGCAGTGGTAGCAACAACAGTAGCAGTGGTAGCACCAACAGCAGCAGTGGTAGCACCAACAGCAGCAGTGGTAGCAACAACAGCAGCAGTGGTAGCAACAACAGCAGCAGTGGTAGCACCAACAGTAGCAGTGGTAGCAACAACAGTAGCAGTGGTAGCAACAACAGTAGCAGTGGTAGCACCAACAGCAGCAGTGGTAGCACCAACAGCAGCAGTGGTAGCACCAACAGTAGCAGTGGTAGCAACAACAGCAGCAGTGGTCGCAACAACAGCAGCAGTGGTAGCAACAACAGCAGCAGTGGTAGCAACAACAGCAGCAGTGGTAGCAACAACAGTAGCAGTGGTAGCAACAACAGCAGCAGTGGTAGCAACAACAGCAGTAGTGGTAGCAACAACAGTAGCAGTGGTAGCACCAACAGCAGCAGTGGTAGCACCAACAGTAGCAGTGGTAGCAACAACAGCAGCAGTGGTAGCAACAACAGCAGCAGTGGTAGCAACAACAGCAGCAGTGGTAGCACCAACAGTAGCAGTGGTAGCACCAACAGCAGCAGTGGTAGCAACAACAGCAGCAGTGGTAGCAACAACAGTAGCAGTGGTCGCAACAACAGTAGCAGTGGTAGCAACAACAGCAGCAGTGGTAGCAACAACAGCAGCAGTGGTAGCAACAACAGTAGCAGTGGTAGCACCAACAGCAGCAGTGGTAGCACCAACAGTAGCAGTGGTAGCAACAACAGCAGCAGTGGTCGCAACAACAGCAGCAGTGGTAGCAACAACAGTAGCAGTGGTCGCAACAACAGTAGCAGTGGTAGCAACAACAGTAGCAGTGGTAGCAACAACAGCAGCAGTGGTAGCACCAACAGTAGTAGTGATAGCAACAACAGCAGCAGTGGTAGCAACAACAGTAGCAGTGGTAGCAACAACAGCAGCAGTGGTAGCACCAACAGCAGCAGTGGTAGCAACAACAGCAGGAGTGGTAGCAACAACAGCAGCAGTGGTGGCACTAACAGTAGCAGTGGTAGCACCAACAGCAGCAGTGGTAGCAACAACAGCAGCAGTGGTGGCACTAACAGTAGCAATGGTAGCACCAACAGCAGCAGTGGTAGCAACAACAGCAGCAGTGGTAGCAACAACAGCAACAGTGGTGGCACTAACAGTAGCAGTGGTAGCACCAACAGCAGCAGTGGTAGCAACAACAGCAGCAGTGGTAGCACCAACAGTAGTAGTGATAGCAACAACAGCAGCAGTGGTAGCAACAACAGGAGTTGCATGGACAAAACTGCTGGGAGTTTATAGTTTCAACATGTGATTGTATTATTTATTACAATTTAAATGTATGATTATTTTAAACTGACTTATATTCTAAGAGAACAATGTTCACTAAATACCTGAAACTTTATTGCATTTTTTTTTACATAATAGGTTTCAAATTAGCCAATCTGTCTGCTAACTCTTTTCCTGGGAGACAGGATCCACTGGAGAACCATCTGATTGTTTTCTGCGAGTCTGTTTAACTGGTGGGTCAGTTGTCTCATGGATCCCTCTAAGTCGCCTGGAGGACTGACATGCAGTCACAAAGGAAAACAATTTTGCTGTTTTTTTTCTTTCGTAGAGCACTTTGGCTGAATCAATAATTGGTTGCTGCTCTGCTCTGAAATTTGTTTTTGGGAGGCACATGACGTTT
Source organism: Candidula unifasciata (assembly GCA_905116865.2). Lineage (NCBI taxonomy): Eukaryota > Metazoa > Mollusca > Gastropoda > Stylommatophora > Geomitridae > Candidula > Candidula unifasciata. The sequence continues at coordinate 187,339 of CAJHNH020008586.1, read as the reverse complement.
CTACTGTGATCCCATCTTGCAGCATGATGACTGATCCAACTCCTCTATTTTTTTTCTGCTTCCTCCATCAATGTACATGTGTGTCCATTCGGGTTTTGTATAACAGTTGTAGACATGTTCAAGGGTCCTTGCATGCAGTACTAGGTCACATTCTTCAGCCTTTCTGTCTATGCCTGGAGTTGTTGTTGTGACTGTATAGTTAGGCTGTAGGTCTATGCTGTATGCCTGGATCATTTCCCATGTTGAAGGATCTTTAGAAAGGATGTCATTGTTTTTTGTGTAGTTCAATTTTGATAGATGGTGAAAGCTTTGTCTTTTCAGTCAGTTTTTAGTTAGGTTATTTGCTATTCTGTACATGAGGTTGTTGTTCGTGCATTAACATTTTTCTGTTAGGGTAAGCACCTTTTCTTCCCTTTGAAGGCTCAAGCTCTGGAGGCTAGGAGTTGCATCCAGCTCATGGATTGATGTGCTCTCATACCTCCAGTGATGATTCTGAGACCAGTGTTTTGTATTTTGTCCAGTTTGTGTAGGCTTGATTTTGCTGCAGCGGAGTAAGCTCCCATGTCATACTCCAGTTTTGGTTGTACGTATACTGCGTATACTTGTTGTACAGTGTTGGCATCTGCGCCCCAGCTAGTTCTAGTAAGTTTCTTCATAAGTCTGAGCCTCAGGATAGCTTTCCTTTGGATGTCTACAACTTTGGGGTCCCAGGTTAATCTTTTGTCAAATTTTACTCCCAAATCTGTGCGGATTTCCTCTTTTGGAAGGATGTTGCCTTCTAGGTACAGATCAACCTGTTCTGGCTTTGTGGAAATAGAGAATGAAGTTGAGACGGTTTTGGTCTGGTTTATTGTAACTCCCCAAGAGTCTGTTCATTTCTTAACTGTATTTATAGCTTCCTGTGTTCTTGTTTTAGTTGTTCCTATATGTTCAGCTTGGGTCCATATGGCCAGGTCATCTGCATGTAGGGCCTTGTGAATGTGAGTTGTCAAGTGTTTTGGGAGGTCACTGATGAAAAGGATAAACAGGGTAGGAGATATAACACTTCCCTGGGGGACACCCTGTAACCAGACCAGCTTACTCTTGTGTTCTTCCCTCTCACACAGCGTCTGCAAAGACAGTCTCTAATCTAGGCAAACATATGCCCTTTTATTTTTTAGATGAAAAACAAAAAAGACAGCATTTCTTCAATATCTAGACACGTGTTCACAGATGGTTTCATTACAGAAGTCATTAAAAAAACGGAGTCAGCAGAATCTATGTTACATATCATATAGCAACACAAAGACACACTCCACAGCAGCAGGTGAAACATGCACAACTTAAAACAAGAGCAACAGTCCTCCTCTGAGCTGTGCAGATGCAATAAATGAACGCAACAAACTCAGAAAACTGCCACAGTTCTTGACTTCAAACCAGTTCTTCAAGTTATTTCATGCAACAAACATTACAGTATCAGCTCAGAAATAAAACATCACAATGCTGTAGAGTAGAACTAGTCCTGTAGTGGATAGAGCCCACTGTGGCATCCCTGGAAATGAACACAAAGATAAGCTCACAGTGGCTGCAAAAACTGTGCAGGTCAGAACTGTCAGGCTGAGAATAGGACACTGTCAAGGCAGAGCACATATTCACAATAAGCCCTGCTGAAAATACTGCAATCTCATGCAGCCCCACCTATTTCTGAGCAAACAACAAAAAACCAGATGGGTTTGAACCCATGGGAATTTTCTAGAGAAAAAAAATCATTTAAAAAACTATCTTATACAGGAAACTAATAAACTTTCAGACCCAGAAGAGGATAGTCTATACTCAGAACACACCATCACATACAGATGTGCTGCACCAAAGCAAACTCCAGAGTATATTTTACAAGACTGCTCAGACTGCAAGTCAGAAAGGAAATTTAGTCCACAGAACTTTTCTAAACGACAAATTATGGGGCATTTTTTATAGTCTCAAGCCTACTGTACAATTTGTCTATGTTGGAATAGACACACAGTAAATGCTGACTGAAGAAGGAGTCACCAGACACACAGTAAATGCTGACTGAAGGAGGAGTCACCAGACACACAGTAAATGCTGACTGAAGAAGGAGTCACCAGACACACAGTAAATGCTGAATGAAGAAGGAGGAACCAGAAACCACAAAATAAACAAACTGGCATGTATCAGACCATTTCCAAATTCATGATTAAGAGAAGTCTCTAAAGTGTCTTCTTATAACATGTTGCACAAGCATTTTTCATATCTAAAGCAATGATCAAAACTGGCCCAAAATTACTATATTATTAAGTGGAGAGTCTACCCTGATGGCATCATAATTATTGAGTGGAGAGTCTACACTGATGGCATCATAATTATTGAGTGGAGAGTCTACCCTGATGGCATCAGAATTATTAAGTGGAGAGTCTACCCTGATGGCATCAGAATTATTAAGTGGAGAGTCTACCCTGATGGCATCAGAATTATTAAGTGGAGAGTCTACCCTGATGGCATCAGAATTATTAAGTGGAGAGTCTACCCTGATGGCATCAGAATTATTAAGTGGAGAGTCTACCCTGATGGCATCAGAATTATTAAGTGGAGAGTCTACCCTGATGGCATCAGAATTATTGAGTGGAGAGTCTACCCTGGTGGCATCATAATTATTGAGTGGAGAGTCTACCCTGATGGCATCAGAATTATTGAGTGGAGAGTCTACCCTGGTGGCATCAGAATTATTAAGTGGAGAGTCTACCCTGGTGGCATCAGAATTATTGAGTGGAGAGTCTACCCTGGTGGCATCAGAATTATTAAGTGGAGAGTCTACCCTGATGGCATCAGAATTATTAAGTGGAGAGTCTACCCTGGTGGCATCAGAATTATTAAGTGGAGAGTCACCCTGGTGGCATCAGAATTATTGAGTGGAGAGTCTACCCTGGTGGCGTCAGAATTATTAAGTGGAGAGTCTACCCTGATGGCATCAGAATTATTAAGTGGAGAGTCTACCCTGATGGCATCATAATTATTGAGTGGAGAGTCTACCCTGGTGGCATCAGAATTATTGAGTGGAGAGTCTACCCTGATGGCATCAGAATTATTGAGTGGAGAGTCTACCCTGATGGCATCAGAATTATTAAGTGGAGAGTCTACCCTGATGGAGAGACTACCCTGATGGAGAGTCTACCCTGATGGCATCAGAACTTCCACTGCATAAATCCAAAGCAGGTCTGATACTCTCCATTAACTCTAATGTGGATTGCTAAGTTCCAAGTCCTGGGAACTATGGGGGTGGGGGGGGGGGGGGGCCCTTCTGTATTGCTAGGAGCCTCCTTGAATGGCAAGGTATGCCTTCTATTGTCCCAGCTTCTCATGTGGGCAAATGACTTGCTCATGTGACTCTCCTGGATAGGCTGAGATTGGTGCATTCCCAGAGGATAGAATCAATGCAGAGCCATTTCACCCATCCAATTTAAAACAACAAAACTTAATGAAACAGGATCAATTTCCTAATAAGATAATGTTTAATTTTGTATCATCATTTGAACATTTGTTTCACCGAAATATATCAGGATAGATATAGGGATAATCAATGAACACAAACAGAGTGAAGCATGAAATCGAACATAAAAATAAAACTCATGCCATGACCTCTATCACTGACAACAAACAGACAAATTTTATAAAACTAGCTCAAAAATGGAAACGCTAATTTTCCCTTTAATTACATTTTGCATCATTATAACTTTTGGTTTCTTCTGCATAAAGCAAATGAAATAAACTGTGGTGGGGACAGTTATTATCATTATTATGATAATTACAATTGAAATGACAATGCTAACATGTAAAAATAATTCCACCGTCAAGTTGGAAATTTGTATATTTCAATTAAAAGTGAGTATTAATTAATCATTATAAAATATTGTAGTGGATTTTACAATATAATAGTTTATAACACTTTTTGATTTATATTACCATAGGTTAGGCCTTAGGGCTAGGAGTAACAATTATTAAAGTAAGACACTGACAAATTTATCAATTGTAATGTGTTAATAATCTGTCCACACTTGGACTCTGGCCACTGGCCTGCAATCCCCATTTTACACATTCTTCCAGTGAATAGCTCTGGCCTGCGCCAAAAGATAAGAAGCACCAATTTTCTGTAACTGTCACTATCATGACATGTCTACAGTGAGCCTGTTTATGAGATACACAGTTACTGTCACTGCCTGTTTATGAGATGCACAGTTACTGTCACTGCCTGTTTATGAGATGCACAGTTACTGTCACTGCCTGTTTATGAGATGCACAGTTACTGTCACTGCCTGTTTATGAGATGCACAGTTACTGTCAATGCCTGTTTATGAGATACACAGTTACTGTCACTGCCTGTTTATGAGATGCACAGTTACTGTCACTGCCTGTTTATGAGATGCACAGTTACTGTCACTGCCTGTTTATGAGATACACAGTTACTGTCACTGCCTGTTTATGAGATGCACAGTTACTGTCACTGCCTGTTTATGAGATGCACAGTTACTGTCACTGCCTGTTTATGAGATGCACAGTTACTGTCGCTGCCTATTTTCATGCTGTGCAAACGTTTTGGAGGGCAGAATATTTTAACTAAATATAGCATTTAGTGAGTTTTCCTTTACGCCACATAATGTTTTAAAAGTCACACTGACGTAACAATTTTCATTAAGCCTTGATGATAAAGGTCACAGGGTCATATGTATGAGTTCCCCGATGGGTTTTTTTAAGCTCCTGGTAAATTTACTCCATTTAATGTTTCCTCTTACTCCCTTCGGAGTTGCCATGCCGTTTGTCTATAAAATATAGTTCTTGCCCTTTGTGCATAGAAAAGGGTCCTTTACCTTTTTCTTTACTTACTCCCTTCACATACCTTTATATATTTGTGGAGAACAATTTTCTTTACTTACTCCCTTCACATACCTTTATATATTTGTGGAGAACAATTTTCTTTACTTACTCCCTTCACATACCTTTATATATTTGTGGAGAACAATTTTCTTTACTTACTCCCTTCACATACCTTTATATATTTGTGGAGAACAATTTTCTTTACTTACTCCCTTCACATACCTTTATATATTTGTGGAGAACAATTTTCTTTACTTACTCCCTTCACATACCTTTATATATTTGTGGAGAACAATTTTCTTTACTTACTCCCTTCACATACCTTTATATATTTGTGGAGAACAATTTTCTTTACTTACTCCCTTCACATACCTTTATATATTTGTGGAGAACAATTTTCTTTACTTACTCCCTTCACATACCTTTATATATTTGTGGAGAACAATTTTCTTTACTTACTCCCTTCACATACCTTTATATATTTGTGGAGAACAATTTTCTTTACTTACTCCCTTCACATACCTTTATATATTTGTGGAGAACAATTTTCTTTACTTACTTCCTTCACATATCTTTATATATTTGTGGAGAACAATTTTCTTTACTTACTCCCTTCACATACCTTCATATATTTGTGGAGAACAATTTTCTTTACTTACTCCCTTCACATACCTTTATATATTTGTGGAGAACAATTTTCTTTACTTACTCCCTTCACATATCTTTATATATTTGTGGAGAAAAACTGTAGATAAATACATTTTTAACAAATGTAATAGTGAGTGACTTTTGACAAATCTTGTTATAAAGATTTTTTTCTGGAATTCCAACATGGTTTATGGGCTATTTTGTTAATGTCCCGAGGCAGGGGGGTTTGGAAAAGATCAGCATTTAGAAAACATTCAACAGATGTTTGAAGATGTGCTATCTACAACAAAATGTTGGGAAAACATGACTGTCACAGCAGACAACTGGGAAAACATGGCTGTCACAGCAGACAACTGGGAAAACATGGCTGTCACAGCACACAACTGGGAAAACATGGCTGTCACAGCAGACAACTGGGAAAACATGGCTGTCACAGCAGACAACTGGGAAAACATGACTGTCACAGCACACAACTGGGAAAACATAACTGTCACAGCACACAACTGGGAAAACATGACTGTCACAGCACACAACTGGGAAAACATGACTGTCACAGCAGACAACTGGGAAAACATGACTGTCACAGCAGACAACTGGGAAAACATGGCTGTCACAGCACACAACTGGGAAAACATGGCTGTCACAGCACACAACTGGGAAAACATGGCTGTCACAGCACACAACTGGGAAAACATGGCTGTCACAGCACACAACTGGGAAAACATGACTGTCACAGCACACAACTGGGAAAACATGACTGTCACAGCAGACAACTGGGAAAACATGACTGTCACAGCAGACAACTGGGAAAACATGGCTGTCACAGCACACAACTGGGAAAACATGGCTGTCACAGCACACAACTGGGAAAACATGGCTGTCACAGCACACAACTGGGAAAACATGACTGTCACAGCACACAACTGGGAAAACATGACTGTCACAGCACACAACTGGGAAAACATGACTGTCACAGCACACAACTGGGAAAACATGGCTGTCACAGCACACAACTGGGAAAACATGGCTGTCACAGCACACAACTGGGAAAACATGGCTGTCACAGCACACAACTGGGAAAACATGACTGTCACAGCAGACAACTGGGAAAACATGACTGTCACAGCACACAACTGGGAAAACATGACTGTCACAGCACACAACTGGGAAAACATGGCTGTCACAGCACACAACTGGGAAAACATGACTGTCACAGCACACAACTGGGAAAACATGACTGTCACAGCAGAAAACTGGGAAAACATGACTGTCACAGCAGACAACTGGGAAAACATGACTGTCACAGCAGACAACTGGGAAAACATGACTGTCACAGCACACAACTGGGAAAACATGACTGTCACAGCACACAACTGGGAAAACATGGCTGTCACAGCAGACAACTGGGAAAACATGACTGTCACAGCAGACAACTGGGAAAACATGACTGTCACAGCAGACAACTGGGAAAACATGACTGTCACAGCAGACAACTGGGAAACATGACTGTCACAGCAGACAACTGGGAAAACATGACTGTCACAGCACACAACTGGGAAAACATGACTGTCACAGCACACAACTGGGAAAACATGACTGTCACAGCACACAACTGGAAAAACATGGCTGTCACAGCACACAACTGGGAAAACATGACTGTCACAGCAGACAACTGGGAAAACATGACTGTCACAGCAGACAACTGGGAAAACATGACTGTCACAGCAGACAACTGGGAAAACATGACTGTCACAGCACACAACTGGGAAAACATGACTGTCACAGCACACAACTGGGAAAACATGACTGTCACAGCACACAACTGGGAAAACATGACTGTCACAGCACACAACTGGGAAAACATGGCTGTCACAGCACACAACTGGGAAAACATGGCTGTCACAGCACACAAATGGGAAAACATGGCTGTCACAGCACACAACTGGGAAAACATGACTGTCACAGCAGACAACTGGGAAAACATGACTGTCACAGCAGACAACTGGGAAAACATGACTGTCACAGCAGACAACTGGGAAAACATGACTGTCACAGCAGACAACTGGGAAAACATGGCTGTCACAGCACACAACTGGGAAAACATGACTGTCACAGCACACAACTGGGAAAACATGACTGTCACAGCAGACAACTGGGAAAACATGACTGTCACAGCAGACAACTGGAAAAACATGACTGTCACAGCGGACAACTGGGAAACATGACTGTCACAGCACACAACTGGGAAAACATGACTGTCACAGCACACAATTGGGAAAACATGGCTGTCACAGCACACAACTGGGAAAACATGACTGTCACAGCAGACAACTGGGAAAACATGACTGTCACAGCAGACAACTGGGAAAACATGACTGTCACAGCAGACAACTGGGAAAACATGACTGTCACAGCAGACAACTGGGAAAACATGGCTGTCACAGCAGACAACTGGGAAAACATGACTGTCACAGCAGACAACTGGGAAAACATGACTGTCACAGCAGACAACTGGGAAAACATGACTGTCACAGCAGACAACTGGGAAAACATGACTGTCACATCAAACAACTGGGAAAACATGGCTGTCACAGCACACAACTGGGAAAACATGACTGTCACAGCACACAACTGGGAAAACATGACTGTCACAGCACACAACTGGGAAAACATGACTGTCACAGCACACAACTGGGAAAACATGACTGTCACAGCAGACAACTGGGAAAACATGACTGTCACAGAAGACAACTGGGAAAACATGACTGTCACAGCAGACAACTGGGAAACATGACTGTCACAGCAGACAACTGGGAAAACATGACTGTCACAGCACACAACTGGAAAAACATGGCTGTCACAGCACACAACTGGGAAAACATGACTGTCACAGCAGACAACTGGGAAAACATGACTGTCACAGCAGACAACTGGGAAAACATGGCTGTCACAGCACACAACTGGGAAAACATGACTGTCACAGCAGACAACTGGGAAAACATGACTGTCACAGCAGACAACTAGGAAAACATGACTGTCACAGCACACAACTGGGAAAACATGACTGTCACAGCACACAACTAGGAAAACATGGCTGTCACAGCACACAACTGGGAAAACATGGCTGTCACAGCACACAAATGGGAAAACACGGCTGTCACAGCACACAACTGGGAAAACATGACTGTCACAGCAGACAACTGGGAAAACATGACTGTCACAGCAGACAACTGGGAAAACATGACTGTCACAGCACACAACTGGGAAAACATGACTGTCACAGCACACAACTGGGAAAACATGACTGTCACAGCAGACAACTGGGAAAACATGACTGTCACAGCAGACAACTAGGAAAACATGACTGTCACAGCAGACAACTGGGAAACATGACTGTCACAGCAGACAACTGGGAAAACATGACTGTCACAGCACACAACTGGGAAAACATGACTGTCACAGCACACAACTGGGAAAACATGGCTGTCACAGCACACAACTGGGAAAACATGACTGTCACAGCAGACAACTGGGAAAACATGACTGTCACAGCAGACAACTGGGAAAACATGACTGTCACAGCAGACAACTGGGAAAACATGGCTGTCACAGCAGACAACTGGGAAAACATGACTGTCACAGCAGACAACTGGGAAAACATGACTGTCACAGCAGACAACTGGGAAAACATGACTGTCACAGCAGACAACTGGGAAAACATGACTGTCACATCAAACAACTGGGAAAACATGGCTGTCACAGCACACAACTGGGAAAACATGACTGTCACAGCAGACAACTGGGAAAACATGACTGTCACAGCAGACAACTGAAAAACATGACTGTCACAGCAGACAACTGGGAAAAAATGACTGTCACAGCAGACAACTGGGAAAACATGGCTGTCACAGCACACAACTGGGAAAACATGGCTGTCACAGCAGACAACTGGGAAAACATGGCTGTCACAGCACACAACTGGGAAAACATGACTGTCACAGCACACAACTGGGAAAACATGACTGTCACAGCACACAACTGGGAAAACATGGCTGTCATAGCACACAACTGGGAAAACATGACTGTCACAGCACACAACTGGGAAAACATATCTGTCATAGCACACAACTGGGAAAACATATCTGTCACAGCACACAACTGGGAAAACATGACTGTCACAGCACACAACTGGGAAAACATGGCTGTCACAGCAGACAACTGGGAAAACATGGCTGTCACAGCACACAACTGGGAAAACATGGCTGTCACAGCAGACAACTGGGAAAACATGGCTGTCACAGCACACAACTGGGAAAACATGGCTGTCACAGCACACAACTGGGAAAACATGACTGTCACAGCACACAACTGGGAAAACATGACTGTCACAGCACACAACTGGGAAAACATGGCTGTCACAGCAGACAACTGGGAAAACATGACTGTCACAGGATACAACTGGGAAAACATGGCTGTCACAGCAGACAACTGGGAAATCATGACTGTCACAGCACACAACTGGGAAAACATGGCTGTCACAGCACACAACTGGGAAAACATGGCTGTCACAGCAGACAACTGGGAAAACATGACTGTCACAGCAGACAACTGGGAAAACATGGCTGTCACAGCACACAACTGGGAAAACATGGCTGTCACAGCACACAACTGGGAAAACATGAATGTCACAGCAGACAACTGGGAAAACATGGCTGTCACAGCACACAACTGGGAAAACATGACTGTCACAGCACACAACTGGGAAAACATGGCTGTCACAGCACACAACTGGGAAAACATGGCTGTCACAGCACACAACTGGGAAAACATGACTGTCACAGCACACAACTGGGAAAACATGGCTGTCACAGCACACAACTGCTACAAACTATGTTACACTTTCATGACAGTCAAGGCTGTGAATAGTGAATGGCTGCAGTATCCACAATTTATTATGAATGTTTTTCAAGTTAAAACAGATATGGGCTTCTAAAATTTAGTGCCATATTTATAAGTTGGGAGACAGGTGTTTACAACGGTTCAGTGCTTACTGCTTACTATTTCCATTAAGAGTTATACAGTACAAAAGTCCTTGTTTCATTAACATAAACTCCTAAAATAAAGAGTTCATTTCTTCTAACGTGCGCTAAGTGGAGACAAAATACAGTCATATGTAATACATTCCTGCTGGGCCCAAAATATGTTCATGTTAACAGAGTGTTCTTCCTAAGTGAGTTTTGTAAACAAGGTTTTATTGTGTTCAGTTTCTGTGCCAGCAACAGGCACAGAGCTGTATTGGTTTCCTGTATCTTTATCATTTGTGCCTGTGATAGTCTCTAATTTGAATACAGTGGAACCTCGCTTAATGAGCACAATTGGTTCCAGAATCATACTCGTAAAGTGAAACACTCGTTATGCGAAACAATTTTTCTCATATATATTAATGTAAAATACGATAATGTGTTCCATGTAAAAAAAAATACTCCCAAAATGTTACGTATAACGTTTATTCAAAGACAATTATATACATATTCTTCTTCTTCTGCCTTTCTATCCCCCAATGGAGCATAGGCCCTCAACCAACTCACGCCAAGTCGTTCTATCCTTCGCCATTGCATGGAGCTCTCCCCATGTCCTCCCAATCTTTCTAACCTAGTTCTCCAGCTCTCTTCTCCATGTGTTTTTTGGCCTTCCTTTAATCCTTTGCCCCTGTGGGTTCCAATGCAAAGACATTCTAGTTATGCTGTTCTGTTTTCTCAGTGATATACATATTAAGGCCATGAAGGCCACCCTGGGTCACCCCGAAACGTCCTGGCCAACGGGGCTCTGGTGAAGTTGCGACAGGCCTAGCAAGCCGGCAATGGATTTATTACCGCTACAGAAATAAAAATGAGATATAAACGGACTGATCAAACCATATCTGACCATGGCAATGTTAAGGGACTACGAGACAAAAATTAGTAACCACGGAAATGAGATGTCTGAGAAGGGCTGTAGGAGTGACCATAAGAGATAAATAAGATCAGGAATGAGATCATAAGAGAACAAGTCGGCACAGAACCAATTCTGGATTACATACAAAGACAGCAAGTCAAATGGTTTGCCCACTTAGAGAGAATGCCTTGTGACACCATACCATACAAAGCATACATGGAAAGAGAAGGACGTAGAGCACGGGGTAGACCAAGAACAAGATGAAAGGATAACATCAGAGAAACTCTACAACAGCACGATGTGCCTATGGGCGAGGCAGCCAGAAGAGCTAGAAACAGAACCTTATATCTCCCTCGACACCCACAGCGGTAAAAGAGGAAGTGAAGAAGAAGGAGAAGAATCATCTTTATCTTTTCTTCCACCGCGGAACAAACCCACCTGGAATAAGAATTCGATTTGCAGAAAAAAAAAATTGAAATAATTATGATACAAACCTAATTATTTTTTACTAGAAAGATGTCCAGAGACATGTTTTTGCAGACGTTTCAAAATTTGGTGAATATGTGACACAGCATTATCATTAAATAAATTTGCAGCGCGCATAGCCACTTCCTTTTTAGGGTGATGCTTCTCAATGTAAGAGGCAACAGTTTGCCATGCTTTCAGCATTTCTCTTATTTCGCCAGAAGAATGTTGCTTTTCTGTTACCTCCTCTGACAAACTTTCCTCCAAAGCTTCTTGCTGTGAAACACAATGCAACTCCATAAGCTCTTGGGTGTCAGCTCTTGGCCGGGCTCTTCCACAAGCTCTTCGATATCACTGTTATCCACCTACAAACCCATGATAGTGGCCAAAGGCACAATCTCGTTGACTACATGTTCCACAGGTACTGTCTCGAACCCCTCAAAGTCACAAACAGACAACACTCTCTAGCCAAAGCTTTCTCCAAGCAGAAGTAAGGGTTCTCTTGATAAACCCTTCCCCCGCCTTGTCGATGATCTTGAGGCAGGCATTTATGTAGAAATGATTTTTCTAAAACTCTGAGAGTGAGGTTGGTCCCTTCAGTCACCTGAAAACAATGCTCGAAGAGTGCTTTAGTGTAGAGCTTCTTAAAGTTAGAAAAAACTTGCTGGTCCATGGGCTGGAGTATCGGAGTGGTGTTGGGAGGCAGAAACTGGATCTTGATGAACTTAAATTCTTCAGGGAGGTCATCTTGTAGGCCTGGAGGATGGGCAGGAGCGTTATCAATAACAAGCAAGACATGGAGTGGCAGATTCATCTCAAGCAAATATTTTTTCACAGAAGGCCCAAACACTTCCTTGATCCACTCAGTAAAAAAGTCATGTGTCACCCAAGCCTCCCTGTTGGACCTTCACATCACATTTAGCCTGCTCTTCTAGATTTTGCATTTATTGAAGGTTCGTGGAGTTCCTGAATGGTAAACAAGTGGCCGGGCAATACATTCTCCTCTGCTGTTATATACGTTCGCTTCTGCATTTTTTTTTTCAGAAGAGACCTAATTCGTCACAATAAAAAACCGATTGCGGCAAGTGACCTTCAGAATCTACGAGCTTCTTGAAATCGCCGATGAAGTTCTCTGCTGCTTTTGTGTCAGAACTTGCTGCTTCACCGTGCCATACAATGCTGTGGATGCTGGTTCTTTTCTTGAACTTCTCAAATCACCCACGGCTTCCCTCAAATACTTCTTCTTCGGCCGTTGATGATCCTGGTGTCTTTCTAACTAGGTCGGCGAAAATTATTTTTGCCTTTTTACAAATGATGTTCTCGTTAATAGTGTCACCTTGCAACTGCTTTTAATTTATCCATATGAGAATACGTAACTGTTGTGCAGACATTCTTGTCACTCCCTGTGAAGCATTTATCTCCTTAATCTTGTCCTTGTTCTTGAGGATAGTGCAAATCATTGATGTGAACCGATTGTATGTGCGTGCTAGATCAGCCACACTTACGCCTTATTCTCGCTTGTCAATGATTTGATGTTTTATTTCTGTGGTTATTTTTACTCTCCTGTGGCTGTTTTCTTGCGGCTTTTTCGCATTTTTTTCACACACAAAATTACAAATCTATTTCCTAATTATCTTTCTAATAATTAATTCACTATACCCCTATTCTCGCCTTTTCGTTATGCGAAACATCGCTCGTTAAACAAGTCATTCTTTTACAATTTGTTTTGCCCGTTATGTGAATTACTCGTTACGAGAGGTGCTCGTTAGGCGAGGTTCTACTGTAGTTAACTGTGAAAACTGAAGGACTGTCATAGAATCATTTAGTGCTTGGCAGGAACAGTGTCACTGTGTGGGGGGGGGGGGGGGGGGGGGGGGGGGGGGGGGGGGGGGGGTTATCCATGGTCAATATTTATGAACAATAGTTAACATTCTTCAAATGTCTGTCTATTAATGAACATAACAATAAAAACATTTTTTTTTTTACCCAAAAAACTGTCAATTAATCTGTCGCAGAATGAAAAAACTCATCTTTCACCACTGAAACTGGAGAATTGTATGAGTGTGTAAAGATATCTGGAGAATTGTATGGATGTGTAAAGATATCTGCCCTTTAGTTTATTTTTAACTAGAAGACCTCAAGATAATAAAGGTGTTAACAAAAGGAAGAACTCAATAAACATGAACAGGGTGAAACATTAAATGATGTAAATTACAAGGGACCTAAAAGAAAAATGAAAAAAATGAATATGTATCAAATTCCAATGTTCATGCAATGTTATGTGATATACTGTTTCTCACACACCCTCTTGCCTTTCTTTAGAGGAGACACGCCTTCAAGTGTATTCAGTAGTAGACCATTTCAAAAGTTTCCCATATGCAACTGACTAATAGTTTCTTCTTCTTGTATTCACCGGCTGTTAGCTTCAGCATAAAGTCCTAGTTGTTCTTCCCTTTGAGCCAGAGCCTGAGTTTTGTGTGTACATCCGTTTTACTGGTCAATGTGTGTGTGCAGTTGGTTGTTCATGCCGCTCAGGCAGATGCACTCTGACGTGGAAGAAAGCTCCCAATTAGTAGACTACTAGGACATGCTTGTCGGGGAGGCAGTGGGTCTATTCTTGTTTTCCCCACAATCAGGGCCCCGCAACCCACAGGGGAATATGTAGAGTGGGGTTTATTGGATCTTGTTTTCCAATCTAGCTGTTGGCATCCTGCAATAGCACATCTCACAAGATGTTTTGATCCTCATAATAATCTTGATATACATAATATACATATAATCTAGGCTGCTCACCTCTCATTTATAAGCTTTGCAATCTCTTGATCTTTTTTCAGTATCTCTTGTTTAGCCGTTAGGAAAAGAGATGATATATTTTTGCTAAGTTGTTTCTTGCTCTCTCTTAATTCTGCATTTTCACAGCGCAGCTTCTGGTTCTCTTTCTGGAGCTCTGACAGTTGACTCTGCACCTTGCATTTTTGACAGAACAGACATTTTGTATTTAGCACCGAACCAGCATTAACTGTGACTGTAGTTTCAATGTTCACAAAAATGTGACTACCCAACATGTTTTCTACAAGGGAAACACTGAAGGCTACACAAGTTTGCAATAATGCAACAAACGTGAAGCGTAACAATGACAACCATAATGGTACAAGTACAATGGTGAGCCTTGTAAGCATTAACTGTTAATAAAAACTCAAAGTGTATGCAAAAGAAACACATGTTTGTCATGTGACCAGGCTTTTAAGAATGCACTCATTGCCTGACTGGCATAATTACAGGACAAAATTACATTTGTAGACCTAAACAAACATGACTGAACCATGTTCTGGCATACCTTGTCAGTTTTTGCCACTGGCCTGGTAGAGTTGAGAATGTTACCTGCCTGGTCAAGGCTCACACCATTATTTGCCACAATGGGACAAGGAGGGGTCAGGGGGAGTAGGCCTCACTTCAGAGTTAACAGCACATCATGAAAAATCTCAAGTATAAATACATAAATCATGAAGCAATGGAGATCTGGAGAAAAGCTGACCTCTTAGTCTACATCCCAGCACATCAGCCACAAGATGGAAGATTACTGACTCACTTGAAAAATGATGCAGCTAATAGAAAACATGCACAGCCAGCCAGGTCTTTAACCAGAAATGTTTCCAAATTGTGTGCTCTTTCATTGAGGTCTGATTTATTTAGCATGTCAAGACAGCAACAGAAGAGCAATGTCACTAGAAAAGTCAATATCACGGAGCTAACTTTGTCTGCATTCACTGACTTCACTTTTTAGTGCTAGTTTTCATAATCTACAATAATATCACGGGTGACAAATGTTTCTTCTTCTTCTTCTTCTTCACTTCCTCTTTTACCGCTGTGGGTGTCGAGGGAGATATAAGGTTCTGTTTCTAGCTCTTCTGGCTGCCTCGACCATAGGCACATCGTGCTGTTGTAGAGTTTCTCTGATGTTATCCTTCCATCTTGTTTTTGGTCTACCCCGTGCTCTACGTCCTTCTTCTCTTCCCATGTATGCTTTGTATGGTATGGTGTCACAAGGCATTCTCTCTAAGTGGGCAAACCATTTTACTTGCTGTCTTTGTATGTAATCCAGAATTGGTTCTGTGCCGACTTGTTCTCTTATGATCTCATTTCTGATCTTATCTCTTATGGTCACTCCTACAGCCCTTCTCAGACATCTCATTTCCGTGGTTACTAATTTTCTTTTATGGTTTGTTGTGAGTGACCATGTCTGGCACTGGTAGCACAGAGTTGGAATAAATATGCTTTGAATAAGATGTCTCTTTGTGCTGACTGGGATTGTCTTATGCTGTAAGAGGGGGGCTAGCTGTCCCAATACTTGGTTTGCTTTACTGCATCTAATGTCAATTTCTTTATCCAATTTCCCATCTTCGGTAAATGTAGTTCCCAGATATTTAAACTCAGATGCCTGTTTAATGCCTTTGTATTCTATTGTTATGTTTAGATCTGTCTTCTTTTTTCCTATTGACATTACTTCTGTCTTTTCAGTGTTGATTTTCATATTATTTGTTTTACATTCTTCATTCATGGATGTTAGATGTTGTTGCAATTTCATGGCTGTATCTGCTATCAAGGCCTGGTCATCTGCAAAGAGTAATTCGTTGATCTTACTAAGATCTTCATTCAAAGGCTTGGCATTCTTGCATATACTGTCGATGTAGGTGATAAACAGCAGTGGTGATAAGACAAATGTTTACCCATGTTATATTACTGTTTTTCCCCAGGAAGACATTTCATCAGGGCTCCTAGCCAAATTCTCCAACAACTTTCAAATGTTCTCCTTGTTTTTCCACAGGAAGACATTTCATCAGGGCTCCTAGCCAAATTCTCCAACAACTTTTAAATGTTCTCCATGTTTTTCCACAGGAAGACATTTTACCAGGGCTCCTAGCCAAATTCTCCAACAACTTTCAAATGTTCTCCATGTTTTTCCCCAGGAAGACATTTCATCAGGGCTCCTAGCCAAATTCTCCAACAATTTTCAAATGTTCTTAATGTTTTTCAAAGTATTTTAAAAAAAAACATTTTCCTAGACAATATGCTGCTATACTTGATTTGTGCCCAGGAACACAAGTAAACACACAGATATCATGAGTTGGCATTTGTATATTTCCAGGCTTTTGAGAAAAGTCAATTGTTGGGGTTTTATATACAAATACAGGAGAACAATCAAACAGATCAAGTATTTTCCACATGTAGGCTACCAGAATCAGCAATGAAAAGTTGTTTTTTGAAAAGCCTTGTATGGTTGTTTCTTCTGTACAAGAAAGAATACTAGACAATCAGCAGCTGAGGTAAGAGAATGGTGGTTTTAAAGATGAATGTTGAAGACACAAATCAACAGACTGGAAAAGGTACTAAACGAAGCAATGCGCATCATACTTAGCTGCACCAAAGACATGTCATGTAGAGCAATGAGATACCTACTAGATCTTCCAGATATAAACAGCAGACTTGAAATGCACCAAACGTGTGCCTACCTCAAAATCACTGAGGTCTTTACACATCCACTCCATGATGAACTGAATACATGTAAAGGCAACAGACTCAAACGAGGCCAGTCTTGGTTGGGCCATGCAGAGACAATACTTGAATGGGTAATTTCCCTTTAAGATATAAACCGTGGAGAGGGATGGATACCCATACCAAACGAATACAAGCAGTACTTTGTAGTGGTTATCACTCTGACAAGACAATGCCATGATTGGGTGCCACCAATAGTTGTGGCATGTAATAATGCCATAATTGGGTGCCACCAATAGTTGTGGCATGTAATAATGCCATGATTGGGTGCCACTAATAGTTGTGGCATGTAATAATGCCATGATTGGGTGCCACCAATAGTTGTGGCATGTAATAATGCCATGATTGGGTGCCACCAATAGTTGTGGCATGTAATAATGCCATGATTGGGTGCCACCAATAGTTGTGGCATGTAATAATGCCATAATTGGGTGCCACTAATAGTTGTGGCATGTAATAATGCCATGATTGGGTGCCACCAATAGTTGTGGCATGTAATAATGCCATGATTGGGTGCCACCAATAGTTGTGGCATGTAATAATGCCATAATTGGGTGCCACCAATAGTTGTGGCATGTAATAATGCCATAATTGGGTGCCACTAATAGTTGTGGCATGTAATAATGCCATGATTGGGTGCCACCAATAGTTGTGGCATGTAATAATGCCATGATTGGGTGCCACCAATAGTTGTGGCATGTAATCAGATCTAGCGGCCTTTTGGAAAAAATACTGTAGGGCTTAGTAGAGGGAACGAGGAGAAGAGGCAGACATGGTTACAGAACCTGATTGATTGGACAGGTCTCAGGCATGCAACCATCGCCATTGACCGCCAAAGTTGGAGAGAGCTGATTAGACTGTCAACAGAAACTGGTCACCTAAAGACATGTAGTGTTACGGATAATGATGATGATGAGTTGATACAGCATGAAGCATTTTGCAAAATCACCATTTGTGTCCCAGGAAATCCTGGTGTGAAAGGTAATGAGAGAGCAGACGCCATGTCTGGCAGGGCTACTATCTGGAATGGGTCGTCTATGGACAAGAGAGATATCAATGTCATACGAGAGACTAAATTCTGTAAGGCTTTCAGTTCAGTGGAAAATGATTTTTCACTGAATAGACTGTATACTGTGAGTGTGTCAACTGGAGCAGCAAGAAAGGAAAACCATGCGGGAGCCACCCATTTACATACAATTAAAACCCTTATCACGCACGTTTAGGAGTTTAGGTATGGTTGGTGAACGATATATTTTTTTGTCCTGAAATATATTTCTGGTTTTGCGTTAAGTCTACTCTTTTTTTTTTTGATACAAGAAAATTGGTTAATTAATGAAGAATTAATGGAGTTTCTTTCAAGGAGCAATAGTCAGGATCACTTTGAAATGTGTGAGTTCTGAGTTTGGTTCTCTTCACGGCACACCGGCGGATGTGTGGACTTCTGGCTGTCAGCAAGACTGACCATCTGATCCAGCCATCTACATCGACTGGATTGAAATGGATCCCCAATGATCATGATGAAGATATGGTCACGTACTGACATGATGATTAATATTAATGTTTCTGGTATACTATACAACAGACAAGAATGTGTCTGTCTATCAAAGTGTACAATACTGGTCCTTTTTTCAGTTCTTATTTTCATATAAATGTCTTATGTAGCTGGCATCAGCCACGTAATGAGCAGAGAGACATTGGAGAACATCGTGACAACTGGGAAGATCAGTGGAAAGAGGGGTAGAGGCAGACCAAGAGAGATGGATGGGCTAAAGTGATGGTGTCCATCTAACAAGAAGGGACCAGGCCACCATCTTCAGACTTAGAACGCAGCATACTCCACTCAATGGACACTTAAACAGAATACAGCCACAACACTCCCCAGAGTGCCAGCTATGTAACTACCCCTACGAAACTGTTGAACACCATCTCTTTGAGTGCCCAGAACTCAGTGAGACAAGAAGAACGCTACTCCCTCCGAGACCAGACAAGTGGAACACCTTGTACGGAGCAAAAGAACAGCTTGTGAAAACATGCAAATTCCACTACATGGCATTGGGCCAAAGGGCGAAAGCTCATGCGCCGCTGGATCGATAACAACAACAACAACAACAAGTGATGGTGTGGAGGGATATCATCAAGAGAGCTGCTCCAGTCAACAGGGATCGTGATCTGTGGAGATGCATGAGCATCTAGGTCAGTTGGCATGGCACATGATGATGATGATGAGCTGGTATCACGTCTGCATAACAATCAAAAGGTCCTGCGTTCAACCTCTGCATGACTTTTTTTTTTCAAAATGTAAATTTTAAATGTCAGCTCTTGGCAATTTTGGCACACATCAGCCAAGGATTCATGATTTATTGTAAAAAGTCATAACACTGAGAATACAATTAATGATGACTACAGCGGTAGAGTCGATTTATGGATCAGATTAGAATGCCATCAGTGCCAATAGCAATTTATGAGTCACCTGGGGTGAATTGCTAGGATTCTCCTAGACCAGTTATTCCGTAACCCCCCCCCCCCCCCCCCCATCAGCAGGAATGAGGGGGCCGTTGATTTGTTGGTCAAGTTTGTGGGGTGGTGGAATGGACCAGAGGATGATAAGACCCTCAGACTAAACATATGGCAACAGTTGAAATGACGATGAAGTAGAAGCAGGAAGAATAACAATTGTCTTGCAAAATCCACATGCAAGGAATGTAAAGTGGTTGAATCATTCAAAGAATGTTCCTGCTGACGATTGGAAGGTGACTGTTGTGGCGAAGTTTCTACTACATATGTGGTAGCGGTGGAGACAAAGATAGACAGCCGAGGATACATTTTCTTTCACTGTCCTGAGTAAAGCCGGGCAAATCAGTCTAGTTTCTTGTGTTTCCTTTCTGTAAATGTGTTTCTTAGCATTGCCATAGTGCGTCTGATTTGTCAATACTCGTGCCATCACCCACTTACCTACGGTCAATATTTTCAGGTGTACAATACAGAGCTCTCAATGCCGACCTATCTTTTGCGTTTGGAGGATAGAAAAGTATTCAGTACAGGGGGAAAGTTCAGCGGGGAACTTGCTTAACACAGTGGTAACGTTCGCTGGCGAAGTACATAGCAGTGAAAGGGTTAACACCAAGCAGAACACAATGGGAGTTGTTAGCCTAAAAACACTTATAGACATACTCAGGAGCACTTAAAAGTGATACTAGGATTATTTAGTGTATAAACCTAATGAAGAATCAGCTACCATTCAAAAAACATATTCAGTGAAGTTATTCCTATTACCGAGAGAAGACAATAAAGACTGAACAATCAAGAGAACTGAGTTGTTTTATAATGTTTTTGTAGAGATCAGTGAGAGAACCATGCCACAAGCAAGAGAGAGAGAGAGCGCATCATCATCACTACCTCTGTTAACATGACTATCTCTGTAATCTATTCTTCTGACTGACTTCTCTGGGTAGCAACAGAAAGAACCTGGGTGGTCCAAACATAAAGAAGAGAGAGAGTTCCTCTACAACGCAATAAGAGCTGCAATCATCACAATTACCAGGGCAAGTAGGACAAGACAATGTAATTTATGGAACAGTTGTCCTGTTAGTCTTTTTTCCTGACTGTCGTTTCTGATTATCCAGGCGGTTTTTAAAAAAAATTACCATTTAAGAGTATTTTCAAGATCACAGGTTTGTAAAAGGCGCTTAAAATAGCATGTGTGCAACTAAGAGGACAACTGATATTAGCAAACATTCTCAAATGTCTCCAATCATACCTTGTCTATGGTGTGAACTGTTAATGCTTCCATAAACAGATCTATTTTGCTGTCCTCTTCCTCTGGCTCAGGTTTGGTGTCACTGAGAGGAAGAGTCTGTGTTGTCATTTTATAAATCTGTAAAATAAAAACGATGGGATGCTTAGATTAAACTGTTCCGAAAACATCACCCCCAAAATTGTGCAGTATTTAATACTGTGTAAATAAAAAGTAAAAAAGTACAGAGGAAAGCTTAAATAAAAGAAAAACTAAAACTAAAAAAGGATGTTAGGAGGTGAATAATAGCAGATGAAAGGAAATATTTGGAAGACCTAGTACAAGAACCAGAGACAGCAGCAGGAAAAAGAAACCTAAGAGATCTTTACAGGAACACAAGGAAATTGGTAAGTAATGACAGTCAGCCCACTGGATCAACCAACAATATTCAAGGAAAGGTACTCACTAACACTAAAGATCAAATGGGTTGAATATTTTGAAATACTCCTGAATAGATTAGCTCCAGAGGTTCCTCCAGATATCCAGCTTTAAGAAATGGAACTGGATTTTAACTATGACATACCATCTAAATAGGAAATTTAAAAAGTTACCATTCTTCTGAAAGAGGGAAAGGCGGCAAGTCCAGATGGTATTCCAGCAGAAGTTATTAAGGCCAATATAAACACGTCAACGGAATTGCTACACAGATTATTTAGTAAAGTCTGGGAGACAGAAGAAATACCAGCACACTGGAGAGAAGGATATCTTGTGAAACTACACAAAACAGGTGATCAACTGGAATGTGAAAACTATAGAGGAATGATGTTGCTATCAGTTCCTGGGGAAATATTAGGTAGGATTATTTTAGAAAGACTAAAAGATGCTACTGATAAAAAGCTAACAGATTAACAGGCAAGTTTTCAGCCAAACAGATCCTGTATTGACCAGATAGCCACATAATGTATTATAACAGAGCAAAGCATTGAACTGAACTCACCACTTTACATTGGATTTATAGACTGAAAAAGCATTTAGGGAATTTCTCTGGAAATTGATGGAATCCCACAGAACATTATTAACTTAGTAAAGGCAACATATAAAGACATGAAATGTCGAGTTCTTCATGAGGGAAAGCCAACACATTTGAAATAAAAACAGGTGTGCGACAGAGATGTCTTTTGTCACCTCTTCTATTTTTACTGACAACAGACTGGATTGTAAAGACAGCAACTGCTAACACAACGAGTGGAATCAAGTGAAACCCTACAAAACAGTTTGATAATCTGGACTTTGCTGTTATTTCTCTTCTGTACCTCTCACAGAATCACATGCAAGATAAATTAAATATTCTTGATGCGAGATCACAACAGCCTGGTCTGAAAATCCATAAAAGAGCGAGGTGAACAAAAGACGATGGCGTTGGATAGGACACACCTTGAGAAAACAAATGATTAGAATGAGACCCACACACAAAACCACACTGGAAAGGGAGCTAGAGAATGAAGTTAACAAGGTGAGGAGGGCATGGGGAGAGCTGCATAGCAATAGCAAAGGACAGACTAAACTGGCATGAGTTGGTTGAAGGCCTATGCTCCACTGGGGGCTAGAAAGGCAGAAGTATAATCATACTCTGCCCATCTATATACTACATAACTGTAAACAGTATTCAAGCTGTTATAAAGGTGAGTCATCGACTTCCAAAGCTGCACTGCCAAGACAACCACAAAACCAGCATTTACACTGGGTCAAAGGGATTTGATAGAGTGACCGAGTCTTAGTATTGGTAACAATATGGCTGATTTTCTGTCTATATCAGTGGCTCTCAGCCTTCCTAATGCAGTGACCCTTTCATACAGTTCCCTCATGTTGTGCCGACCCTTTCATACAGTTCCCTCATGTTGTGCCGACCCTTTCATACAGTTCCCTCATGTTGTGCCGACCCTTTCATACAGTTCCCTCATGTTGTGCCGACCCTTTCATACAGTTCCCTCATGTTGTGCCGACCCTTTCATACAGTTCCCTCATGTTGTGCCGACCCTTTCATACAGTTCCCTCATGTTGTGCCGACCCTTTCATACAGTTCCCTCTTCTTGTACCGACCCCCAAACAATTATTCTCCCTTATAACTTCAATCAATATGTGTTTTCCGAAGATCTTAGGCGACAAATGTGAAATAGTCTTTCGACCCTAAAAAAAAGGTCACGAGCGGCAGACTGAGAACCGCTGGTCTATATAATCTTCTGAAAAAGTATACTACTAATTTCAATGACATTAAGCATGTGATCTTAACATCTATACAGATGGTTCGGTGTTGAGAGGACAGAGATTAGCCTGGGGGTTCGTAGAGAAAGTTGATAAATCTTTATGGCAAGACAGCCTGGCATATGACATCACAACATCTATCATGAAAATGGAGGTGGTAATTGCAGCTCTCCGGTGGCTAGAGAGCAAGATGCAAACACATGTCGTAATTGTAACAGACTCTGAAAGCATGCTGAGAAAGGTGAAGACAGGGATGCTTCAAGCAGAGTGGCAATCTACACTGGAAAGGTCACGTGTGGTGAGCATACTTTGGATCTTTTCTCCAGGCTATGCCAGCATGGTGGGTAATAAACAGGCAGACAGATTGGCTGGATCTGCACCACTGGGTGGTGAATTGATACATGACAAGGCAGATGTGGTCAAGGTCCTTCGGGAACACGCAATGGAATCAGTAGAAAAACAAGATTATTATGGCCTGGAGAGAATGAGGCACCTGGGTGTAACCCAAAGATCTGGCTGGCTCACTACATGTAGAAGAAAGGCAAGAGGCACATATAACCAGATTGTGACCGGTACCATCAGTATTTGAACTCTGTGCGGTCTGCTGAAGATGAGGAGGGGGCATGCATGGGAATGCCAGAGTGCTGTGATGTCAATCCTTGACTCAACTCAACTTAAGCATGTGACATTACAGCACAGACATACATGGTGCTGCTTTTTACATGCATCAAAGAACAACAGCATTCTGTTATCTGTTTTTCTGATCAGTGAAGGAAGTTTGTCAGTGAATAGAGGTCCAGTATGGTGATGTATGCCTGTCAGTTAATGAAGGTCCAGTATGGTACTGTATGCCTGTCAGTGAATGAAGGTCCAGTATGGTGGTGTATGCCTGTCAGTGAATGAAGGTCCAGTATGGTGGTGTATGCCTGTCAGTAAATGAAGGTCCAGTATGGTGGTGTATGCCTGACAGTGAATGAAGGTCCAGTATGGTGCTGTATGCCTGTCAGTGAATGAAGGTCCAGTATGGTGCTGTATGCCTGTCAGTTAATGAAGGTCCAGTATGGTGGTGTATGCCTGTCAGTGAATGAAGGTCCAGTATGGTGGTGTATGCCTGTCAGTGAAAGAAGGTCCAGTATGGTGGTGTATGCCTGTCAGTGAATGAAGGTCCAGTATGGTGGTGTATGCCTGTCAGTGAATAAAGGTCCAGTACGGTGTATGCCTGTCAGTGAATGAAGGTCCAGTATGATGTATGCCTGTCAGTGAATGAAGGTCCAGTATGGTGCTGTATGCCTGTCAGTAAATGAAGGTCCAGTATGGTGCTGTATGCCTGTCAGTGAATGAAGGTCCAGTATTGTGGTGTATGCCTGTCAGTTAATGAAGGTCCAGTATGGTGGTGTATGCCTGTCAGTGAATGAAGGTCCAGTATGGTGGTGTATGCCTGTCAGTGAATGAAGGTCCAGTGTGGTGCTGTATGCCTGTCAGTGAATGAAGGTCCAGTATGGTGGTGTATGCCTGTCAGTGAATGAAGGTCCAGTATGGTGCTGTATGCCTGTCAGTGAATGAAGGTCCAGTATGGTGGTGTATGCCTGTCAGTGAATGAAGGTCCAGTATGGTGGTGTATGCCTGTCAGTGAATGAAGGTCCAGTATGGTGTATGCCTGTCAGTGAATGAAGGTCCAGTATGGTGGTGTATGCCTGTCAGTGAATGAAGGTCCAGTATGGTGGTGTATGCCTGTCAGTGAATGAAGGTCCAGTATGGTGGTGTATGCCTGTCAGTGAATGAAGGTCCAGTATGGTGGTGTATGCCTGTCAGTGAATGAAGGTCCAGTATGGTGGTGTATGCCTGTCAGTGAATGAAGGTCCAGTATGGTGGTGTATGCCTGTCAGTGAATGAAGGTCCAGTATGGTGGTGTATGCCTGTCAGTGAATGAAGGTCCAGTATGGTGCTGTATGCCTGTCAGTGAATGAAGGTCCAGTATGGTGGTGTATGCCTGTCAGTGAATGAAGGTCCAGTATGGTGGTGTATGCCTGTCAGTGAATGAAGGTCCAGTATGGTGCTGTATGCCTGTCAGTGAATGAAGGTCCAGTATGGTGCTGTATGCCTGTCAGTGAATGAAGGTCCAGTATGGTGCTGTATGCCTGTCAGTGAATGAAGGTCCAGTATGGTGGTGTATGCCTGTCAGTGAATGAATGTCTAGTATGGTGGTGTATGCCTGTCAGTGAATGAAGGTCCAGTATGGTGTATGTTCAGGGATACGCAGGCGTCAATGGAAATAAAAAAGCTGACTCGTTAGCTGGATCCCCTATCACTACCGATGGTCAGCCTATGGATCATTCTGATATTATTAATGCCCTCAGAGAAATGGGAAGGATAGAGTACTTTGTGGGCAGTGAATCCACATCACTCGCCAGAATGGCAGACTTGGGAATTAAGATTGGCATAGCAAAAAACGAGACGCACACCAGACACACCAGAAGACGTGTTAAAGGCTTATAAAAGCCGCTGGAGATTACAAATTGTGCAACGGTATGATCGCCTACACTAGTCAACAAGGCACTTGATGATGGACTGTGGCATGTGGTAAGAATTGCCTTGTTATTGCAAACAATGCAGTGAATGTGATAAACACAGATTAACAGAAACTCACAGGGTGATTTTTGGAGGGCTTGAACAAATAAAAATGATTTACATTAATATTAATTAACAGGAAAAATAGTTTGAATCCTGTAATAATAGATCTTTCATTTAGACAATTGTTAATATGATCAAATACATACTTTATCTAAAGATAGGTCTTCATATATATCCACCCCTGATGAGTCGTCCATGGCAGCTGTGGACAAGTTGAAAGTTACTTGTGTGCACAAATAATATGTTTTACATAAAACAAAGTAATGTTTTCTAAGATGATAATAAAACAGATCAACATCAAGTAATGCAGACACATCAAGTAATGCAGACATGTGCGACAGGGCTGTCCAGCATCTCCAGATGTCTTCCATGTGTAACACAATCACAGAATACTATGCCTCCTGGTCAGTTTGTCTTCCATGTGTAACACAATCACAGAATACTATGCCTCCTGGTCAGTTTGTCTTCCATGTGTAACAGAATCACAGAATAATATGCCTCCTGGTCAGTTTGTCTCCCTTTGCTGATAAAAGCTCAATCAGTCTCTACATTGTTAACCAACAGAATTTCAGCATCAGGTTTTTCTTCATATTTCTAACAATTGTTGATCATTATTCTAGGGTTTCTGTATAATTCAACTGTAAACTTCATTGAAGGACACAAAACAGGGAACACATTCCAAACTACTGACAATTATTTACTATTATTTCATTGATCCAAAAATGATTTACATTAAAATACACATACCTTTACAATGCTACTCACAATAAAGTAAATAAACAAATGATGCGATCACTCATCTCTCAATGAAAGGGCACAGAATAAAGTAAATATACAACTGATGCGATCACTTATCTCTCAATGAAAAGGCACAGAATAAAGTAAATATACAACTGATGCGATCACTTATCTCTCAATGAAAGGGCACAGAATAAAGTAAATTTACAACTGCTACATGCAAAACTTCTGCTGGTACAGTACAGAGTTAGATGCTACATGCAAAACTTCTGCTGGTGCAGTACAGTCTGAGGTAGATGCTACATGCAAAACTTCTGCTGGCACAAAGGCTTCCGGTCAAAATGGACGCTAAGCGGGCCACTGTTTTCGGAGCCGAGGCAATTTTTTCGCTTCTGCTGGACGGTGGCCGATGCATTTTTGTTCCATTTGTAGACTGAATATAGTTTCGTCGCCCAGCTTCTGAGTTGAATGCATGGCGTGACACTGAGCTGCGGATTTCATTTGGAATGTTTTTTCGACTGTGACCAACGTGGTGGTGTGAATTGTAGATTCAGAAAATGGCACGATGCCTGTCGTCGCAATTTTGGTGGTGCCATTATGTGATTAAAATTGATCGCGTGGGCAACTGCAGATCTGTTGGTGACTTCTGCTACCATCAATAATGAACTGCATTTCTAATGTCGGACTGTTTGTGTTAGCACTTCGGATGGCTGCCATATGCTTTAATGCGAGTGTATGCTAGATGCTAAGACAGCAGTCTGTCAATCTTTCCACAAGGGACTGTGATAAACATTCTGTGTGTTTTTCGTTGGCACGGGAGCGGAGCAAAGATGGGTGACTCGTTTGCTATGAAGCTGAAACTAGGACTACCAGACTACTCTGCTGATACAGTACAGTCTGAGGCATAAAACGGAGTAAATCTTTAATTTCTTTTAATCTTTTCTGCTTCCAAAATTGGTTTCACCAACACAAGATGATAGTTTGCACCTGACAATTGTCGATATTCTCATGATCTGGCTTCTAAATTACCTGTTAGTAGTTTCCCCAAAAGTAAGATTTTCACATTTAAAGTTAAAGTAGAAAAAGAATAGTCAGCCAGTTGAAAAACATCCAGACTACTGACTAGACTAGACACATACATCACAACATGACTGTCTCCCGTGAATTTAAATTGCTGTAATCTAACACAACAAAGTTTGAAAATCTTGTATATCCACTTCACAATATCCGCTTGTCGATTTCTAGTATGAATCGAATACATTCAGAACACAGAACTTTATCGACAAAATAAAATGCCATACAACACACGGCCGTATCAAACTACACACTAATCAACGGCCTCTGTGCTATAATGTCATGTGCGCACTTTCGCCACCGCCGAGAGTATCTCCCATGCTGCTGAACGCGGCGTGGATTGGGGCTAAACTAGATGGCTGGGACTCACGAGCAGCATCTACCACACCTCCTGCAGCTTCCTAATTCCTTCATTTTATTTGCTTGTGAGTCCCAGCCATCTAGTTTAGCCCCACTCCACGCCGCGTGTAGCGGTGTGGGAGATACTCTTGGCAGTTGAGGCCCTGTTGAGGTATATTTTTGGCCTCGATAATTTGGGACCGTTATTCAGAAGATAGCCGAGGTTTGGATTAAAGGTTTAATTTAACCCTCATAAACTCAAATAAAAACACAAGCTAGTCATCGATTTTGGTTTCATTTCAATATTGAAATTATCAGAAATTCTCACTTAAAGTCATATGTTAATAATCAGGTGAATTACGTGAGGCACTTGTTATGTCTTCGGTGGCCATTTAATTATCATGTTCACGCCGTAATGGCTAACAATTTAATTACATGAACATTACATGGTGATCGCCAGATCTATGATACTTCAGAACTTTGATTATGATATCACACTGTGTTGACTTGACGTATACGTATACATTAACTAGTTAAAAAAATGCTCAGATATTTGGTAGTTGTACTGAATCACAATCTCACCTGTGACTGTTAACATGAGATAAAACGTTATTAATCAAACTACAATTATTATTATTAATGTTATTATCTGTTATGACTCCAAATTTACACTAGTTCAGTAATTGAGTAACTCAATGGTTGCTTAAAAGTTTTACTTTTCAAAACAAGTCAGACAAGTCTTTTGTTTTCCGTGTGGGCGCGGGAACAATCGCACACACACAAAAACTACATATTTCAGTGTTATATAAGGTACTGTACAGATACATTTCACTATAATTCCTGATTTTTAAAAAAGTTGGTAAAAACAAAAAAGTGACACAGCACAGTAATTGCAAAGAATAAAAACTAACACGTACCACAAATGAGAAAATTACGTGCTCTTTTTATTAACGGTTTCCAGTCCGCCGGTTGCGTACGTTCAATTGTTGCCAGGGTTGCCAGATTAAAAATAACTTGATTTTATGCCAAACCATTACCCAAAATATGCCAGAAAATGCCAAAAAAGGATAACGTTGTACCCACCACATCAAAAGCTCTAGATTGAATTCTTAACTGTCATCCTCACTGGAACCAGTGGAAGATCCAGGGTAAATCTTTTCGGATTTAAAATCTTTAAGCATTTTCTCAGATGGGATGAAGTCTTTGCAACTCAATTATAATGATGGAATATTTCTTGTTCCGAAAATAATCAATATGGTCATCCTTAAGTGCAGGCGATATATTATTTTTTTATTAGGTATGAACATTTAGTTCTATGCAACTGTGTGTGCTCCAATGTACTCCCCCGACCATGCGCTCTCATGATTTCACCTAAATGATCAATTGTGCGTATTGCACAATGGCAGGTCACGCCTACAGCAAGTTGCAACTCTGCTTCCTTTAACTTTATCATTACTCTGCCTATGAGTCATTGTTGTAATAAGCTATGACTGACTTTCCGGTAGGTTTCATCCTGTGTTTTTCAGATTTTTCATGATTTGATATGCTACTAATTCTTGGTGCAACAGTGCACTGACACGGTTTTCAATATACTGCCTCTGATCCATCTGAAGATCTTTTGAACCACGAGTATGTTTTCTTCCATTTACTATTATACTTGCGATGTAATAAGTTGCTTTCCAATGGAAAGGGGGGGGGTTGACGTGGCCACTGGTAAAAGTAATAAAATCTATCACAGATAGAACTAGGTCTATATCCTCTCTATTTTCTGTCCTCAAGTAGTTTCTGAACAATCTGAATCACTTGGTATCAGTGGTGTGTTTTGGTTCTATACCACACATTTATTATAGTAGACATTATTCTAACATAAATTACTGAGGGTCTTGGTTTATCGAAGTCACGATCCGTTTAGGAAGACAAGAAATACAATAAGAGATGGCGCAAATCTTCGTTAGTCCGCACCAGGACATTACAACAAAGTCAAACTGAAATAAAGATTGTAACTGTAGGTCTACATTGCTTTTAGTAAATCTGCGTGTTTCTAACGGAGGAACCATAAAGCAAATGTGAGCTCATCTTGATAAAAAAAAAGCCAGGAAAACCCCCAATATGCCAGTTAATTATCTTATGCCAGATCATTTTCAAATATGCCAAATTTGTAGGGTCTGGCATAAAAATGCCAATATGGCATACTGATTGTTGCCGTTCAAGCAGCTTTAGCCAGTGTTGCCACTTTACTTTGACCAAAAAACATCCAGAACTGAGTCAAAAAATATCTAAAAACATTTAAATTTGCGTGGAAAACATCTATGAAAACCATCCAAATGGAAAGAGTCACAAATGATATAGCTATTGATATAACTTCCCCTACATAATCATGTCCTCACCTTCACTGCTGTCTGCCTGTCAATATCCACAGGATAAACTTAGCTTGGATGATGAAGTTGAAGCTTCAGATCCAAAATGACTCTGGTATGGTTTAGCTCTTCCAATTTCTTGTGATACACAATCAGGGAGCTGATAAGTGGAACAGCCTTTTCCTACTCTCATCAGGCCGAATTTTATTGTCAAGATATCATTTAAGAGGTCAAGTTTTATCCTGTTTCTTAGGTCAGACTTGATATTATTCATAGCACTGAAAACTCTGTCTACGTCAGCATTTGAGTGGGGTAGTATCATGGCAGACATGGTACATTTAAAGAGCTTACAGAATGGATTTTTAGATGAGGCTTCTTTAAATTGTCTCACCTTACTCCAAAACGCTTCAGTTTCTGTTTTGTTTGTCCAGTCAACCAAGTTTATTTTAATTTACTGCTATTCTTCTTCCACCACACTATTATCAGTAGCCACTAACCGCTTCATAACTTTACCAAATGTAGGTATGTCCTTTACTGGCTGACGTCAGTGCTGAGGAACTGGATGGCCACGGGTGAGCTGGTCCTGAACGTAAAATGTCTGGCGGGTGTGCGGGACGGCACCAGGCGTATGGACTCCTACGGGACATCCATTGCGATTGCCCCTTCAATACAAGTAAAAAAAAAAGTAAGTAAAGATCCCTTTTCACGCCTTAGGCGCATCGGGTATATGGAAAGAGCGTCCCATATTTTACAGATCAATCGGCATTGGATGGGTAATGTGGTCAGCATTACGCCAGCCTTCTTTACTTTCCCAGGACAGCCATCCTGGTACCCATTTTAGGCTGGGTCGACCTGCTACGCCCTATACTATTATAAAAATCCACGCAGCCAGCAGTGGGCTTCGATCGCGGTATATTGGATTACAAGTCCGACTCGCAACGCCTAAGCCACGGACGCCGTCATACTAGGGTGACCGGGTATTTCTTGCAGTACTCTTTTTTCGCAAATGGATTTTTAAAATATACATAGGAATCGTCGCCGGAGCTCCGGAGCACGTGCTCTGCGCTTGACACATTTTTCAGCAGTTCGTAAAGAGAGAGTGAAGAGGATACGACGAGGGAATGAAGAAGGCATAGAAATAGGAGGGCAGGTGCTAGGAGAACAAAACGAAAAGCAGGAGAGATTGAGCTTCAATCTTATAAGAGTAGGATACTGGAACTGTCGGAGTGCTCGACAGAGCGGTCCTGTACTGGAGAGGCTAGTTTTTTATTTTGATGTCATCATGCTCCAGGAGCTAAATACAGACAGACATTATTGTCCTGGGTACGTCAGTTATATAAACCCTGTTGGACAGGAGAAACATGGGCAAGGTCTGGTGGTAAAGGAGGGAGTGAAGCATGTGGTGCTTGACTTGAACCAGTGGAACCACAGCGGAAAAGAGGTTCAGATAATATAGGTGGAGATTGGTGGTTTAAGCTGGAACCTCACAATGAGGCTGGTTCAAGGAATTAGAAAAATTACCAGGTGATAGGTTACTCATATGTGGGGGGTTTCAACGCGAGGAACAGAGAACGTGACAGCAGTGGAGAAAACCGACAGGGAATTGCTCTTGCAGAGGCCATAGCTGACTCCTATATTGTCTGCATCAATGATGGGAGGCCGACCAGAATGGCAGTGAGGTCTGGCGTTTCAGACACAGCCATTGACTCGACATTTGTCTCTCAGTCGTCGGTTTTAGATGTTAAATGGACTGTCCTGATTGATCATGGGAGTTATCACCTACCATGTTCAGTCTTGATTTCTAAACCCAGTAAGTTAAGGTTGGGAGAGTACGCAAGACCTTCCAGTATAAGTGGACCAACAACCTATTTAGACGCCTCAGACGGGGAGCATTCAACAGAACTGCCAGAACTAATTTTCTACAGCCCCCATGGTGGACTGCAGAAGTAGAACAGGCATGAAAGGCAAAGAGAGCCGCAGTGAAGCAGCTAAAAAAAAGTACGACAGACACCCTCAAGCTCACGAGAGGAAGTGGAGATGGCAGAGAATGTGAAAAAAGGTAAGGAGGCTTTCAAGCGCTGTGCTGCAGAGGCCAAAAGAGCAAAGTGGGAAACTTTTGTGAATGATATGGGAGGCGATAAAACATTTGGGAAATTCTGGAAACTGCAAAGGCAGATGCAAAGAAAAGATCGGCTTATGACAGTCGGAACAATTTGTACAGACGATGGTGTGCGTATGACAACAGACAAGGAGAAGGGGGATGCTTTTCTCCATAGGTTTATAGCTCAGACAGATCATAATGATGTAGACATCAGGGATGTAGTTAGAAAGGAGTTAGCTGGCACCCCGAAGAATATGCATTATGAAGACATGATACAAGTGGAAGATTTCAAACAAATTTTGAAAAAAGCAAAAGACACTGCACCAGGTCCTGGTGGAGTCAGGTATGGTCACATGAAGGCTTTGAGCGATGTAGACCTGGCCGACTGTTTTAACCAGCATCAGTACCGCAGGACTGGGTGCACAGCTATTTAATCCCACTACCAAAACCTTTTAAAGATCACTCTAAGCTCAGTGGCTTTCAAATCAGCATCTTACAATACACATTTAGGAAGGTCTTGGAGAAGATAGTTGCTGTAAAGCTGCAAACTTTTTTCTCCTAAGAGGTCTGGGAAGCTACAGGCCAGGAAAGGACACTTGGGCAAACGCGGCCACTTTTGCTTTTGACGTCTATGAAGGGTTCCAGGACAGACAGGAAACTATGGCGGTAGGACTGGATCTCGAGGATGCTTATAACAGAGTGAGATACGACATCCTAATGACTGCACTGAGGAAGAAGGAGGTCAATCCATGGATGGTAAATTGGGTTGCAGCTGTCCTGTATTCACGTCGGGTTGCTCTCCGACTGGGCTCATGGACCTCAGAACCATGCAGTTTGGCCCCAGGACTGCTACAGGGATCTGCCATCTCGCCTGTGCTCTTTAACGTGTAGACGGGCAAGATTTCAAGCATAGAAGCATTAGAAGTTCGAAGGATACTGATTTTTGCGGATGATATACTTGCATATAGGCAGGGGGAAGAGAGGGAACAAACAGTCCGGTAGCTACAAAGTGACTGAGTGGTGTACAGAAATGAGGGCTGTCGTCCACCCGGAAAAGGCGTCTCTTTTGTGGTGTTCTCTGGACACGATAGAAGGTAGAAACGTCAACAGAGAGAGCAAACTGAAGTATCTGGTAATTACATTTGACAGAAGCCTGTCATTTAAGGACCATGTGGAGAGTGTTGCTTATGGGAATGCCCCGAGTGCTGTGATGTCGGTTCTTGAATCAAATCAAATCAACCAAAGTGCTTGAGGAAAGAAAAATTTGAAACAGCAAAATTGTTTTCCTTTGTGACTCCATGTCAGTCCTCCGTGCGACTCAGAGGGATCCACTTCTTGGAAAGAGAACTGACCCACCAGCTAAACAGACTCACAGAAAATAATCAGATCGTTAAAAATGGAACAAAGGAGAAACAACACACCCATCCATTGTCGTTACCAGAAATCCAGATCGCTAAAAATGGAACAAAGGAGAAACAACACACCCATCCATTGTCGTTACCGGAAATCAGAACACTTATCAAGGGAAAATACAAGGATTTGTGGAGAGAACAAACTAACAGTAAACATCCACAAGACCCCATAAGCAAACTCAACAGAAAGCAACATACAATGTTCCGTCTACGAACAGGACACTGCAGGCTCAACTGCCACATGCATAAAATAAAGATTGTACAGTTCCCACAATGTGCCTGTCAAACAGGACCACACACCTGAGCACATTCTGCAGACCTGCCCACTCTACATACAACTTCGAAAAGACACCTGGCCCTAAGAGCAAAGTAGGCAGAGCCAGCTATGGGGAACCATGAAGGACCTGCTACTGACATGTGAGTTTAAAGAGGCAACTCGCCTGATTGTCTGATCTAAGCATACGAACCTGAACGCAAAGAAGAAGAAGATGAAACAAAACGTGAACGCTGCGGCTATGGAGACTTTTGGTAAACAATTTCTTAGCTCAGTCAATCAATATTTGCTGTGACCACTATCAATGTCATGCGCTGCACTTACCGTACCGAGGGGCACGCCAAAGAACATGACTCCATATCCCTGTCTAGACTGATTGACATGGGGTGCAGCCTGGAGCTGCAAGAAATGAACATTTCACAAATAGGACAAGACGTTTCATTAACCAACACAAAACGTGTCATCAGTCGTTTTACACTTGTGGAGCTTTTGAGGAGGAGATCGGAGCACTTATGGATCTGTCCGGAGTGCTGTGATGATAACCCTTTCTAATCACTAATTTGTGGTAATCGGACGGGCTGTCATCTAATCAGGTAATCCTTTGTTTTTATCAGTTTCGTATCGCTCGATGTTTGTCATTTCGTCCTCTCATCGGGTTTCTCTCGAATCTGGTCGTCCTTGCTCTGTTCTCCGGTTCCTAGGCTTGGTTGCTCCGCTATCATGGCGGGTTATGTTGGATCAAAATTTGCAGTCGTTCCTGTCCCGGTCTTCCGTTTTCGAGCCTCCAACTTGCTCTGTCTAGGGTTTGACTGAACTCGTCACAATGCTATACTGACATTCATAGGTTTACACAGTTACTAAGAATACACCAGACGACGAACACGCAGTTATTGATCTTTATTCGCTGTTCGAACAACAGCACTATCCAGTTGCTCACTTGTATCCTCGTGGTTGCTACGCATGGCTAATTCCTAATGACATGGCCAACTATCTCACACGGTTATTCTCTCTGCCATTACCTTTCGGCTTATACATCTGGATCAGGCTAATATGTTGTACCTTGTACCTGTACACAATCGAAACTTACACCAGTAGACATTTCTGCTCTCGAACAAATACACGTTGTCAGACGGTCTGCATTCTTCTCAGCTGTTCGCTCGCATTCGACCGCACGCATCCAGGTCCAAACTTCAACTGACTTCCTATCCTCTCTGGGTTCACACCTTCCATTCAGATCTCACGCTTTCCTCATATCCCTATTTACTCACCACGGGATACTCAAGACATGCTTTGCACACTTTCGTCTTGTTTCACTGGTCCTCTGACTTTATCCCCCCCCCCCCCACCCCAATCGGGAACTCTCTGGGATTTCCCCGGGAATTCACATTACAGTCTCTTGCATTGCAGTTTAGCATTTCGCATTTCGCCACCTGGTAGCATTATTTTTATCTGTGGCGGTTTTAGTCTGATTGACGCTAATTAGGTGGGCTGGCATATTTTTGCTCGACATGTATTTAACTGCTATTCCCAATATGATATTTGTAATCAGTTCTGCGCGGCATTCCGGGTCTTCTGCTCTAATTTTGCTTAACTCCATGATTCAAAGTTCTTTCTGGAATGCCGCCCAGTTCGCCATTGTTTTACTACCCTGCCCTGCTCATTGACATACTACTCAACGTTTAATTCATTCTTTATCAGCCGGGTCGATTTTTCTAAATGTGAGAGGGGTGTCGCCGTGGCTGTGTCCAATTGGCGTCATTTATGAAAGAAATTTACTACCTAGGGACAACCAGAACCTAATCTTCCGTGACGGCACCTCTATACTACAGCAACAGCGATTTTAATAACCTCGCAGAAAATGAAACAAGGCCTAACCCAAATCTCATTCGCGACAAACTAAACCCAGGTCACGCGAGACAGGGTATTCTACGTGCTAACACATGAACAGAAGTATACACGGCTGGGTTTCACGCCTGCTAACACATGAACAGAAGTATACACGGTTGGGTTTCACGCCTGCTAACACGTGAACAGAAAGACATGAGGGTAACATGCTGTCGTCGGTTGCTCAACACGAGTCGGAAAACGTTGTGATTACTATGGTGACATTAGGTGAGGTTTGGCTTCACCGTTTTGACCTTCTTCTCCTTCTCTTCCACCTTGTACCCCAGGGAACCTGCTTGGAGAAAGCAGCACATGCATGAGTTGATAGAAAATATTCCTGATAATAGGAAGAAAAATAAGAACACTGAGAATGAAACGGAAATAAGGAAAATAACACTACATAGAAGAACACTACCCAAGTAACACCTGAACTCATGCATATACAAATGGAACTTCCGGTAAAATGGCGGATTAGGCATGGCAAAATGTTAAGCTTCGAAGTTATTTTTGAAAAATGTGTCAAACGCAGAGCACGTGCTCCTTAGCTCTGTCACATGCTTCGCGGAAGACACCGGTGAGGAGTATTGCCCGGATTTATTTTTACCAGGGTACGCCGGTGTGTTGGGAAATGAACAGGCGGACAGACTGGCTGGCTCTGCACAACACTGATACATGATAAGGCAGACGTGGTTAGGGCCTTGTGGGAGAGCGTGTACAGTTCGGAGGAGCAGATGGATCGCCACAGTCTGAGATTGATGCAGGGGGGAATGACGAGAGGTTCTGGCAGATGTTCGAGGCTCAGAGAAAAGGCTAGGCAGACGTTTAATCAGAATGCTACTGGCACCATTAGTATCGGAACTCTTCGCTGGCTGCTAAAGATGAGGATGGAGCGCTTATGGGAATGTTCTAAGTGCTGTGTTTTCGGTTCTTGACTCGAATCAAATCAGTTATTTTTGCTTTCTACATCGCTTTGCTAATGTAGATTCCACATATGGACAGTAGTATATGCCTGAGCTACTGAGTTTAGTGCTTGGTGCAGCCCTGTGAGCTGTGTTTTTTCATTTGGAATGCCTTTCATTAGTGCAGCGGGTGTGTCACATTATTCATTATGGCCGGTAGGTGGCTTGCATGTGAGCTAGTGAAATATCTTATGTAATAATCCTACATGTGTATAGCCAACTTATCGTGCCCAACTACTTCCATCAACAACAAACTGCATTTCTGGTGGCGAATGTTGGCTTTAACGTCTCTAGCAACTCCAACGTGCATTTACTGTGTGCACATATTTCTGGATTGTTCTGAGCCAAAAGTTTGTTTTGTTCACCAGTTTTTCAAATGGGACAGTGAGGTACATTTCATCTAAGATGCACTAGTGCAGGAACGGAGCAAGTATGGGGGGAAACTCGATTGCGGGGATGTTGAAACTTCCACTAAGACTATAAACGAATGGATCAGCAAAATTCAAAACAGAAAATGTCAGTGGTGGAATTGTCCTGAATCTGACAAATGAATTCAAGAAAACAAAGTCAGTTGCAACCAGAAAATTCTCCAGTAACTTTAGAGCAGAGGCCTTGAGATCTGCAGCAGAGATGCTTCTGTCAGATAAAAGTGAAGAGAAACACAAAGCTGTCTTCACAGATGCCAAATTAGTTGTCACTGTAGTAAAGTGCAAAAACTATATAAAACTAACAGACCTTAGAGCAGTGCTCCATGAACCGTGTCAGAATGGATTCCATCATATTGCAACATATCTGGAAATAAAGAGGCTGGCAGATTGTCGTAGAGTGAACAGCCAACCCTACACTGTGGACTGTTCGTGACGCTGACTTCCCTAAGCGGGCACGTCACACTTCAAATTTAAACCCGTCCGGAGGGGTATATAGTCCCTTATATTGATATATACCTCTATCTGGTGGAATAATCATTTCTAGACCCTCTAGTTGTTTTGAGAAGTCTACATTTTCAAACTTGCAACTGTGGGATGAATAATTCTTGAATATAATTCAGAAATTCATGTAAGCCTTTTTACTCATTGGGCACGAATACAGGGACTTCTTTCCAAGAGATGCCAAGCTCAGTCTGAGCGGGAATTCTTGTGCCAAACTTCTGAGGTGTCGGAAGACTTTGTTATTCGCTCCTCAACTTTGACGCTTTCAAAGTACCAGTTTAATCCTTGAAGGATTCCTAAGCTTGGGTAAGTTGATTATAGTTTACGAGTACCATGATATATGTCTCTTTAATGTTGGCCACTGCTGCAGGGAGGGAAGATTCAGCTGTGTGATCGCACAGAACTGGGGCGTTCTTGATATCCAGTCATTCCAGGCCCTAAATCAAACCTTTCCCTTCACGGGCTAACTAGCTTGTGCCGTACATAACACACACCATTGTAAAAATATTAAATACAGCAAGTTAATTATTCTCTAACCAAACGCAGGAATTGTATCGACTAACAGACATTTGTAAACTGGGTCATCCTGCATTCGACTAGGCTGTGACGTCAGAGCTCGGCTCTGAGTCAAAGGTTAACTTTAGCACGACAACATTGAGTGTGTAGTCTGCGGCTTGTGGAGAGATGAAATATATTCATGTACGAACAGGATAGAATGTGTGTCTGCGGGTGCAAATGGGAGGGTGGAGAGAGGATGTGCTATGTGTAGCAATATCTATCCATCTCCACTATGCACCTTATCTTCTATCTGGTTACTGACTTACAGACAGAGAAATGAAAGGGGACATGGTCTCCTGTTCCTGAGAGTATACTCTGAGTGACTAGAAGGGTAGCAGAAGATAAGTTGAGCTGGTGTGTGCATCTTAAAATGATTACTAATTATGGTTTTTTTTCCAGACAGGATGAAATCTCCTTAGAGGTCAGGCAGACGAATCAGAGTCCAACCAGCAATCACCAACCCATAACCAGCAATCACCAACCCATACCATTCCTATCACCAATCCTACCCAAAAACCCTACCTATTGTAGGCAGAACATCAACATGGCAGGAGTTTGTGTGTGAGTTCCAGTGGCTGAGTGACAGTCCTGAAGGCCACCTGTGTCATTAATCCTAGGAAGTCTTCATCAGCTTGGTTGGGCTCCAATGCAGTTCCTTTGTCCTCATATGTAAGACGATCAGTGGGTATAGATCAACCCCAGAGAAAAGCAATCTATTGAGTCAGCCGGTTCAAGTCACCATGGACTGAGGGGAGCAGAGACATATCAGTTGGGATAAGTACATCAAGGATGTCCTACATGCTCTCTATCCATGCTCACCTTTAGTTCACCATGATGAACTCTATACTTGTATAGAACGAACTCTGGCTGTTTCAACATCATTGCTGTGACATTAAGTCATGAACTCCTTTCACTGGAAACCATCTTGATTGTCTTGATATTTATATATATATGTATATATTGAATATATTACATGCATTCTCAGATATTTTCATGGCTGACTTGGGTGTCCCTGTTTCACCATTCTAACTGTCTAGTTTCATGTTTGTGTGATTAATCAGTGTAATCTGTGTTAACATGGCTATGATAGTATACTATCATAACCTGGGAGCTAGCTTTTTATAGTAGTGGGGGTGTCCAGCCAAGTGTGTCTAGGAATATTAGATATTCAAGCTAGAGCTTGAGTTGCTCTACTCCTGAAATAAGTTGGGCGTATATTGGCCACGGGGTCTCCCTTAGACCAATACGAGATAACACCTCAACATTATTATTTTAGAGTGCTGTTGGTTCTTAAGGAGAAATCCTTAAATCAGGCACGCGACACTAGCGGTATGTGACACAGATTAACAAAGGAAGGTGCAAGACTACCCCAGCTTGATATCCAGGCCATAAGAAGGTTGATGCATACTACCAACTTGACCAAAAAGAACAAACAGTTTTTCTTCTTTCGTTCATTCATTCAGTAGCATGTCCCTCGCTGCCATAACAACCCTCCGGAAAACCTTCCTATCCTGAGCAAGATGTCCTGCGTCTGATACACCCATCTGGAGATCATCTGCCACATCCTGCACCCATCTTCTCCTTGGCCTT
Source organism: Candidula unifasciata (assembly GCA_905116865.2). Classification (NCBI taxonomy): domain Eukaryota; kingdom Metazoa; phylum Mollusca; class Gastropoda; order Stylommatophora; family Geomitridae; genus Candidula; species Candidula unifasciata. Next base: position 147,032 of record CAJHNH020008586.1, on the reverse strand, counting down.
CCTCTTCCTCTCTTCCCAGGCATATACCCCTCCATTATTGTTCTCTCTAGACTTCCATGACGTTTCAAGTGACCAAAATATTTCAATTTTCTTTGTTTTATTGTCTTTACTAGCCAACCCTCTTCAATATTCAGCTCTTGAAGTATGGATGCATTTGTTCTTTTCTTTACCCAAGATATTCTTAGAACCTGTCTGTAACATTTATATTCAAATGCATTTATGCGCTGTTCCGCTTGTTTAGTAAGTGTCCAGGTCTCACAGGCGTATGTTGCAATGGGAAAGATGCATGCTCTTAAAAATCTTACCTTTGTAATTCTATCTGTACAATTCCATAATTTATTCAGTTGTTTTAGTCTTTGAAGAGCAATTGATAGTCGCCGTTTAATTTCTTTCATTGTGTCACCATTGTTGGTAACCAGTGACCCAAGATATTCGAAATTTTCCACCACTTCCAATCTTTCCTCATTAACATATATTTCCTTCTCCATGGCAGTTTTGTTTGTATGCATTATCTTTGTTTTTGCTATGTTAAGAAATAAGTTATGATTTTCACTATTTCTTTGGAGTGAGGTTAATAAGTTTTCTAAACCATTTTGTGATGTTGATAGTAATACTGTATCATCAGCATAACGAATTTCTGGTATTTCATGACCACCGATGTTTAGGGCATCATATTGTTCCTTGTTTATATCATCTCTTACATTTCTCATTATATTTTCGGCGTACAGGTTGAACAAATACAGTGACAGCACACATCCCTGACGGACTCCTTGCTTGATGCCAAACCAGTCTGATGTCTCTCCATCTATTCAGACTGCTGCTTGTTGGTCTTGATAGAGCATTTTAATGAGCTGCACCATATGTGATGGAAAGCCCATATTCCTCATGATTTCCCAAAGCTTCTGATGTTGTACACAGTCAAATGCTTTTGAATAATCCACAAAACATAAGAACAGATTTACATTAAATTCTCTACACTTCTCTATTATTAAACGCATGTTGAATATATGATCTCTTGTTCCTCTTCCCTGTCTAAATCCAGCCTGAGCTACATTAATCTCTTCTTCCATTTTCTTATGCAGTCTTCTCATTAAAATTTTTAGTAGAATTTTACTTGCATGACTGATCAGGGCAATAGTTCGATAGTTTGTACATAATTTCAGGTCACCCTTTTTTGGTATTGGAATGAAGATAGTTCTCTTCCAGTCTTTTGGCCAAATACCATATTTCCATATCTTTTCACATAATGCATGATAGATTTTTATCATTTTATCTTTCGTTCGCATGAAAAAAATTATTTATATCTGCAATGCTGTCTCTAGTATGAACTTCACTGTCTTTTGTAATTCACTAAGCCGCCCGTAAAGTTTGACTTCCACAAGTGTCTCTTTTGGCTAGAAGTTTTGCTTGGAAGCGTTGAATCTGGGACAGTCTTGGGGGATGTGATCTGTTGTCTCAGGTGCCAGTCCACAGGTACACATGGCTGTTTCGCCAGTCTTAAATTTGGTGTACATGTGGCAGCGAGGTCGATTGTGCCCTGTTCTAAGGTGAAGGATAATGACTTGCTCTGGTCTGTCCATAATGGTAATCGTCTTGTGCCAGTTTCGTTGGCATTCTGATTGATTTGATTATTTTCTTCCGTTGATAAGAGACTGGTAGGTCGGGTTGTTCTTCAGTTGCACCTTCCTTAGCTAGTTTATCAGCTCTTTTGTTTCCAGGAACTCCACAGTGGAAAGGTATCCAGTGCATTACTAAATTACAGCGGTTGCCTAGTTCGGATAATAGTGTCCGTATACTTGGTAATTTTCCAGACTGGAGTGCCTGAAGTACCGCCTTTGCATCTGTCCGGAATACCACTGGTTGTAAAAAATACCCTGTATTTAGTAGTTTCGCTACCGCTATCTTGTTGGCTTGAACCTCTACATCATAGTTGTGACAGTGCTTTCCAGCGGGTATTCATCATCAAGTAGAGGGAGGGTGGCTGTTGTACGCTGCACACTGTTTTGTTCTTCCTTGTCAAATACTCCTTTCACTTCTGTCTTGATGTGTATTGAAAACTTATAATCCTCTCTCCAAGGGGTCCGTTCTGGGTCAGCATTTAAGGATTTATCAGTTGCAGGCAGATCAGTGGTTTGTCTGCAGAGCCATTTGGTCTGGTGGATGAAACTACTTCTCTTTAGTCGTCCCAAAGCTAGATTTTGGAATCTTTCATTCATAGGGTGACTAGGCATACTAAGACACTTTTCTGCTTGTATTAGCATCTTTGTGTCTCTGCGTTCACTCAGTGCTTGGGTCATCCCCATTTTCTCCATCACAGCTATAGGTGTTGATTTCATAACTCTGAGTGTTTGGTTTTGCCCTTTGTCTTCTAATTCTTGCAGTGGGGTTTTGATGCCGAACTCCATGCTGTTGATCCGTATTCAAGACGTGGTCGAACACTTTGTTGCTAAACTTTCCTAAGTGTTTTCCCGCTAGCCCCCCATGTGGTTCCACTTAGTTTTCTCAGAATGGCTACTCTCCTTCTGGCTTTGGTTGCTGCCTTGTTGTTGTGTTTTCTCTATGTTAACCTGTCATCAAACATTAGGCATGTGGGTTCCTTATCCTCTCTCAGGGGTACTCTGTAGATGTGCATGACGCCTGATTTTTGTTTTCAAGAGAGGGTGGTGTTGCATTTTGCCTATGTTGATGCTGACACGCTATTTGTCAGCCCATTCAGCCATTGCATCTATGGCTCTTTGTAGCAGTCTGGTGGCCACTGTTGCATGTTCATTTGTACACCAGAGTACCAAGTTATCAGCATACATTGCAGCTTTAATTCCATTGGGTAGTTCAGAAAGCAGGTCATTGATATAGACTAGGAAGAGTGTGGGGGACAGGACACCTCCTTGTGGTACGCCATGGTGCAGCAAAACTTTCTTACTCTTGAGTCCATCTGTCTGTACTCAGGATTCTGTTTTACAAGTATGCTTTCACACATTTGTACATACTCCCATTCACCCTGCAGTCTCTTAGTTTCTTCAATAGACCTTCTTTCCAGACCTTGTCAAAGGCTTTTTTCAGATCTATCCATGCCGTTAGCACTAGCTTCTTTTGCTGGAAGGCATCCTCAATTTTTTGCCAAAGGTATGTTGTCTGATCTTCTGTGGAGTAGCACTGTCTAAATCCTGCCTGCTGCGGCATGAAGATGTTTTCACTTTCAAAGTACCATTGGTGTCTAAGGTTGACAATATGTTCCATTGTTTTACAGAGGCAGCTGGTAAGACTGATCGGTCTATAGCTGGAGGCATCGGAACTGTCCTTTCCCGGTTTCAAGCAGCAGTATTGTAATTGCTTCTCTCCATATCTGAGGAACTTTACCACTGGTCCAACAATGATTAAAGATCTGTAGCAGCATTATTTTGGCGGTTGTTCCAAGGTTCTTGATAATTTCGTTAGTGATTCCATAAATTCCAGGTGATTTTCCCATTCTCAGCTTTGATATTGCTAGCTCTAACTCGCTAGATGTAAATGCTGCCACCAGTGCCTCCGGAATTATATCACTTTGTCTTGTATGCTGCTGGTTCTCTCAAACCTCTCGCTCTTTCTCTGGGCTGACATTGATGTTGCTTGCTGCCTTCGGCAAAAGAATCTGCAAAGTGGTCAGCTGCCTGTTTTCTTGTTAGGATGGCTCTTCTTTGCGTTGTGCAATATTAACATTTCTCCCTGTACTCTCATCATTATTTGTTTTATTAACCTCCACAATTTCCTTGTGTCTCTTTCAAAGTTTAGAGACGTTTCTTTTCCTACCAGCTTGTCCGTCGAACTCTTTGAAATTTGGTAGTTGTTGAACTGCTCTCGACAATTTCTGGTCTCAGCTTGCTTTCTTTCTGTTTCCATATTGTTGTGCAGTTGCTCTAGATCGCAATTCCAGTATGGTTTATTTGTTTATGCGCACCTCTTGGACTGCTTCTAGGGCTACCTGCAGTATGTATTTGCTCAACATTGTCAACGTTTTTTAACAATAAAATCGCGTTTCGCCGCACACAAGTGACCATGTCTAAACCGAAGTCGAGAACAAATAGTGATCTTTAGACTCGGCATAGGATATACAAAATTGAAACACCACTTGTTCAATGAGCTAAAGATAGGGGACAGGATGATTGTTACAGTGGAAATTGTAAAATGACGGCTAAACCCTTGCTGCAAGTGCCCAATATATGCAGAACAAAGACAATTATTTCAGCTACTTTTAAAGACAAACTGTGGAGATGTCAATAACTCAAGTAGACTGCTGAAGAAAACACTCAGGCATTCTTGGAGCTGACAGTCTCTAGAAATGCAGTGCACAAACCATGTCGTAGTCAGAACATGAAACAGACCAAACTGTCCATATACTGCCACAGTGGATGCCCCATGGCATCTATGTGGGAAATGTATAACGCTACAGTGGATGCCCCATGGCATCTATGTGGGAAATGTATAACGCTACAGTGGATGCAGAAGACCACTGAAGTAAAAGTCTAACATGCAAAAGAAGCTGACTTCACATTTTGTGTAGGTAATTAAAATCCCAGGTCTGCAGGCTGCCTACTTCTGGCTTCTAAAGACAGCCTGTGATGAATGAGATGTGTTCAATATATAGAAGTGAGGTTAAACATTCATGAGCAGCATGTGATGATTGCTTGGGTAGGCCCAGTACAAGAACATATTGTGTATTGGCTCTGCAATAATGGAAGCCACCTGCTATGGCAGGGAATGCTCATGTTCTGCCTCTACCTTCAATTGTGGGCTGACCAAGCATCACGTGGCTATTCTGGACCAGCCTGATGTGGGCCACCACCTGTGACCTCGCAAACAAAGATGATCACACAACAATGAGACTGCATGAAGCTAATCGGTCAGCAAATGCCTGCGGAAGTCAGATCGTCGACGCAAAGGTGCAAATATTGAGGCTATGTTGTAAATGGGCACAATGCAATGACATCAGATGAACACCGAAGAAGTTGACATCCAGTCAACAAACTAAAAAGTGAAATTTTTTTCTCTCTAAAAATAGAAAAAACTGACAGCAACAAAAATTTGAGGGAAAAACCCCCCAAAAAATGGTCAAACACCTTTTATTCAGTTTTATTAAAGTTGAAGAATGGCAACACATTTGATAACACTTCAGATCTACAACTATTATATCTCTTCAAACGATAAGCAAGACATAGTGCCTCATTATTTGAGACACTGCACCTGTTCAATTTAGATTTGAGAAGAAGTAATCTGAATCAGGAGATTAAGAAAGTTCTGATGGCATTGTGCAGCTTGCACTGTGTTGGTGGCTGGTAGATACATACATCTTTAGGATAATTTAGATTTGTCAGAAGTCCAGCAGAAAGGTAACTTGAACTAGGTTAATCAAGGTAAAATAAATGCAGGATACCATATTATCATCAACAGACACATGTACTGTGAAGACATCATGTATCAATACAAACCTTCATCTGGATCAACTGCAACACTTTGAAACCAGGGTTCAATAGAAGAACTGTCAGCCCTGTCAACCAGCAACATTCATTGAGTGACAAATACAGGACACTCGTCTGATTGCAGGAGCACTGAGTTGATCATCTCAGCTCAACATAGACCTATATTTTATAGACTAATCATCACTTGGTGGCTGATGTCAGCCGGCCTCCTTTACTTCCCATGACTTTTATCCGGTACCCACTTAAGGCTGGGTCAACTCAGGAGCCAAGGTCCAGCTCCGTCATGATCTGAATCCATATCCTTCTAATCAACAGGCAAGTGTCTAGCTGCTACACCATGGCAGCCCTATGTATATACACACACACGCATACATATATTTATGTGTATCTATGTATATACATGTGTGTGTATATGTACATATATGTATATATATGTGTGTGTGTGTGTTTATTCTTAGGTTAAAATTTGAAAGATTATATACTGTACTTTCAGAGTAATTTTCAGGCATTATCTAATCCCATATATCAGACTGCAGGCACTTGGGGATAAGTGTGGAATTCAGGACCAAAATCTGTACTGTTTACATTTAGTAAAAATACAGAAAACTAATTTTGTTTTTAAAAACCATAACCCCAATTTCCAGTAAAACAACTTCTGTAAATGGAAAATGGTGCAACTTTTGAAATGCACTGTTTAGAAATGATAATGCACAGGAATGGAACACAAGACAGTGTGGCAGTGCTAAAACACATCAACTGGCATGATTCTAAGCAAAAGAGAGGGACAAAACACAGAAAAGTTAAAACAAAGAGAGCCACACATACATACGTACGTACGTGCATGCGCGCGTGTGTAAATATCAGATCAGGAATGTTATGAAACAGAACTGAGATATCTTAGATCATAATGAACCATTATAACAGAAAAGAAAAGAGTTGACAAGCTGAGCGAATTCATTCATTCATGATCCTGTTGCGTCACTATATGTCACACAGAGCTCGCAGTCTATTCCTCTATTCCATTACATCTTGTGCAATCAATTCAATATCATGGATGGAATCCAGTCCAGCAGCTTTGGCCTCTCTCATCAACTTTCACCTTAGGGTTTCATTTGGGCATCCTCACCTCCTCAATTTCCCATTGCAATGCCTGTCTGGTGATTCTCAGCTGGTTTCTTTTTTGGGATGTGTCCAATGTAGCATCATCTTCTTTGTCTTGTAACGGCTGATACTAGTGGTTGCCCCGACATTTTGCTTATTTCTTTGTTCCTTGTGAATTCAACCCATTGTATTTGTGTGATTTTGCTTAGACACTTGTTTCTGAATGCATTAAACTTTGGTTGCCTGTCTGTAGTGGTTCTCCAGCCGTCACTTCAGCTGAGCAAATACAAGCTACACAAACAGACATGAACCAGAAAGTCCTCATCAAGGAGAAACAGAAATTTCATCTGCTACCTGTACAACACTGGAAAATGTGCATTTAGCTAAAGCTGGGTGTCGTCAAATCATAGTGAGGAGTGCCGCCAGATCTGACAGTATCCACAACACAGAGAAATCAGTGCATCTGATATCAATTGCATTGTATTAATATATGATTTGAGAATTGTTGATTTCTAAACTTCTTCTTCTCTTCCACCTTGTACCTCATCTAAACACTATGTTTATTTTTATGCACTGCCTTACAACATTTCAGCAAAAAAAAATGTTTACAAAGATTAACATGCTGTTTAGCAGCAGTTATATTAGAAAGTGGATGTCAGTTTTTATAATTAAGAAACAGGTAAATCAAGGCCAACTTTCCTAAATATGTGGGGGGAGGGGGGTAGGAGTACCACAACCTTGCAAATGTCAAAGGAGGGGGAAAAAAAGAAGAGAATAACAAAGAGAAATTAACTGAAGACTGATAAAGGCTACATTTTGTTGCTTAAAGCTCATATAAAATCACTGCAACCAGGCCAGTTATTTACATTTTGATTGATCAGCATTTAGAAATACCATACAGTGTTGTTTTTTTTATTTTTTATTTAATGCAGTGTTTACCATTGAAGTAATGAAAGATAAACTTATTTAAGGCATTCAAAAACATATTTTCCACTCCCAAACTATGCTTATTCCACCTGCAAACAAAACTATTTAAACAAAAAAACTATGGACTAAAAAAGTGACCACATAACTTGGATGTCAAGCTTCCACTTTGATCACTGATGAGGAGTTTCCAGAAGTAGAGGTGGCAGTGGAAGATGACGAAGCTGACGTAGTAATATCTCCATTGTCAATGTCTGGTGCTACACACTTCCACAAACCATATGTGGTTCCAACAGTGGTCTGCCAAAGGCGCAGAGTTCCATCTTCACTACCACTTGCATACAGTTCCCCATCAGGAGAGAAACCCACACAGTGTACTGGTCCAAAGTGACCTTTAAAGGACTCTGAAAGCATAGACACAAGTTATCAGCAGACTGAAATCATTATAAACAAATCAATTCTAGCACAGAACAGAATTTCAAATCAGACAGATGACAATAATTAATACAAGTCAAATAAGTAAAGAGGACCTTCAGTAGGTCCAAGCAAAGAACCCCATCTGGTTTTCTCTTCTGCAATGTATAAATTACTCGATGTAGCTTGATGGGTACACAACCGCTGGATTGTTATTTTGTTGTGCATTTAAAAGTTAATGAAAATACTCCGTACTCTAATCTTCTTTTACTATGGCACTTGCCCTTTAACTGTCATCTGATTCCTGGATGGCACATTGAGAAAACACAAGTAGGCACAGCATATCAATCAGACTGTTGCTGGTACCATTGGTAGTGCAACTCTACGCTCACTGTGAAGATTGGGATGAAGTGCTTATGACAATTTTCCAAGTGCTCTGATATAAGTAAAATAGAGAAGACTTAGAAAAAAATACAAGAGATAGCAACAGCTTCAGAGTTGGTAATGTAGCATCAATAGCAGAAGAAATAAAATAATGGCAGAAGAAATAAAATATCAAGCATCCAGTAACATATAATCATAAATTTCTAAATCAACAGAGAAAATCCTACAAAACCCACTGCCAAGATGACTATTTCCCTAATTAAGAAAACACTCAGATAGCCACAATTATTAATAAACAACAGGAAACATTTATGTACCTATTTCTGCTCCAGTGAAATAATCAAATTTATACATTTTGAAGTCTTCTCCGCCACAAACAAAAAAATTCTTTGATGGATGAAGTGAAGCAGTATTAATGGGTGCTGGAGCCTTGATCTCTTTAATCTTCTCAAATCTGAAACATCAAACAAACAAATAAAAAAAACATCAGTTAATCTTGACCTTCTGGAGGTCACAAAACCCTGATTTGAATGTACACTTGTGAAATAACTGATTCTGGTCAGAGAACAATATGATTTCAACTTACTCAACAGCAATACATGGTCTATCTCTGAATATGCTTTTGCTACTCCTGTTTATAGCTTAAACAGCACGGGAGTTCTATTATTTATATAATTACTGCTTGAGATGATTTGGGTGATTTAGTATTTCTGCAAAATCCAGATCCTCCAACTGTTGTTCTTCTGCCAGTATCACAAAACCCTGATTTCAATGTACACTTGTGAAATAACTGATTCTGGACCACAAATCTGATCTCAAGTAAGATCTGTTTCACTATGGATCCGCCACAACAGCTAAGGGACCCCCCCCCCCCCCCCCCCCATCACAACTGATCTCATGTAAGATCTGTTTCACTATGGATCTTCCACAACAGCTAAGGGATCCCCCCCCCCCCCCCCCCTCCCCTTCCACAACTGATCTCATGGAGTTAGAGTGCATCTGCCTGAGAGGCAAGGAACCAGAAGTATGCATACAAATGAGTCAGATCTGTAAAATGGATGCACACACAACACCCAGGTTCTGAAACAGGACTGCAGTCCAGAAGTGGATGAACAACCAGGTTCTGAAACAGGACTGCAGTCCAGAAGTGGATGAACAACCAGAACTTTCTGCCAGAGTTTACAGCTGCTGAACACAAAGAAGAAAGAAGAAGTATAGTCTGTTTTAATGTGTTACACTTGTGACATGACCAGCCCTGTCCCCCTGGGACTCAAAGAGTTGAGAAGACTCAGTTGCATCTCATAATGTGGATTAATGTATGTCATTATTAGTTTGCTAACTTTTCACTATCACAAAGTGAAAGCCAATTTTTATACACTGGCATACTGAGTTTTTCACAATCATGAAACTCTGCAAGTTGGTGCTCGCTGTAGTTATCCTTGCTATCAAGACCCACTATGATCCCAGACAAAAATATAAATACAAAGATGAAAATAAATGAAAATGTTTAAAATACTAACGATTCAGCATTATAGAATGCAGTGAAATGACCATATGTTACAGTCAAGATTGAACCATCAGATGTCAGTTCAAGACTTCCAGGTGCAGAGGGAAGCTCAATCTGATGAATCTCTTTAGCAGTGTTCACATCCCATATCCTGGATTTGAAGGAAAAGTAAACAATGCTAGAATTATTTTACCAAGTGAACTGTATATTTTATCCATGGCTGAGTCAGCAAAATGTCATTCTACCAAACATGTTCAGCTGAGATCACATGTTCAGCTGAGATCACATGTTCAGCTGAGATCATATGTTCTCTCACTTTTTTTTTTGAGTGCCCACTGCCCTCTTTTTATATACTTTAAAAAAAACATCACTCAGCGCTGCCCGGGAACTACCAACGTTGGCATCATCATGTCCCATGCTCAAGCGCTGCCCTGGAACTATCAACGTTGGCATCATCATGTCCCATGCCCAAGTGCTGCCCAGGAACTATCAACGTTGGCATCATCATGTCCCATGCCCAAGCGTTGCCCGGGAACCATCAACGTTGGCATCATCATGTCCCATGCCCTGCCCGGGAACTATCAACGTTGGCATCATTATGTCCCATGCCCAAGCGTTGCCCGGGAACCATCAACGTTGGCATCATTATGTCCCATGCCCTGCCCGGGAACTATCAACGTTGGCATCATCATGTCCCATGCCCTGCCCGGGAACTATCAACGTTGGCATCATCATGTCCCATGCCCTGCCCGGGAACCATCAACGTTGGCATCATCATGTCCCATGCCCTCCCCGGGAACTATCAATGTTGGCATCATTATGTCCCATGCCCAAGCGTTGCCCGGGAACTATCAACGTTGGCATCATCATGTCCCATGCCCTGCCTGGGAACCATCAACGTTGGCATCATCATGTCCCATGCCCTGCCCGGGAACTATCAACGTTGGCATCATTATGTCCCATGCCCAAGCGTTGCCCGGGAACCATCAACGTTGGCATCATCATGTCCCATGCCCTCCCCGGGAACTATCAATGTTGGCATCATTATGTCCCATGCCCAAGCGTTGCCCGGGAACTATCAACGTTGGCATCATCATGTCCCATGCCCTGCCCGGGAACCATCAATGTTGGCATCATTATGTCCCATGCCCTGCCCGGGAACTATCAACGTTGGCATCATTATGTCCCATGCCGATAAGTATGATTCATCATCCTACAGGATCAACAGATTATGGATCAGATAAGTGTGCTTATTTTGCCATACATATGTTGCCAAGTCATCGAAGTATTTATTTCTTCACCTATTTAGTGTGATTTCCTTTCCTGTTCAGTATTTTAACAGAAATTTGCCTTCCCCCACGTATTCTCATTCTTCCTTTGTTTTACAACATAGCCATGCCAGTGGAAGGGAAAAGGTTTTCAGTTCAACTACACATACTCCAACTGCAGTTTTAGACTGGCTTCATCAGACAAGAATGCTCTGTCTCATTATGTGCTCTGCGGATGGCCAGTCTAACCTTTATCTTTGTGCCAGGTGTATACAGGTATCAGAGTGATGAGTGCAAAATATCTGGAAAACAGCGAGGCTATGGCTGCCCTGGCACTAAACAAGATGGAGATAATCAATGGCATGCGAGATAAATACTGTGAACATGACGGTGACGACAGGCATGACTACATAACACTGTAGCCACACTGGTAGATATAGGAGTGTAACATGCAGCTGCCAGACATATTTCACCAGACACAAGATGTGTTTAGAGGATAGTCCTCCCTAATGGCAATATAATTAAGAATATACTGTAAACTTGAAATCATACATGCTTTTTGATAAGCCAGCGCAATATTCACATTATTCATAGAACAATAACATAACCAGAAAGTATTGAAGTTATTTGTCAGTGATCAACATTTGCTATGCATTGATTCTAGCAAGGATCATAAACAAGACGGTGTGCTTGGCCCTTCCACTGATGCCATATGGCAGGGCCATTGAACTGGTGGCCTGCAGGCCACATCTGGCCCAGCAAGAGGCCCGCTAATCACTGCCAGTTGTAGTTGTATTGATTTCATCATTGTTCTACTCTGGCGCTTAGACCTCTGGCCCGTGATGATCCTCATTAAAACCATTTTGGCCCCTGCGCAAACTTAGTTAAATAGCCTTGCCCTATAGTTTCTTTCTGATCGGAGTCACAGCAGTATTGTAAGTCAGAGAAGTATTGTAAGTCACAGCAGTCTTGTAAGTCAGAGCAGTCTTGTAAGTCACAGCAGTATTGTAAGTCACAGCAGTATTGTAAGTCACAGCAGTATTGTAAGTCACAGCAGTATTGTAAGTCACAGCAGTATTGTAAGTCACAGCAGTATTGTAAGTCACAGCAGTCTTGTAAGTCACAGCAGTCTTGTAAGTCACAGCAGTATTGTAAGTCAGAGCAGTATTGTAAGTCACAGCAGTATTGTAAGTCACAGCAGTATTGTAAGTCACAGCAGTATTGTAAGTCACAGCAGTCTTGTAAGTCACAGCAGTCTTGTAAGTCAGAGCAGTATTGTAAGTCAGAGCAGTATTGTAAGTCAGAGCAGTATTGTAAGTCAGAGCAGTATTGTAAGTCAGAGAAGTATTGTAAGTCAGAGAAGTATTGTAAGTCACAGCAGTATTGTAAGTCACGGCAGTATTGTAAGTCACGGCAGTATTGTAAGTCACAGCAGTATTGTAAGTCACAGCAGTATTGTAAGTCACAGCAGTATTGTAAGTCACAGCAGTATTGTAAGTCAGAGCAGTATTGTAAGTCAGAGAAGTATTGTAAGTCACAGCAGTATTGTAACAGCAGTCAAGAGAAGTATTGTAAAGTCACAGCAGTATTATAAGTCAAGTCACAGCAGTATTGTAAGTCACAGCAGTATTGTAAGTCACAGCAGTATTGTAAGTCACAGCAGTATTGTAAGTCACAGCAGTATTGTAAGTCACAGCAGTATTGTAAGTCACAGCAGTATTGTAAGTCACAGCAGTATTGTAAGTCACAGCAGTATTGTAAGTCACAGCAGTATTGTAAGTCAGAGAAGTATTGTAAGTCACAGCAGTATTGTAAGTCACAGCAGTATTGTAAGTCACAGCAGTATTGTAAGTCACAGCAGTATTGTAAGTCATGGACATTCATGCGGTTAAAGTCAATAGTTGCATCTATAGTTATACATCCTAATGTGTGGTGTTTGAGAAGTATATGCATATTAGGGAATAGGGATGTTTACAAGTGCATAATAATCCAAGTTAAAGTAAGAACTATTCGTATGAGCAGTTGTTTGCAATGTGAAATAAGGTTTATGTTATTGCATTGAACATTTAAAGGTTGAGGAAAGTGAAATTATAGATTGTTGTAATATATTTAACAGGTGACATGGAAGTAAGGTCATGATTTACTGGCTTGACTTTAGAGTAGGGGTAGTAGTTACTTGTGAGTTTATCGTTGAGTAGAGCAGATCCTGCTATCAATTGTAATGGATGTAGGGTGTTGTTCTATTTAAGGTCTTGGAGAGTGAGTAGCATTTGGGCTCACTCTGGTTATAACTTGATATAAAATCTTGTGTATTATGTATATTTAGTTATTGTAGTCTTTATACTACTCTACTATACTGAAACTAGGTAACACTCATTCCTCCACTGACTATTACCTGATCATGTGGGATGTAGACTTACTACACTGCACACATAACAGAACCTTTTTATCTTCTTATACATCCATTAACTATTATTCTGCTCGTCTCTTTCTCTCTACTTTTATATGTCCGCTCTTCTCTCTATATGCCTTTAAAATGTACCTGTTACACAACTATGACACAGATGACCACTTTATAGTTTAACTATACATATTTTTGTGAAGACTTTTAAAAGCTGCTGATTCCTTTCAAATGCAAAATCATAATTTTTCTGGTTATTTCTTTCACTATCTAAAAAAAAGTAAATTCATCTGTTACTTTAATCCCTTGTTTCTCTCTATCGTTACATCTGGTTAATCTGTTATTGGTGTTGACAGTAAATTTGTTACATCTGGTTGATCTGTTATTGGTCCTGACAGTAAATTTGTCTTTTCATACCTTATTTTAGTCCAATCTTTGATGCTATTTTTGCTAAATCAGTTGTTTTTCTTTGCCTTCTTCTTCTTCTTCTTCTTCTGCGTTCGACATCAGTCATGCTACAGATTGAGTCCCGTCTGGGTCACAGGATTGTGCGTTTAAGGTCGCCACCGGTCCCCCATAGCTTCTCTCGCAGCATGACCATATCGCTAGTGCGTAGATGTCGGATTTTTAGTCCCGTGCCAAGTAGGCTGACATCTTCCGACTTTGACGGTTTTCTTTGCCTGTTATTTCTGTCTTTACCTAGCAGAACTCTATAAGGAGAAACATGACAATCTTGCATCAATGTGCTCTCCACCCAGTCAATGTTGATGTTTCCAGCACAAGACCTTTTTCATCACCCAGTCAATGATTGTGCCAGACAACAGGAGACAAAATGCCAACTTGTTTCACTCCAGTTTCAACTTCAAACCAATCATTATAAGTAAAGAAACATTAGCAAATAAGGCAGTAGAAGGTTAAACGTCATTATACTCCCTTCAAACATCCCTGGATCTATGCAGGTACAGGTGATCAGCATTGAATGCAACATACCATGGAGAAGACATGCTGCTGAACTGAAGGAAAGAAATCGCTGAACTAATTCTGAATGTTCACCAGCTGTAAACTCTATTGGTCTACTTCTAGACCGTGGTCTCATTCCAGAACTGGAGTTTGACATGTATATATGCACAACAAACAACAACAACATACACAAAACAGGTGTGAAGGGAGGTAGACAGTCAAGTGAAAAAGATACTGAGGACACAGGATGAGCTGCATGCAACAGCAAAGGATAGGATAGTGTCCAGATGGAGCAATGATGCGCAATACAAGACTTAATGTCTATTAGCCTTTCTTGCTCAAGCCTACCTCACCTTCTCATTGTGGACCCTGTTCTTCTCAGCAATCCAGCTGAAGGTTGGGGTCTCAACCCTAAGCGGGAAACTGGATTGGACAACAAACAAGGTCTCCCTCTCAAGAGATTCTTAAGTCGGAAATACTGTGCCAGAAGGCGGATCAAAAACCATAGTACTACGCAATCCAACGCTATATATATGATTACACTGTCAGGCGAATTTCATGCTCATGCTCGCCCTGTGGAGCCCCACCAGGCAAGTGCAGTGCCAGGTTCTGAGGCTCGACAGAATCCACCCCTAGCTACTGGAGGACGATAGCTGCCGACCAAACCCAGTCAGACAGAAAAAGATCCCAAATAGTCTTTTGTTATAATGCACTGGAATGCCGAGGGGGGGTCAGCAGTAAGCAGGCTGGCTACAGCAAAAAGATGGAGCTGTAAAACATACTGTATGAAAAGCATGTCAGTGTATGCTGCATCCAAGAGAAAGCAGATCAAATCTATAAAGTGAGAGGCTACCAGTGTTTCAGATCTATAGACAAGGCAGATGTAAAAGAGGAGTACTTATCCTTTTGAGAAACAGTATCCATTCACATGAATAGATGACTTTTATGGATGGAGCTGAGTACCAACTCCTGCAATATAAGACAGACAAAATGGAATTAGACCTCAACTACTCTGCCCCAATGACAAACCGTTAAGTCTCAACTCGGTGCCGGTATCAGATACCAACTTTTTTGCAGTTGGAGACTTCAACAGTCATTCAGAGAACCGGGGCTACAACCAACTCGACAACAGGGGTGAAGAGGAGGAAAGATGGCAAGATGACCACTCTCTGATCTTGGTCAGATACTCCTACTCCAGAAGGTGACAGACAACGTCAACCCCCCATATCTTGCCTTCTCTACCCCAGATATATCTGGATTGATAAGTAAGGAGGTAGGAGACCAGCTGGGGGCAGTGACCATCGCACAATTTTTCTTACTGTCCAGTTAATACAGGCCCAGTCATCACAAGATGGAACTACAAGAAAGCCAACTGGGGCCTGTACAGGACAAGCACATTGCTGTCTCCTCTCAAGGTACAAAATAGGGATATCAATGCTATAGTACGAGATTTCAATAGAAGTATTCTTCAAGCTGCAAAAGAAGCAATCTCCACAGGCTGTCGACACAACTACAGACCGTACTGGTCCAGCACACTCCAGGAATGTCAGGAAACAATGAATCAGGCTAGAAGGGATGCAGAATCCCAACCTTCACATGAAAACCACACCAAATGGGAAAAAGCTGTAGCAGTGTTCCAGATAACTATCTTGAAGAAAAACGAAAAAGCTGGAGAAATAAAACAGCAGCTCAAAACCTTGAGAAAGATGGCAAGAAACTCTGGAGATTAGCCAAATCACTCAATAAAGAGAGCTCTCCTAGACAATCACACTGAGTGATGGTGGCATAATCCTCACAGGAAAACAAGCTGCAGATTTATTTGCCAGAACATTTAGTGTCGAAAGCAACCTGACCCTTAAAAAGGACCAGAGAAAAATTTGGAAAAAAACAAACAAATAAGAAATGGGCACTATGACTGGAGCCCTTTCACTGTGGGTGAACTTCAAAATGCCACTTCTAGGCTTCAGTTTAAAAAGTCTGCAGGCCCAGATGAAATCAGCAATGATATGCTGATCAATCTGTGCTCAGTTGCTAAGGTAAAGCTGCTGGAAATGTTCAACATCAGCTGGGAGAAAGGTTTGGTGCCTCAAGTATGGAGAGAAGTCATCACAATACCCATACTAGAAGAAAAGGAAAAATTAGGTTTCCAGCTATTGCCTAATTTCTCTCACAAGCTGTGTAGAAAAGACATTGGGGAGAATTATCAATTCAAGAATGAAATGGCACTTAAAATCTGAGCAGATCTTGGTGCCAGAGCAGGCTGGGTTTGGAGAATGTTACAGCATAGAAGACCAAGTCACTTAAATGTCACAAGCTGTAGAAGATGCCTTACAAGAGAAGAAAAGGTCCTGGTGGTGGGGGTTGACTTCAAACAAGCTTTTGACAAAGTGTGGAAAGTTGGTCTAGCTGCAAATCTAAAGAGAAATGGAATCCAAGGAAACATGTTAAAAATTCAATCTTTCTTACACAACAGAACTAGAGTCACCGTCATGAGTTGAACAGCCACCATACACAGTGGACGAGTCGGGACTTGATATCTCTCGCGCTCAGCAAAATTTCAAACTTAGACCCGTCCGGAAAGGTATATAGTCCCTTATATTGATCTATACCTTTATCTGGTAGAATAGTCATTTCTAGACCTTCTAGTTGCTTTAATAAATCTTTATTTTCAAACTTGCAACTATAGGTTGGCGAATTATGGTATTTTTTTTTAGAAATTCCTGTCAACCGGTTTACTCCTTGTTCATGAATACAAGGAACTTCTTTCCTAGTGACGCTAAACGTAGTTTGAAATGGGCATTTTCTGCCTGACTGCTTAGAAGAACAGATGTTCTTAACTGTGCCTCGTACACCTATGCTTTGAGGAGGTGGCCTTTGGTGTCTAGGACATTTCCTAAGCTTTGGTAAGTTGATTATAGTTTACAAGTACCATAACTGATGTCCTTTTAAAGTTGGCTACTGCTGCAGAGAAGGCAGAGTTAGCTATGTGATCGCACAGAGTTTGACCGTTCCTAATGTCCAGAGATTGGGCTCCGAACATTAAACCTTTCCCTGTGCAGACTAAATAGTTTGTGCTCTATATAACCCACACCATTTGTAAAAATATTAAACCCTACAAGTAATTATTCTATAACCAAATGTAGGATTGGTATCGGCTTATAGACACAGGTAAACTGGGTCATCTTAGGCTGGCTTGTTGCTGTGACAAAAGCAAGCTTGGCGCTCTAGGTCAAAGGTTAATTTTAGCACAACAAAGTGTGTACGGTAAACAGACAGGGGATGGTATGAAAAATATATATATGAGAGAGAGATGGGATATGTGTCTACAAGTGCGGGTGGGCGAGGAGAGTTGATGATCTCTGTTTGATAGTCTATCTGTCTCCACTCTGACACTCATCTCCTGTCACTGTTACTGACTGAACAATAGAGATGATATGTAGAGACTTATACTGTTTCATTATCCTCAGAGCTGTCCTCTGAATGATTACTAATGTGGATGTTAATAAACTGAGCTTGACATGTAACACCTGAGATGACTGCTAATTCTGAGTTCCTTCTTGATACAGGATGATATCTCCTTGGAGGCCAGGCAGTGAATCAGCAGTCCACAAAACCACCTACAAGGAAGTCACCTATGTCTTAGCCAGTGGTGGGCATCAGATGGTGAACCTAACTGTGGTCATCAAGTAATGAAATCCTCCAGTTGGTCTACAGACAACATTATGGGTGTTGTACCTCCACCATCAATTATCTGGCAGTTTGTTTGTGCCTCAAGTGTTTGACTTGGTACCTGAGATCCTCTCCAGGAGCTTGGGTGTATCTCCAGTGTCCGAGTGTCTAGTGTGGGACTGTCTTGAACATAACAACAGAGTGACTGAACATCCGGCCAGTTCAAGAAACCAGGGATTCAGATAAGTGTGGGCGATCATGGGTTTATTGCCAGGCTTCACTATAAAATGTTCACATTCATCATAAGGATGATGTAGGCAGACTCTAGAACATTCATACACGTGCAGTCAGATCTAGTTGAAGTTTTGGTCCTTCATATCACTCTGGGTTCTTGAAATTCTTTGCTGATTCTTATATAATGTATGTGTTACACTTATTATAGTATTTCTAAAGTTTCACTATTGACTGGAGTGTCACTCATTCATTGTTCTTAGATGTCTAAAATACATGTATGTTCAATTAATGATATTTATCTGTGTTAACATGGTTATGATAGTATACTATCATAACCTGGGATCAATCTTTTTATAGTAGTGGGGGTGTCCAGCCAAGTTTGCCTAGGAATATTATATATTTTGTAGTGCCAAAACTTGAGTTGCCCTACTCCTGAAATAAGTTGAGCGTATATTGGCCACGGGGGATCCCTTAGACCAATACGAGCCAACGACTCAACATAATTATTTCAGAGTGCTGTTGGTTCTTAAGGAGAAATCCTTAAATCAGGCACGCGTCAGGAGCGATATGTGACAGTCACTCTTGATGGCCAGCAGAGCAGAAAAGTGTTCCTTCATCAAGAAGTGCCACAGAGAGGAGTTATCTCTCCAACTCTCTTTCTTGTTTATAACAATGACCTGGTGAAATACCTCCCTACAAGCGTGAAGGCTGACCTGTATGCAGATGATCTGGCACTCTGGTGTACTGATAAACACACCACAGTGGCAAATCTAAGAACAGGGTTCATAGCCAAATTTACCAATCAATTTCAAGGCTTTTCAAGGTCTTTTTCATGGTCTCCTTAGTTTTTTTCAAGGTTGTCTCGGTGTAATACTGAAACAAGATGTTTGCCTTGTTCAAGGGTGTACTGAGCACACAAGGTACTTCATTTGTGCCACATGTGTTGGTATACCAGCACAGATATCATCATCATGTAGAATTTCCTTTGTCCTGACAAAAAAACCTCGGTCTCTCACCAGCTCTCCCGCCTCATGTACTTTTTTATACTCAAGGAGTCACTTATATCCTGTGCCCATCTTCGTGTTGGTCGGCCCCTGAGCTTGATATAGTGTTTGAAAATTTTTTTTAGGGCTTGGTGGTAGAGGGCAGCAAACTGAAGTCCTGTCTGTTCTGGACCTGGTACCTGAGAGGGTTAGGGGAGAGAGAGAGTCATGAAGAGAGAGGAAGACACATGCTGAGGTAGGCTGGGAGAGACAGTGTAAAGATGGACAGATGAAGGTAGAGAAAAGAAGTCTGGGGAAGGAGGAAAAAAATGAGAGGGAGGGATGGAGACATGATGAGGAAAAGTGGGGAAGGGACAGCGAAAGACAGAGAGGGAGACAAATACAGAAAGAGGAAATGCAGATACAGAGATGGGCAGATGAAAAGAGAAGGAAAAAGGGAACGAAACAGAGATATGGAAGGAGGAAAATATGATAAAGAGTTGAAAGAAGGGAGACAGAGGGAGAGAGAACGGACAGGGTGAGAAGCAGAGAGGCAAGCAGACAGAGGGAGAGAACCAAAGAAAGAGAAAAAAGGCAGAGCAGGAGAATGGGAGGGAGGTATACAAAGAGGAAGTGATGAAGGGAGGCAAACAGACATAAAGCAAGAGAGAGAGAGAGAGAGAGAGAGGTGGGTAAGGAAGGCAGTGACGAACACAGATTAAGAGAGGGGGCCAGGAAGGGAGACAAGATACCTCAAAGAAAAAAAACAGCCACCTACTCCTCCCCCCCCCCCCAACCCCACACAATTTCAAGTGTAGTGGACACAACCACTAGGAAAAGATAGTTATAGGGCAAAAAAATTCGTAGATGAGCCAGTAAAAAAATGGGGGGGGGGGGGGGGGAGAGAATGAGAGAGGGGAGCGGGTAAGGAAATCTAGAGAAAATGAAAAGACAGGATGGAGAGGAGACAAACAAGAGATGGGACAGGAGAAAGGGCAAGGAAAGGAAGAGAGGAAGAATGGAGAGAGAAAGGAGAATAGTAGAAGATCAAAGGAAAGAGAAGGGGTGATAGAAGAAAGGTAAGACACGGTTGTGGGGGTGGGGTGTAAGAACAATGAGTGCCAAAAATAGAATTAGGAAATCTCTAAGTGAGGCCACTTTTCCGGTTCCTACCCTCTCCCAATGTGAATGTGGCTGTGATCCATAAACAACAGTGCTAACCCCTACTGCCCCTTGCTTGTCCTATCTGTGTGTGACAACAATAATTCAATTTCTTACACTTAAGGCTGGTGACCTGAGAGCCAAGGTCATTTTATGAAGAAAGAAAAAGTCCAGGGGATCCCAACCCACCACTGGTGGAAAATAGAGAAGTTTACCCACACACATAAATAGGTCAGACACATAAATAGGTCAGGGCAGCAGTGGACTTCGTTTTATTTCTGGTTTTCCAATTACAGAAAGGAGGGGAGAGAGGAGGTGGTGGAAAGTGGTGTAGAGTTTAAGAAAATAAAGTGGGAATGAGACAGGGAGAGAAAGAAGGGAGTAAGAAATAAGATGAGATATAGAGGGAAGAAGGTAGCAGGAAGGGGTGCACTCCCTCCCCTAGGTGTCATCAATGTGGGAGGAGAAAAAAAGGGGGGGGGGGGGGGGTGACGGCAAATGTGTTTTTTAAAAGTACACATATATTTAATGTGTGGGAGGGGGGAATGGTGGACATGAAATGTTCTGCACTAGGCAACACATAACCTTCTACACCAACTGAAGGTATGGAGAAAGAAAGAGAGAGAGAGGGGGGAGGGAGTGAGGGAGAGTGGCAAATACAAAGAGAAAGAGGAAAGCAGTGACAAGACAGACAGGCAGAGAGTGAGGAACAGGTAGGACAAAATGTGAGGGGGCGGGAAGGGAGACGGACAGAGATTAAGGCCGCTAGGAAAACAAACACATCAAAAGAAAATATCCACCATGTTCACACAGAATGCCCCCCCCCCCCCAATACAACTTCCTGTGTACTTGAGTTGCTAGGAAGAGTTATGGAGCCGCACATTTACTAAACATTTAAACAAGAAATAAAATAGGAAAAAGGGGGAGGGGGGGACAGGAAATGAGAGAGTAAAAGGAAAGATAGAGAGAAAGAGAAGAAGATGAAGATCAGAAGGGAGGGTTAGAGACAATGCAGGAGACGGGAAGGAAGGAGCAATAGGTAGAAGAGTGAAAGAGGGAGGGAAGAGAGAGAGAGGGGTGAGACAACAGAAGAGGGAATCTCGGGGAATTACAATACTGATCGCCAAACACACTGTAAAGATAAATCCAGGCCAAAAATAGAACTGGAAAATCCAGCTGCAGTCACTTTGCTTAGCCCCAATGCCATCTCTAATTAATAGAGAAGGCCGTGCTTAGCACCCACCACGGCGACTCTATTTATAAATACAACTGAACCGAGCCCCACCATCTCCCAGTGTAATCCTTTCTAGAAACCACGGCCATAAACGATTTATACTGTTCATTCTGCCGGACTTGCTAGAAACAAAGGCACGCACACACACGCGCGCCCGCCCCATGCCACACCGCGCCCGCCCCATGCCACACCGCTGCTGTCTGCATGTATTCATGATCTGCAACAAAGCCCGCCCTCCCCTGGCCTTTAACAAGCCATTTCAGCTGAAAATAGCCAATAATCAGCTGCCCTCACACCTGAAACGACCATACAACGAAAGTAGCCAAAAACTAGCCAAATGGCCAAAAAAGCCAAATGGCTCCCCCAAAATTGCCTGTGCTGAACACAGGATTTCTGACGATTTCATTGCCGTGGTCAAAATTCAAGGCTTTTCAAGGTGGGAATGTCTTTTATAAGCTAAAAATCACGGTTCAAGGTCAACGAAAAAAATCCCGGTAATTTCCCGATTTCCCGGTCCACTACGAACCCTGTAAGAATGCAGCGAGTAACAAACCTCTTAATGACATGGGCAAAAAAAAATGGCATGTTGCGATCAACATAGGCAAAACATCCACAACGCTTTTCTTTACCCTAGGGACAAATTGACTAGTATTCACATAGGAATATCTTCGCTAAAGGAAGAAAGCTTTCCCATTTATCCTGGAGTGACATTCGATAAAAGGCTCACATAGAGCAAACATATAGAAAATGTAGAAGGGAAGGCCAGGAGACGACTAGGGCTCCTTAGAAATGTAAAAACCCTAAAGAAAGTTTATAATGGAGCGATAAAACGCCACTTGGAGTTTGGTGCAACAGCTGCTAATTCCTATCTACAATCGTTAGACAGGGTGCAAAATCAAGCCCTCAGACTCATCTCAGGATCCATGAGGACTGCACCGATCCTGGAGATGCACACAAAAAAATAACTGCAGTGCAGACATTGTCCTACAGAAGAAACACTAAAACTATGACCCAGATGGAGAAGTTTAATAGTATGCAGTCACATTCAATAAATGCAAGATTAGATGATCTGGCATTGGGGCGTCTCAAACATAGCAGCTTTGTCCATTGAGGGAAAAGACTTAGAAGACAGTATCAAGCAGATCTTACCCATGAGAACAACACTACTGAAACCTACCCTATACCATGTACCTTGGGAGCAAGTCAGTGATACAATACAGATAATGACTTCAGTCAGTGGATTCACAACTGGAGATGAGCTCAATGACCTTCAAAAACGAACAGCTGCTCTTAGCATGATTCAGGAAAACTATCCTGAACAGTCGTGAATACATGCTTACACAGATGGATCAGCAACCAGTGCTGTTAAAAATGGGGGTGCTGGAGTCTTTATCACATAACCAGACAACCACCATCACACAAAGTATATACCTACTGGTAAATTCTGTTCCAACTATACCGCAGAGATCCTAGCACTAGAGCAGGCTGCCGAAATGTTTCAATACACCAGTTCAGACTGCCACCAAGTGGTCATATTCCCAGATGTGCTATCGGTGCTTCAAGCCCTCAAGAGTGGCAAACTCCATCACTTGAGATCTGAACTTGGCAAGGTGGCTGCCCAAAAGTGTACTGTACTCCAGTGGGTGCCATCCCACTGTGGTATACCAGGAAACAATGTGCAGATAAACTTGCTAAGAAAGGGGCAGAATGTGACCAGGAAGAGAATGCAGTAACGTATTATGAGAGGAAAAGGGCCGTCCAGTCTATAAGAGTCTGGCCAGAGATGACTACCACTTAATGTGACTGGCATGGGCAGGTCATTATTCTGCGCCTCTGGACAGGACATTAAAAAAACTTAACAAGCAAATGCACAAGCTACGTCTAAGTAGTTCACCTTTGTGCCCATGTGGGCTGTATGTGCAGACTACAGAACATGTCCTGCAAGAGTGACTCTTGTACAGCCCATTAAGAAGGAAATACTGGCCCAATGACTCAACACTGCACTCAAAGCTGTATGGAACTAAAAGGGAAATCCTATAAACAGTGCTGTATGGAACTAAAAGGGAAATCCTATAAACAGTCATTTTTATCACAAGAACTTGTCTGTCAGTGTCAATCAGAAAGTGAACACGAGAAGAAGAAGAAAAGGGATAGGATGACTTGGCATCAGTTGGCTGACGGTCTATGCTCCAAATGGGTATAAAGGCTAGAAGAAGAAATCATCATGCAAATTAAAAGAGTTTGATTCTTGTAAAAGTCAAGAGCTACTCCACAAGAATACAGGATTGTAACTAGATAAGCATTCCAAATGATACAAAGTGAATTACTATTTCAAAATAACCTTAGATTTTTTTTTTCAATTAACTTTCACATGCATACCTGACAGTTTTATCATCAGCAGCACTGATAACTTGATTACACTCCTTGTTGAAATGAACAGCTTTAATGTTTGATGTGTGGCCAGCAAACACCTTTGGCTCTAAATGACCATGAGAATATGATACTGTTATTTGTATATATTTCCACATAATTATTCATTCATCTACAGACAAAACAACAATAAGCAAGAAATGTTTACACAAATAAATAGCAACAGTAAAAATTAAATTTAAAAAAAAAAAAAACAGAGAGATTTTGATTATCTGTTTTCTTTCTCTTCTGGCTGCAGCCTTTTTAAAAAAAAATAAATTAAATCTGCACAGGAGACATACATCCTTACCATAGGGCCGGACCTTTGGCAACTTAACAATTAGTTTACCTTTGCTGCAGACTTGTCAGAGTTGGCAGCCATATTTACCAATCAATTTCAAGGTATTCTTAGTTTTTTCAAGGTTGTGTGGCGATAATACTGGCAAGGTGTTTTGGTCCTGATCAAGGGTGTAACGAGCACCCAGTACTTTATTTGTGCGCACACATGTCAGTATACCAGCACATTTATAGTGATTTTTTATTTTTCTTTCTAGAGATGGTGGCAGAAGAGAAGTCATGTCTGTTCTAGATCTGGTACCTGAAAGAGGGGAGAAAAGAGTCATACAGAGGAGGAGGTGACAGATGCTGAGGTAGAGTGGGAGAGTGTGTGAAAGACAGAGAGGGAGACAAGAGGGGAGAAAGAGTCATACAGAGGAGGAGGTGACAGATGCTGACGTAGAGTGGGAGAGTGTGTGAAAGACAGAGAGGGAGACAAGAGGGGAGAAAGAGTCATACAGAGGAGGAGGTGACAGATGCTGAGGTAGAGTGGGAGAGTGTGTGAAAGACAGAGAGGGAGACAAGAGGGGAAGAAGGGACAGGTAGGTAGAGATGGACAGATGAGGAGAGGGGGAAGAAGGGAGAGACAGAGGAAAGGAGAAAAAAAAATATTACAAAGTGAGGGAGGGAGAGAGAAGGGACATGCTGAGAAGGAGATGTGAGCAGAGAGATGTAGACAAAAAAGAGGGAGACAAAAGGGGGACATAGAGGCAGAGAGAGTGAAACAGAGAGAGAGAAAGGCAGAGAATGAGAAGAGAGGGAGGTAGACACAAAAAGAGGAAGGCAGTAACAGAGAGGTCAAATGTCAGGGGTGCTGGCAAATAAAACCTATAGAAAAAAAAACTCATTTCAAAAGATAAGAAAAAAAACACACCAGCCTGATGCTGAAACCCCACTCCCTCCCCCTAACCATAAAACAATTTCTTGTGCACCAGACACAGCTACTAGACAGAGAGAAGCCAAGGAGATGAAGACTAGAGGAGAGAGAGACAGGATGGAGAGGAGTCAGGAAGAAGAGAATGGGGCAGGAGAGATAGCGAGAGACCAGAGTAAGAATAGAGAGGAAAGGGAAGAGGTAAGAGGAAGGAGGGAGACAGAAAGGTTAAGAGAGAGGTAGGAGAGTGCAAGATTCAAGAAAATGGGGGCGAGAGAAAAGAAGGAAGATATAGGAGGGAGAGAACACTGAGAGCCAAACAGTTTGTAGAATAAGCTGTGCCAAAAATAGAACTGGGAAATCTAATTGACGTTACCTTTCCCAGCTCTAAAAAATACAACTGCTATGCGAAAGACAGTTGTTTGGAAGTGCTGAATGTAAGACGGGCCAGCGTGCCCAATTTGTGACCCTTTGAAAATAATGGTCCAGAAAAAAACCACGCTGACCCGCTCTCGTCCCATGCTTGGCTGCAATTGTTTGTTCCATTCCTTACACTCATGGCTGTGTTGACCTAGAAGCCAAGGTCATTTCTGAAAAAAAGCCTAGCTTGTCAGACCATGACCTTCCGATCCACAGTTGAGCATCTAGTCGCTACACCAACATGGCTCCCATCAGCACACCAGTGGTGACAATCAATTACAGAATAAACATAGGACATCCTGCCTTGAAAATAAGTCATCTACCAGTGGACTATTGATTTCTGATTGCACCATTACAGAAAAAAAAAAGGGGGGGGGGGCAGAGAGGAGAGAGGAGAGAGAAAAGGGGGGGGGGGGGAGAAACTAGGAAAAAGGAAAGTCGGCACTGAGAAAGGGGAAGAAAGAAAAGTAAGGAGAAAGAAAGAGGACAGATACAGGGGGAAGAAGGTAGCAGGGATGCTGGCCACCCTGGGTATCATAACTGTGATTGATGGGAGATGGGGGGGGGGGGGGGGGGGGGGGGGGGGGGGGGGGGGGGGGGGGGGGGGGTGGGGACAAATGTGTTTTTGAAATAAAACATATACTGAATGCCTATGAATGTTGAGGTAGGGGGTATGTTCTGCATCACGTACCAGCTTACCCTGCTACACCAACTGAAGGGAGGCAAGGGGGACGAGGACAAACAAATTGGGCAAAGATAGCTAGCTTTCGCATCCTTCATACCCCACCCGCAAAGCAAAAAATAAGATCGTGAACGTTTACCGGCGATTTTTAACAAGTGGTGTAACTACAAAAACTGTAACCTCAAAAAAGCCCCATTGCCGAAAATCACAGGAAATTCTCCTTTTGTTATCTGTGGCCTGGATATGGTGTGCAAAGTTCCAGGACTGGTGGGTAAAGGTCCTGGATTTTCGTCAGTTTTCATAAAAAATGCTGACTTTTGTCTAGACCTTGAGAGAGATCTTGTATTTCCTGGTTGAAAGGCCCGCTATGAACCCTGACGTGTACTCTCAGCTCAACAGGGGTTGGGCTAGGAACCCTGGCGTGTACTCTCAGCTCAACAGGGGTTGGGCTATGAACCCTGGCGTGTACTCTCAGCTCAACAGGGGTTGGGCTATGAACCCTGGCGTGTACTCTCAGCTCAACAGGGGTTGGGCTATGAGCCCTGACGTGTACTCTCAGCTCAACAGGGGTTGGGCTATGAGCCCTGGCGTGTACTCTCAGCTCAACAGGGGTTGGGCTATGAGCCCTGGCGTGTACTCTCAGCTCAACAGGGGTTGGGCTATGAGCCCTGATGTGTACTCTCAGCTCAACAGGGGTTGGGCTAATAGCCCTGGCGTGTACTCTCAGCTCAACAGGGGTTTGGCTATGAGCCCTGGCGTGTACTCTCAGCTCAACAGGGGTTGGGCAGCCTGAGGATTTCCATTTCACCCTGGACTTTTTATTTTGACTGTCCTAATAGTGAACCCAAGTCTCATTTACCTTCATCGTAGCCATCACAATGTTTTGGGCACTTTTCTAAACAACTGACGACAACAATTCACACTTGCCTGCTTCAGTCTGGTTTCAACAGGGTTAAAACTGTACCCTTTTCTCATGTTCTAGGGTAAATTTACAGTAACCATGCATTCTCTCAGATTTACTGCACTAGCTATCTGAGTAACTGTTATCTTTAATGTTCAATGTTGAATAAGGAATCAACATCACAGCACTCAGACACTCCTATAAGTGCTCAGTCCTTATCTTCAGCAGCAAGTGAAGAGTTCCAATTCCACTGGTACCAGTAAACGTCTGATTGAATATCTGTCTCATCCTTGCCCTGAGTGTTGAGCATCGATTAAATCCCCTGGTAACTTCTCGTAGCGCCATTCTCCTCAGACTATAATGATCTATCTGCGCCTCACGCACTGTTTACCTGTTCCCAAAGGGCCCTCACAATATTTATCTTGTTATTCATCAGTTACCTTTAAATCTTCTGTTAATGACTTTCTTCCCTCTTACTGCATTTCTATCACTGCACTTTGATGAAGTCTCTTAGATAAACAACATTTAATTAAATAACAAGTTCTTATACCACCAAAGCTAAGAAATGAAGGAGACAGAAAAATATGACAAATATATGATCCATGACTCAAAACTATGGTGTCTTCACACTGCCAAATAACTGCACATTCTCTCTCAGTAACAATACACACCTGCATCTGGTTTCTGTAGATCAAAAATTCTGAGTAGCTTCTCATTACTACCAGTCAGAAGATAATGACTGTCATTGGAAAAATTCACACTCTTCACAATATGCTTATGTGAAAAGCTATGAAGCTCTTCTCCTTTTTCTGCATCCCAAACTTTCCTGATGATATCATTAAGACATTTGGTTAACATCACCCATCAACAAAAGATACGATAAATTTATTTAATACATTCAGGGTTTCAAACACAAACCACTTCCCAAACCACCAAGAGTTTCTGAATAATTAATATTATTTCAGACAAATAACTTGCAAACAACCCAGACCAGTATAAAGATGGGTAAAGCTGAGACAATACAAATGTGCAATCGTGGCAATTTTCCTTTCAGTGAATGACAAACATTGCAGATTTGATACATTAAATGCCACACATGGTTTGGCTATCTCTACAAATATTCAAAATGTTCAGCTGTAAAAAGGTTTGCACTTGTACTTACAGAAATTGACAATTTATTTTAAAGATCATGTCTGTAATGCCATAATAATGTAAAGAACCCTTCTGACACAGCAGGTGCACTGGGTGTAGGGTGTAAGACCCATTGTGTAGAGACTAATGTGCACTCAACAGTGAAGGGGTCAGCATGAAGACAGCTGCCTTTACGTGTCAGGATAGTTTTCTGTGACCACTGTGGGTTGGGTCAACCAGGATAGACTAGGTCAATTGTAACAATCAGTTTCAATGCATAACTGAACCCAAGACCTTCAGGTCACACTGGACAATACAATACCAGCACTGGCATGAATACCATCAATCTTGACTCATTTTGGGGAAGTGAACACCAAACTCAAACACCAAGAATGGCTCTAGTTTCCACAATTCAGAGATGATCGTATATATCAGTAGTTTCCCCCTACTCAGACTGCATACAGTAGAAAGTGCACATTTGAAAATTCCATATTTTCAACATCAAAAGGCAATAGATCCCATAAATTGCATCATCCAACATACATACCAACTGAGGGGAGTATTGTTAAACAAAAATGATGCAATCATTCATAACAAGCAAACTCAGAGCATGAACGAGCAACTTCTGTCTATAATTTAAATCCAGCAGAAGGGATGGCCCAAAAGTGCATTAACAGTGCAGATAACTGTTGTTATATTTGCGTGCAAGTGACATGTGCAAGACAGAAAAGAACAAGAAACATGTGATAACCTAAAACAGGTAGCCCTGTATTAAGTACAACAAGTATCACTGGCATTCCTGTTGTGGTTTAAAGGTTGTAGCTCTGTTGATAGGTCTACAGTTGGGAGAAATGACACCAAGGAAACTGGACCACTTCCATGCTGGCTGATTACAGATGAACACTCGTCAGAGACTGCGATTCGCTTACCAGAATGAAAAACTCAGAAGTAAAGATCGTCATAGCCAAAGCGAGAGACATACCGGGCATTCAAAAAGATTTATCAATCAACAAAGAACTGGCACTATTAGTCACAGGACGCTGGGGTTCATACTGAGGGAAGCATTTGAGCACCTATGGACATGTCTGGAGTTCAATGATCATTTCCCAACCAATTAACCAACTAACTCGTCAGAGATGATCTTCAGCAGCTACAGGAAAGCTGACAGAGGAAACAGAAACATCTTTGACCGGTATGTATCATGTGTCTAACATAGTGCTCTAGACTTTTTTATTTGTTACTTGCTCATCCACCGTCAAAACAACTGATGATGAACACAACATATGGCATCTTTTTTGTTGTTTAGAATCAACACATTTTCTGCTGTTCTGTGACAATGGGAGGGGAGACATCAGTTTGTACATATAATATAAACCTACTATATTGTATATGAATTTTTGTTTCTTTAGATTTCCCAGAAAATGAAGTCAATTTCACTTTTATCATTGCCATATTCATGCTCTGACCTTAAAATCTGTCAGAAATAGCTGTTTTTAATCTTGGTGCCATGACTTTCATCAAATTTTGTAACCCACACCAGGCAAGGGTGTAGTCTGTGAGACTCCAAAACAATACAACATTTATTAACTTCACATTCTTACTCTCATACATCTACTTCACACCTAAATAACTAAATGCACGGTCATCCAAGAAGGAAGAATTAGGGACTCATTGACAAGGTTATGTCACAAGTTTGTCAAATCTCTCAGCCTAAACAAATAAACGTTTACTCACGCAGTGAAGTCAGCAGCTCCTGTTGCAGCACGTGTAGCCTCGTTGTTAAGTGTTGCACCCCAGACAGCCCCTTTGTGACCTTCAAAAGTGCCAATCCAGTCCCCTGTGTCCCCTTGACGTAGCATAGGTTTACCATCTGTTTATTACAAAAATGTTCATACAGCTGTTAAATTTGTTCTGAAATCAGAATATATTTTGTTTATATGTTTATCGCCCCAACCCTTTCAACCATTGACAAGTTTCAACTTCTAATTTTACTGCATATTACATTAACTCTCCGAGTCCCAAGAAACACATCACGCGCTAATTAGTTACTACCTGGCGGCCCAATCAACGCGTAACAAGTAAAGGTTTTTAATTTACCACTTATCGGTAATTACACGCGAATCGCTCAATTTAAACTTCCTTGCCGGTTCTCAAGTGTGTAGTGAACACACGTGGAGTGCATTCGTTTGGGTCTGGTGAGTTTTTAATGCTATAAATCTATATTTGTGTGGTCTACTACGTTGCTAAACAATTGTCTGAAAACAATATGCCCGATCAGTCTTCGACTTCGCGCCCAACAAAGCGATTCACTGCTTTAGAAGCATCAAATTTCATAAAACAGTGAACTGATCAAAGTGATGTGGAGTTGGATAATGATAGTAGCGACCTGGAATTTTCCCAACCGGTTGACGGGTCAAGTTCTGATTAGGAACATGTGCGTAATTTACCTCCTGCTAAGAAGACAACACTGACTAATTCTGCCATAGCAACACAAGAGGATAGTAGTGCTGAAGCACCCCGTAGCGTGACACTAGCTAGTCCAAATGTCAGCACTTCTAGTACTAGTATTACTAGTAGTACACTCCAGAATGATAGTCGTTGTCAGTGGAGAGGTGTTACTGAGGGAAGGACACAATCAGGGTTTATTTTCAAGCCTCCATGTCCAGCTGGTGTGACAGAACACTGGAGAATATATTTTGCTGTGTTATGGTAGAAGAAAGAGCTATAGAAGTAAAGACTGATTTGTACATATGCTTCATAGATTATACAAAAGCATTTGACTGTGTGAAGCATGAAGAAGTAATCAAACTGTTGGAAAAATTAAACATTGATGGGAAAGATCTACGAATAATAAAGATTATGTATTGGCAGCAAACAGCAGCTATTAGAATTAACAACTGTTTAGGTACATTTCAAAGCATAAAGAGGAGCGTACGACAAGGATGTGTACTGTCGCCTGATTTGTTTTCAATATACAGTGAATATATAATGAGAGCTTTAATTGGTATGCCCGGAATTGTGGTTGGTGGGCACAATATAAACAATTTACGTTATGCTGATGACACAGTCTTGATAGCAACAAGTCAGAAAGAATTACAGGAAATGATAGACATTGTGGTGTTAGAAAGTGGAAGAATGGGCCTCAGTTTGAATAATGGGAAGACAGAAGTATTGGTGGTATCAAAGAAAGGAATTATTCCAAAATGTGTAATAAAAGTTGATGGTGTTATTTTAGGACAAGTTCAGAAATTTAAGTATCTGAGCACATGGATAACATCAGATGGAAGATGCATAACTGAGAAAAGAAATAGAATAGGACAGGCAAAAACTGCATTTTATAAAATGAAAAACATCTTGTGCAATATATCCTTGTCATTGAGAGTTAGAAAAAGAATTCTTGCTTGCTACATACATCCAGTTTTAACATATGGCTGTAAATCCTGGACAATCGGTAGGCAGGCCAAACAATTTATGGAGGCCTCGGAGATGTGGTTTTAAAGAAGAATGCTTAGAATACCTTGGACAGCCAAAAAGAGCAA
This sequence comes from Candidula unifasciata, assembly GCA_905116865.2. Classification (NCBI taxonomy): domain Eukaryota; kingdom Metazoa; phylum Mollusca; class Gastropoda; order Stylommatophora; family Geomitridae; genus Candidula; species Candidula unifasciata. The sequence continues at coordinate 115,047 of CAJHNH020008586.1, read as the reverse complement.
CCAAGGTTTTGAAATAGGCGGGAGCCCGAAGACAACTTATCACAGACATCAGAAGGAGACAGTCAACATTTTTCGGCCACGTTATGAGAAGAGGGAAAATAGAACATGTTGTGACCACTGGAAAGATATGTGGAAGGAGAGATAGAGGAAGACAGCGAGAGAAGATGCTTGACAGTCTTGTTGCATGGCATGGAGGTGTGTCGGCACACGAACTGATACATGCTGCAGGAGATCGCAGATTATGGAGAGGCATGATCGCCCACGCCATTTTGCATTAATATTGGCTGTGCATACTTATTAGTGGTGTACCTTCCTTTGTGATGCATTTTAGATATACTATATCAAGAATTTTGGGATAAGCTTTTGGGTAAGTGGAAAAAACTTGGTTCATAATTTACTAACCTCTCAAATTAGGTCACTGTTTTCTTTACTAAATATTAACTAACAGGAGAATTGTTTGTTGTAGCAGTATGCTAATATTAATCATTATCCCTTTATGTTTATTTTCATGTATGATATGTGTATGTTGCCCATCAGCTGCAGTTGTTAAAAGTCAAAATCATATTACCCCCCCCCCCTCCCCTTTTGGGCCTCTGATGCAAAACCCCCCTGGAACTCAAAAGAGTTAATAGGACTATTATTACTGTAGGTAGCTTAGTTACTGTGAGTGTCACTGTCAACAGTTGAAATCATGTATGTTGTATTCATCACACTTCAATTACTCGGATCTTAGTTACTGCTGCCTGTTATTTTATGTTTGTTATGTTATTTTAATAACATTTTTGGCTCTCCTTCTAACTTCGTCTCCATATTATAGCAGTGAAACAAATACCCTAACAGGGCCTTAGTCATGTCTAAAATGCGGAGTGTCTGCCGAGGAACAAATCCCAGCAAAACTAGGATCGCCTCCGAATGACGGGCCAATATTATCGAGGGCAAAGAAATGCTCTAACAGGGTCTCAGCGATATGTTCATTCCGGACCTGTTTCTGCGACTGTGCCGCACCTCCGACAGTATCCCCGCGCTGCTAGGCGCAGCACGGATGGAGGGTTAAACTAGATGGCTAGGACTCACGAGCAGCAGCTACCGCATCTCCTGCAACTTCCTCCAATTTATTTGCTCGTGAGTCCCAGGCATCTAGTGCAAATCCCCATCTGCGCCGCATGTAGCGGCACATGGGGATACCGTCAGCGGTGTTTAACCGCGTTTTGCGTATGCCAAAAAGTGTGAGAACAACAATGAAGAGAATTACTTACCGATAATTAACGTTATTATATGTGAAAGTTGTGACACAGAAGTTGCAAAAAGTGCCTGAAAATCTGAAGAACACTGTTGCTAATCTGCGGTTGAGCGCATGGTCTCCCCGCCATGTCGCTATTATCGTCTGTAATGTTGTGTCTTGAAATTGTCAAGGGTCGCTATTATCGTCTGCTACTATCTTCTACAGTGTTGTGTGTCTTGAAATTGTGAAGTAATCCTTGTTTTGCCGCAATTTCTTCCTCGGCAGGAACTCCGCAATTTGCAAATAACTGAGGCCCTGTTAGGGGACGAAGTTCGAAGGAGAGCCACATTTTCATTTCAACTGTCGATGAACTCAATGTTGCCGCCATAATGAGGGGGTAGAAGTAAGTTCGTAGGAGAGCCCAATGTTGTTTCAGTTTCCAATGCTCAGTTTTAACAGCTTTCTGCGACAGAAAGAGTTAAAATCGTGTACCTTACTTGCATCATCATAAATTCATTTCCAACTTTTAGTTGTGACTTGAGGCTGATGAGGAACGACAGAGTGGCGACGTAGTTACTAGTAGTAGTTAGACTAGAGTAAATGTAAAATAATAAAAGGCTTTTAATTTTAACATGAAACATAATTATGACTTCCTAATTACCTTTGCAAGCACTAATCAAAAAATAGCCAAACGGTGTCACATTACTAAAAGACAAATCAACAACTGGTCGAGTATGACCACTACAAGTCAGTGGGGTTTGCCTGAGGCCCGCCATTGGTCGTGTCCTTCTTGCCACCGGCCAGTTTTTCTGTGCCAGTGTTGCCACCAGTGTTGCCACTTTTCTTTGACAAAAAATATCCAAAACGGTGTCAAAAAATATCTAAAAAGATCTAAATCTGCGTGAAAAAGATCTAGACAAAACATCCAAATTGAAAAAGTCAAAAATTACATAGCTTTTGTTATGACTTACCCTACATAATTATGTCCTCACCTTCACTGATGTCTGCCTCACAAGATCCACAGGATAAACTTAGCTTGGATAATGAAGTTGAAGCTTCAGGTCCAAAATGACCCTGGTATGCTTTAGCTGTTCAAATTTCTTTATAAGTGGAACAGTAGGCTTATTTCTCTAGTCTCATCAGGCCGAATTTTAATGGCATGATAGCATTTAAGAGGTCAAATTTCATCCTGTTTTTCAGGTTATATTTGTTATAATTCCTAGCACTGAAAACTCTTTCTACGTCAGCATTTGAGTGGGGTAGTATCATGGTAGACATGGCACTTTAAAGAGCTTACAGAATGGACTTGTTGAGGCATCTTTAAATTGTCTCACTTCACTCCAAAACGCTTTAGTTTCTGTTTTGTTTGTCCATTCAGCTAACTTTATTTTGGTTAACTGATATTCTGCTTCCGCGACACTATTATCAGTAGCCCCTAAAAATTTCATAACTTTACAATATTTAGGTATGTCCTTTATTGGCTGAAGTATGTTGCTCACAGAAAAAAGTGAAATATTTTTCAAAACATCTAGATTTTCAAGAAGTCTCTGCTTCAATTGCTTCAATAATGAGATAAGGAAATCTTGACAGTGCTCTCTTAAGTTGTTCTCTTCATTCTCTGTTAACAGTCCTTTTGTTTTTAAATCATCAATTTTTGATTCGATTTAATATCCAAGGTGTGGCTTAGGAGCCAAATAGCTCTCTATAGTGCAAGTGAGCAAATCAGCTTTAGAAGTTGGCAACACCAGTCTTTTACCGAGTGAAATAGCAAGGTGAGATCATCAAGTAATTTAACTTTATCAACAAGGTTAGATTCGAACAGTTTATTAACTTTTTGCACGTCCATTAGAATAGGTTTTAAAAAGAGAATGAATGACAATTTTTTTTTATCACTGTACATTCCATATAGTATTTCAGCTGTGTAGCACTTTTCACTTTGTCTTGTTATTCCAAAGTGTGTCTTCAACTTCAGCCATTGCTTCATAATTCTTTCAACAGCTGGTTAAATTGATAACCATCTAGTTTTCCAATCTGACAGAATTTTCGGTGGTGTGGAACCATCATTCAAGGCTGTATTTAATGTATTTAATTGCTGTTGTCTGACAAATGATTTGGAAAACCAGTAGAGTGTTTCAGCAAAAAGGTATTCCAAATACCTTGGTAAATATTTAGATGAAGCATGTGATAAAGCTAGCTGCAATAAATGACGCATACATTTTATAAGTATTGATGGGTTAGCTTCCTTCAACTTGGCATAAACGCCATTGTTTATACCAACCATCACTGAGACATTATCAGTACCAATTACAGCCAAATTTTTCAAGCCTAACTGTTTGCTGATTAAAAGGTCCTTCAGTTCATAAACTATGCTTTCTACACCACACTTTTCAAATTGAACTAGTCCAAGATTTTTTACAAATCGATCAAATGGTCACAGTTTGAAATTGCGCAGTGACAAATTAAAAACATTGCGACTGATACTTCAACTTTTGATTATTCATGTAACAGTATAGTTCTGAAAACAGATGTCATCGGTGTAATATCTTTAAATGAAACTGCAGTTTTATGCTTTTTTAGTCTCTGCATGACTCTTTGAGTTTTGTATTTTCGCTTTAATTTCACACTTACAGAACTTACAACAAGCTTTGGTCATATCCCCGGTTTTTAATTTTGTCATCATGCACCCACTCTTTCCAAATTCTTTGCTCATACTTTACTTTTGGCATGTTGAAAGGTTTTTCAAAGTGAAAGCCACATAAGAAGGTGAGCAATTATTTTTTTTAAACACATGAAAAAGAAACACAAAGTCAGCACAGTGAGGATACGGTTGAAACAACGTTAGTATGATTTACGCGCGTTTTTATTAATCAGTACCTGGGCTGCCAGATATTTGTGCGTTGACTCCAGTGAGAGTTCAAAGTTCAAGTAATGGCAGTTGTCACAATGTACGTGCCAGACCAAAACAAAAATATTGTAGTAAATATTTTACACAGTAATTATTAAATTGACAATGAAAGAAAAAAAAATCTATAAAATATCTAACTCCATATGAAAAGAATCTAGAAAAATATTTAGGATCTAAACGTCAAAAACAGTATCTAAATGTAATGAACAAGATCTAAATTTGGATATAAAAGATCCAAAGTGGCAACACTGGTTGCCACTTTTCTTTGACCAAAAAAATCCAAAAAGGGGTCAAAAAATCTAAAATAATCTAAATTTGCGTGGGAAACATTTAGAAAAAATATCCAAATGAAAAGAGTCACAAATTACAAAACTATTGAAATGGCTTACCCTATAGACACATGTCCTCATCTTCACTGATGTCTGCTTCACAAGATCCACAGGATAAACTTAGCTTGGATGATGAAGTTGAAGCTTCAGATCCAAAATTACTCTGTTATGCTTTAGCTGTTCCAATTTCTTTTAATACACAATCAGGGAGCTGATAAGTGGAACAGCATTTTCCTACTCTCATCAGGCCAAACTTTATTGTCATGATAGCATTTAAGAGGTCTAATTTCATCCTGTTTCTTAGGTTAGATTTGATATAATTCATAGCACTGAAAACTCTTTCTACGTCAGCTTTTGAGTGGGGTAGTATCATGGCAGACATGGCACATTCAAAGAGCTTACAGAATGGACTGTTTGATGAGGCATCTTTAAATTGTCTCACTTCACTCCAAAACGCTTCAGTTTCTGTTTTGTTTGACCATTCAACTAAGTTTATTTTGGTTAACTGATATTCTGCTTCCGCGACATTATTGTCAGTAGCCCCTAAAAATTTCATAACTTTACAATATTTAGGAATGTCCTTTATTGGCTGAAGTATGTTGCTCACAGAAAAGAGTGAAATATGTTTCAATGCATCTAGATTTTCATGAAGTCCCTGCTTTAGTTGCTTGAACAATGAGATAAGGAAATCTTGACAGCGTTTTCGTAAGCTGTTCTCTTCATTCTCTGTTAACAGTCGTTTTGTTTTTAAATCATCAATTTTTGATTCAATTTGATATCCAAGGTATGGCTTAGGAGCCAAATAGCTCTCTATAGTGCGAGTGAGCAAATCAGCTTTTGAAGTTGGCAACACCAGTCTTTTACCAACTGAGTAAAATAGCAAAATGAGATCGTCAAGTAATTTAACTTTATCAACATGTTTAGATTCGAACAGTTTATTAACTTTTTGCACTTCCATTAGAATAGGTTGTAAAAAGTGAAGGAATGCCACATTTTTTTCATCACTGTACATTCCATATAGTATCTCAGCTGTGTAGCACTTTTCACTTTGTCTTGTTATTTCAAAGTGTGTCTTTAACTCCAACCATTGGTTCCCAATTCTTTCAACAGCCGGTTGTATTGATAACCATCTGGTTTTGCAATCAGACAGAATTTTCAGTGGTGTGGAACGATTGTTTAAGACTGAATACAATGCATTGTATTTCTGTTGTCTGACAAATGATTTGGAAAACCAGTTATGTGTTCCAGCAATAAGGTATTCAAAATTCCTTGGTAAACATTCAGATGAAGCATGTGATAATGCTAGCTGCAATGAATGACACATACATTTTATAAGTATTAACGATGGGATAGATTCCTTCAAATTGGCATAAACACCATTGTTTATGCCAACCATCACTGAGGCATTATCGGTACCAATTGCAACCAAATTTGTCAATCTAACTGTTTGCTGATTAAAAGTTTCTTCAGTTCCTGAACTATACTTCCTGAATCACAGTTTTCCAATTGAACTAGTCCAAGATATGTAGTAACTACTTTGTCTGTATTGCTGCTGTAATATATAATACACACACCAAGCACTTTCAGTACCGAAATATCATTTGATTCGTCTGATAAAAAACTATATTTATTTGTATAAATATCACTGATCAAATCTTTTTCGAAGTGAGAAAATAAATATTTCTTATAATATGTGTAAATTTGCTGCGATGCATTTTCACATCATCCATAACTTTACTGTCAGAAATAGTGTTTTTAAACAAATCAATCAAATGGTCACAGTTTTAAATTGCACAATGGCAACTTAAAAACATTGCGACCGATCCTTCAACTTTTAATGATTCATTTATCAGTGTAGTTCAGAAAACCGAGGTCAGCGGTGTAATATCTTTGAATGGAACTGCAATTTTATGCTTTTTAGTCTCTGCATGCTTCTTTAAGTCTTGTATTTTCGCTTTAATTTCACACTTGCAATACTTACAACGAGCCTTAGTTATATCCCCAGGAACTGCCATCACCCAGTCTTTAATTTTGTCATCATGCAACCACTCTTTTCGAAATTTTTGCTCATACTTTACTTTTGGCATGTTGAAAGGGTTTTTAAAGTGAAAGCCACAAATAAAGGTGAGCATTTTTTTTTTTAATCACATGAAAAAGAAACACAAAGTCAGCATCACAACTATCATTCACAACACAGTGAGGATACGGTTGAAACAAAGTCAGTATGATTTACGTGCGCTTTCGATTAATCAGCACTGGGGCTGTCAGATATTTGAGTGTTGACCCTAGTGAGAGTTCAAAGTTTAAGTAATGGCAGTTGTCACAATGTACATGCCAGACTAAAACAAAAATATTGTAGTAAATATTTTACACAGTAATTATTAAATTGACGCTGAAAGAAAAAAAAATCTATAAAATATCTATCTCCATATGAAAAGTTTCTAGAAAAATATTTACCATCTAAACGTCAAAAACAGGATCTAATTGCATTGAAAAATATCTAAATTTGATGTAAAAGATCCAAAGTGGCAACACTGTCTGTGTCGGTGATTTGTGCCACCAGGAGTTGCCAGATATGTTGTCGCATTTCATGTCTTCCCCGACATCCATTTTCATCTTCTTACATGCCGTTTCGTTTGGTGTCGACCATAAACTTTCTTACGCCGTACCAGTCATTACTACTCATGCTGGTGTTTCTTCATGACAATTTTCATCTTCTCAGAGTTCACTGGCTGTAAATTCCGGTACTCTAGTTATTTCCCCGCTTCCGGGACTGTCACCTTGAGACAAAACTTGTTTTGCATGCACATCTGGCTTATCTGTATGCAGACTATTAGTACTTTGTCTCTCAAGAAGATACACTCCAACTTCGAATGAAACGCCTCTAGTTAGACCATTTCTGCGACATGCTTATTGGGAAGACAGCAGACTCCTCCTCCCCCCCCCCCGCCCCTCACAATTAATCCACAGAATGGGGTCAGGGAACCCGGATGGGAATTTTAATGAAACGACTATAAATTGTCATCTAGACACTGTCTTCAGTCTTTAAGACAAGCCTAGACGTCGTGGAAAAGACTGGAACCTAACCCAGCAACACCACAAACATAACAATGGCATCATACAGCAGCAGTCTGAGAGTGTATATACAGGGCGAAAGACAAAGTGTATTGGAAACCCATCTCATTATTCAAGCAACTGAAGCAGAGACTTCCTGAAAATCTAGATGAAATATATTTCACTCTTGTCTGTGAGCAACATACTTCAGCAAAGGACATAGCTAGATGCTGTGAAGTTATGAAATTGTTAGGGGCTACTGATAATAGTGTGGCGGAAGCAGAATATCAGTTAACCAAAATAAACTTGGTTGACTGGACAAACAAAACCGAAACTGCAGCGTTTTGGAGTGAAGTTGATTTGATTTGATTCAAGAACTGACATCACAGCACTCGGAGCATTCCTATAAGTGCTCCGTCCCCATCTTTAGCAGCCAGAGTTCCGATACTAATGGTGCCAGTAGCATTCTGATTAAACGTCCGTCTTGCCTTTCTTCTGAGCCTCAAGCATCTGCCAGAACCTCTCGTCACCCCCAACTGCATCAATCTTACCAGATTGTGGTGATCCATCTGCTCTTCCGCACTGTGTACGCTCTCCCACAAGGCACTAACCACGTCTGCCCTATCATGCATCAGTATTCCACCAAGTTGTGCAGAGCCAGCCAGTCTGTCCGCCTGTTAATTTCCCAACACACCGGCGTGACCGGGTGAAAAAATCCAGACAATACTCTTCACTCGTGTCCTCCGCAGCGAGGCATGCCACTCTGCACGAAGCATACCTGTTCTGATCTTACTCAGCAAGCTTTCTGAATCAGTTACAACCACGATGTGTGTGTGTGTGTCGTGTTCTCTAGCCAGCGGAAAGCTGCAGTGACCGCCTCCACCTCCATTCTTAAGCTGGATGTTGTGGTATCATATGCTAGGCTCTCCTGCACCAAACGTCGACCATTAACTTTTGCTAAGAAGCCCCAAGCACTTCTTTTGCCTCTTGACACTGAACCGTATGTTTAAATGATCAAATCATCTGAGCTCGCCTGTTGTTTCTACCACAGCCAGTGTAACCAACGTGGCAACAAGTAAAGAAACCTGATATCCTCGAGTATCCAGCGGTGGAAAATATTGCCGCCATGTGTTTTGAACTCGTAAGAGGTTTAATTAAAGCGATGAAAACCGATTGAATACGCAAAGTTTTTGCCTTGAAATAATCATGGTTGCTAGCGCCGCCATACCGGAAGTATCCTTTGGAGTGATGTGGGACAATTTAAAGATGCCTCAAGAAACAGTCCATTTTGTAAGCTCTTTGAATGTACCATGTCTGTCATGATAGTACCCTACTCAAATGCTGACGTAGACAGAGTTTTCAGTGCTGTGAATTATATCAAATCTAACCTAAGAAATAGGATACAACTTGACCTCTTATATGCTATCTTGACAATAAAGTAGGCCCGAAGAGGGCAGGAAAATGCTGTTCAAACTATCAGCTCCCTGATTGTGTATTAAAAGAAATTGGAACGGCATAACAGAGTCATTTTAGATCTGAAGCTTCAACTTCATCATCCAAGCTAAGTTTATCCTGTGGATATTGACAGACAGACATCAGTGAAGATGAGGACATGATTCTATAGGGTTAGTCATATCATTAGCTATGTACAGTGGAACCTCGCTTAACGAGCATAATTCGTTCCAGAATCTACTCGTTAAGCGAAACACTCGTTATGCGAAAAAAAAATTCTTATATAAATTAATGTAAAATACGATAATGCGTTCCATGTCGAAAAAAAATACTCACAAAATGCTATGTATAACGTTTATTCAAAGACAATGATATACATTAGTACAAGTCATCACCTTGTGGGGTGCATTTTTTGTGTTATTTTGGTGCCCCACCTCGGCTTGTGCCGGGGGGGGGGGGGGGGGCTTAAATATAGCTGCGCCAAAAATATGGCCTAACGATATAACGGGGTTTCCGGGACCTCTCCACTTGTGATCTTTTTCCGCATCGTGGCCCTTTGTGTAACCGAGTGTTTATCGCTTGTGTGATGTCCTGGTGGGGTACGAGAGAGAGAGAGAGAGAGAGAGAGAGAGAGAGAGAGAGAGAGAGAGAGAGAGAGAGAGAAATTCCTAGCTCTGTTAGGCTATTTCTCTTTCACCAACAGACCCCAAGAAGAAGAGAAAACATTGGCCGACATAAACCCTTTAAACTACCATAACAGAGAAAAAAAAGAAAAAAAAAACAAGAGCCATTCAACAATAAGATATAGGAGAAAAAACACGAGCCCCACCAAAACTCAAGTCACCCATCAAAATTGTAAGCAGAGATAGAATACAGATGCAATAAACAAATAACATCATCGGACAGATATCCCCATGTTTTTGCAGAACAAACATGTAACAACTGACATCAAAAGAGCACCATCATCGTATTTTTTCTTTAAAAAAACCATGAGAATCCAAGATGGCAGTTGCACCGTTCTAGGAGATTAAACAGCTACTCTCCAAGCTGTGGATATCCACAGCTAAATCCGGTCAGGGAAAAAGTGGAGGACTGGCAGACCTATACCATACTCTAGCTAATCAACAAGCTAGATGATTCCCAGTGGGTTGTTCTCCAGCGATGGCTTTCCACTAGCCAACCAGACTTAATGTTTGTTACGTTAGACTTGGCAAGTATTATGCACAAAACGGTGCGTTGCCAACTAGCAGGTAGTGACCACCGACCAGTTTTTATTTCTGTTCTGAATATGATGAGGCCGCCCCCTCGATGGAACTACAAAAAAGCTGACTGGAATAGTTTTGTTAACCGTGTTGATGTATACTTGATAAATGTAAACAGCAAATCAAATCAGGCTGTTACATCAGTGAAGGAGTTTACAGAAACCACGTTAAATGCATCAAAAGAAACCAAGCATCACTGATCAAGGCAAGATTACATCCCATGTTCGCTTCAACAAATTTAAGACCTCCATCAAACTTTTAGAAAAGCAATGGATAGAACAGAAAGCCACCAACGGTACAAAACGACGTTAATTACAAAGCAGTAGAAGTTACACTTGAGAAAGAAACAATCCAAGCAGCTAGAAAGAGCTGGCAAAACAAGACTAAGAGCCTCAGTTTTTAAAAAAGATTGGTCCAAAATAGGGAAGTACCGAATAGTGATTACGAATAGTGTATCATCATCATCAGGTGCCTTACTGACTTGCGTAGGTGATTATGCCTCGCCACAATCTGCGATCTCCTGCAGCATGTATTAGTTCGTGTGCTGACACACCTCCATGCCATTCAACAGGACTGTCAATAATCTTCCCTCGTTGTCTTCCTCTATCCCTCCTTCCACAGATTTTTCCAGTGGTCACCACATGTTTTCCCTCTTCTCATAACGCGACCGACAAATGATGTCTCCTTCTAATATCTGTGATTAGTTGTATTCAGGCTCCCGTATCTTTCAAAGCCTCGTCTAACCTTTAATGGCAAAGATATATTGCATAAGATGTTCTTCATTTTATAAAATGCAGTTTTGCCTGTCCTATTCTGTTTCTTATTTCAGTAATGCATCTTCCATCCGATGTTATCCATGTGCCCAGATAAAAAATGTATGTACTTGTCCCAAAATAATACCATTGACTTTTATTACACATTTAGGAATAATCATTTTCTTTGATACCACAATTACTTCTGTCTTCCCACTATTCAAACTGAGGTCCATTCTTCCACTTTCAAAAAGTGTATAAAATAGATCTTTTAAAAAAAAAAAAACATTCATAATGTCAAATGTACGCTAAAATTTTACTTCACAAACTGTAGTACAGAATGATAAACATTTAAAAACATTTTATGTTTTGAATCCTTCATTTAGTCAGTCTGTGGTAACTAAAACCTAGGAATGAAAGTATTCTTAGTTTTATAACAAGTAACTAAACTTGTAAATTATCACTGACAGTTTAGTTAATACATAAAAGCGACTTAGGCAACAGCAACTATCGCAGTGCATGCAGAAACCGGTGTAAGGCAACTACTATTCTTATTCGGCCCGACCGCAAGTATTCGGCCGAATACCGAATAGTATTAAGTCCACCATTCGGCTCCGAAGCGAATACGAAGCGAATATTCGGTACAGCCCTAGTCCAAACTCTGGAATGTTCAAAAGGAGAAGCCAGACAAGCAAATCCAGTAGTAATAAATGACGGTAACCAGATCAAATCTAGAAAATATGCTGCAGAACATTTTTCATCAATTTTAATCTGTTAATAACATCGATGTAGAACATTTCAGAGAAGAGGAGTTGATACTTCGTCCTAAAGTCCATGCCGTGTGGCGTTGGTAGTCATGTCTATCCACAATCTTCTGTCTCGTTTACTTTCAATCAACTCAGAAAGAGTTGATTTCTCATGCCATGATGTCAAACTGTCCAGTATTTTTTCTGTCACTCTCCCTTTGCCTCTCCTTCCCTCTAACTTTTCTACCTTCACTAGGTACTCCAATTGTCTTTTTCCCTTCACATGACCAAAGAAAGTAGATTGTCTCCTTCTGATGTGGGCAATCAGTTCTTTTCGCAAATCAGTTTCTTTCATTACATCCTCATTACTCTTTTTGTTTGTCCAGAGTATTCTCATCATTCGCCTATAAAACTACATCTCAGCAACTTCCAGATAATTTTTCTACCAACTGTCCATGATTCACTTCCGTTTATCAAGATAGGATTTGTATAGTTTTTTTTAAAGAATTATTTTTCTCATCTCAATTGTCAAATAAAGATTGCATAAAACATTCTACAATTTGTAAAATACTGCCTTTGTTTGAGCTATTCTACATTTAACGTCTTTAATACATCTTTCATGTGATCTTATTAAGGTACCCAAGTACTTAAAATATCAACGGAGCAACTGTGGGGTGACCCGTTTGCTATGAAGCTGAAACTAGGATTACCAGATTTAAAGTTCCAACTTGGTTGTCAGTCCTTGTGGCTGCTTCTTGTTGCCAGTATATATATATCTATATTTTTAATTTAAAATATTTATCCTCAGATCTTTACCATCGATGTTTCATGAAATTCTAAAAATTTATTCATGTTTCTAAAGAACAACCCATGTACAGCCGACTGCAGAAAGCCCAGAAGGCAAGACTAAAGAAAACCTGTTTTACTGAGAACGCAAATGCCAAACTCGCTGTCCTCAAACTCCCTCCAATAATACCAAATGTTTCACTGAAACCTTACAACGACTGCCCCTCTTGGCTCAGGGATAGCCTGCCAACAGTCAGAACCACTGTAACAGGGATCTCCTCCAAATCATAAATGAGCAGCACTGATCTGAAATCAACAACAGAAGGAGAGAAGAACAGACTTTATCCACACCCGATTAGAGGATATACAGATGGTTCGGCCAAGAGAGCAGTAAGAGGCGGAGGAGAAGGAATATACACAGAATGCCCAAATGGTTTAAAATCAACCAGGCTGTATCAACAGGTTCATATTCCTCTAATAACAGAGCAGAGGCAGAAGCACTTCTGGCGGCATGTTATTTTCTGATGGACAACAGCACAGCAAATATAGCAGAGTGGTCTTTCTGACTGATGCTATGTCAGTTCTACAAGCAACGGTTAACCCAAAAGACACTCATTTTGTAGACTTGACGCAACAGCTCATTCACTTAGGCTCTTTAGTAGAACAGTCTGTACTGCATTGAATTCCAGGTCACTGTGGCTTGGAAGGCAATGAAATAGCGGACAGATTGGCCAGAAGCGGCAGTGACATGTTACAATCCAGTAGCGACATAACCCACCAAGAGACAAAAACATTTATACAATCTAGTTTCCAAGAAAGGTGGCTGGATACACACGCCAGATTTTCTCCCAAGACTCGCTTAGAGAGGGACAGTCTATTATATTCAGACTAAGGACAGCGCAACAGATTTTTGTCAACAAATGTTCACATTTGTCGGTGTAGGAAACACGGAGACGTGTATCTGCAGCGTGGCACCCGAAAATGCTGAGCATGTGCTCCAACACTGTCAACTGTATGCTGACAACAGAAATGCAGTCTGGCCTGTTCCAACCACAATGAAGACAACGCTGTATGGTACACAAAAGGATATGGACTGCACGATAGATTTCATAAAGGCCTCCTGACATAAGTTTTCTGACGGAAATATCGAAGAAGAAGAGACTTTGCTAAATACCTTAGTGTGATCAATAAAGCAGAAATACCGATCTCTGTTCGTTTCAATCATTCTTTCTGAAAGTGTACCCAACATAGACATGGGGGTGTCTGTACCTTTACCTTTAACAAAACCACACTGCTCTTCTCCACTTTCTGCTTTCATTTGGCACTTTTTTCTTCTCATGATAATTCTCATTTATATTTTAGTTACACGAATCATTCTTCATTTAATTGCTCGATGTTTTCACATTTCACTGCACTAGGTTGGAACTCGTCGCTGGCTGCTGAAGAAGGGGACGGAGCGCTTATTGGAATGCCCCGAGAGCTGTTATGTCGGTTCTTGAATCAAATCAAATCAAATCAAATCACTGCACCAGGTGTTTTTGGTAAAGGTAGGAAAATAAGATGAGAAATATTGACATCTCAAAAGATCTGAACATCAAGAAAGATTGGCTAATAAACAGCATCCTTTCTCGAAAGCTGAAATATTTTGGTCATATCAAGCGCCACGAAGGATTGGAAAAAATTATAGCAGAAGGCATGATACCAGGAAGGAGGGGCAGGGGCCGACCGACACCAAGATGGGCACAGGATATAAATGACTCCTTGAGTATGAAAGTGCATGAGGCGGGAGAACTGGCGAGAGACCGAGTTTCTTTCAGGCACACAGTGATGAGAGCGACGTTCTACAAAGGAGCTGCTACATGATGATGAGTAGGAGAAAAAGAGATTTCAAAAGGTCATCAGATACATATCCACTGTTAGAAATATCATTGAACAATTTTGTCAAAACTTCCAAACCCTGTTCACCAGCTCACAGGTCAACCCAGCCTAAAATGGGTACCAGGATGGCTGTCCTGGGGAATTAAAGAGGGCTGGCTGTAAAAATATAGGACGCTCTTCCTATATACCTGATTCGCTTAAGGCGTGAAAAGGGATCTTTACTTTTTACTTTACTTACTGTTCACCTGCAACTTTTAATTCTTCAATCGTGATGTTATCTGGCCCTGGAGATTTACATTTCTCCATGTGGTTTATAGTATCTTCCAATTCCGTATTAGCGGCCCTTCGCAATACTCGTGACTCTCTATGTCTGGTTTGCTGTTATCGTCGTATAGCTGTTTTATGGAAAACTGGAGCCGCGAGGTTTCAAGCTAAAGAGGCAATGGCTTGTCTGGAAGGAGACGGGCACCAGCTAGGTCAGATTTCTTCATGCCCAGCCACTCGACGGGCCTAGCAAGCCGGCAGTGGTGTATTTTACTGCTACTACTCAAGAAACACTGAGACACAGACACTACAGAAATAAATGAACTTCTTGTTGCAGATGATCAGTGTCTAATACGCCACCAAGAAGGAAATTTACAACATCATATTGACTCCTCACATCAAGCCAGCACAAAGTATGACATGAGAATAAACGCCGCTAAAACTGAGGTCATGAGAATAGGCAGGAAGCCATCATATCACAAACGTTTATGTCAACGGTGCTACAATCAAACAAGTACAAGAATTCAGATATCTAGGAATCATATTTACGGAGGATGGCGGACTCGAAAGAGTGATAGAAGCCAGAGTACATAAGGCAAATGCTGTCACCTACCAGTTAGCCTTAGTGCTTAGACACCCAAATGTCTCCCTTCCAGCAAAACAGCAGATGATTAATAGTATCTTTATCCCTACTTGATGTTATCAGTGCCAAACATGGGCAATGTATAGGAAACTAGAACAGATAATAACTACATGTGAAATGCGCTGTCTCCGCAAGGTCACGAACAACACAAGACTAGACTGGGTTACGAACACCAGCATTAGAGAGAAAGTTGGAATAAGACCATGTCTGGATTATATCGACAGACAAAGAATGAAATGGTTCGGCCATCTAGTAAGAATGCAGCCATACCAGACTGCATAAGATATTTTTTACAGTAGAACATCTGGGAGGAAGGCGAGAGAAAGACCAATAAAGAGATGCAAAAAATTAAACAAATCCATCACTCACGCCACCCAAGAAGCCCAAGACTAATTCAGAGAATCACGACACTGGGTTACAACCCGGTAACAGTGAGACGACAAAAGAAAAAGAAGAATACAAAGAATTAAAGAACTCTTGGAAGCTAGGAAGAGTAAACAAGCAGATAGCAACACGACAGATTAAATCTCAATGAGTGAACTTAGCACAGAATTAAACCAGTTGAAATTCAATCAAGGTCCCGAGTAGTGAGTACCGACACAATCTATATTATTTCTTTACCAACCAGTCTGTGTGAATGTTTGTTTCTTGTGTTAATATAAATATAAGGTCTGGTTTATATTTGTCTGTGAGGTGTTTTCATTTTCTCCTTAAACCGCGAATGTCCACGCTGACTATTAATAATTAACTTTCCATTTTTCCAAATAAATAAATAAATAAAAGCAATGAGAAGGATAAACCACGAGAGGAAGTAAAGGCGGAGAAGCTTTTTCATGATAAATGCGAAATTTTTTTGATGCGTCTGTAGCTTCATTGAATTATTTGTACATTGTCTGTATTTATTATTGGTTTTATTACAAGTGGGTTTATGGATATTTATTATACGTTATTCTGAGCTGGTTTCTGGTTCGATGTCGGCTACCGATGAATCGTTGCCTAGAGTATTGGAGTCTGTATTATCTGAATACAATTATGGTAGTTTGCGGCTGAATTCTGAGTTTTTGGTCTGTTTAATTTTTTTGGCCATCTCTCGGAAGGTGTTCAACACTGGGTTTTCGGTGGTGGCCCTTCAGTTTCTTTTATCTTATCCCTGCATTGTAATTTTTTTTAAAAAAGTTAGTTAGTTATTTCATCTATGGCGTGTAATGTTGTGCTCAGGCGCGTGACGCTGCAGTCAGCGGTGTAAAGGTTGGCTAGTTTCACCTCGGAGAGGTGAAAAGGTTGGCTAGTTTCTCCACATAGAGGTAAAAAGGTTGGCTAGTTTCTCCACATAGAGGTGAAAAGGTTGGCTAGTTTCTCCTCGGAGATGTAAAAAGGTTGGCTAGTTTCTCCTCGGAGAGGTAAAAAGGTTGGCTAGTTTCTCCACATAGAGGTGAAAAGGTTGGCTAGTTTTTCTCCTCACAGGGGTAAAAAGGAAAAAAGCCTGCCAATGACCCGTAGAGCAACCAGGTCAACCCCACCTCCTCGTGGTGCACGCCGGGAAACTAAAGCCGCAATGTTTCAGGCTAACGGGGCAATGACTCCCCTAGAAGGAAACAACCAACCGGGTCAGATTTTTTCTTGCCCTGCCATGCGATGGGCCTAGCAAGCCGGCAGTGGTCTATTTGACTAATACTACTTAAAAAATACTGAATTATTATAGGACAGCTTCTTCTGGACATCGGACCGGCAATGTTAAAGGACAACGAGATAGAACAAAGTTTAGCATGGCTACTTGGGGAACATCAGCGGAATGGGAAACAGATCTAAACTGGCAGAATTGATGATTACAAATGAAATTAAAACCATGTGGATATCGGATATAAGAAGAAAAGGGTAAGGTATGAAAAAAATTACATAAAACTATACTTTATCACAGAGAGGCACCCAACCGAATGAGACTAACAAACATGGAGCGGGTTTCATCATTGCTTAAGAAACAGCTAAATTTATACTAGAAACAGACTACATATCAGAAAGAATTATGAGCATCAGGCTAGTACTAGGCAGGAAAAAGTTAACATGTATCCAAGCATACGTTTGTAGAAATAATAGAATTCTCTGACAAATGAAGTGAAACCATCAGTAAAGTTACAGACACTGGCAGCTTGTACATGCTAGGGAATTGTAATGGGACAGTTGGAGAGCGCAGAACGCTATGAGAGAAAATACCACGGATCCATCAGCGATACAACAACTGAATGTAATTCTAACGGAGAACAACTGCTGAATCTATGTGCAGAACATGGCTTGTTTATCAGTAACACTTTTTATAACATCGATGACGTCAGATATTAGCAACGTTTAGACGGAATAACTCCAATCAGGCATCAAAGATTAATTTTATTTCGGCAAGAAAAATAGAGAGATGGCGAATACAGAATTCCAGGGCCAACCTAAATGCACTAATAGGTTCAGACCATAGACCAGTGATACTTGTGCTTCATAAACCAGGTGGAACATACCCCAAGAAACCAATTCAACAAGCAGTGGTAATATAAGTAATAAACATTGTGGAAACTAAAAGAAGTTGCAGGGGAAATAGAGCAGTCATAAATCTCCTTCAACACAGTTACAAAACAAACAACACAGAAGATGTGTGGCAGAGTTTTGAAACCTGCATCCTGAACACAGCGAAAGAGAACTGCGGTCTCACACAGCTGCGCACTCATAGAAAACATACAATGTTGTAGAGTAAAGATGTTACATTTTCTTTCCAGGAAAAGGGGAAAAAAATGTTGGCGTTGGTTATAACATGGTCTCCGGTAAAAAAAAAAAAATGCAAAGCATCTTTAAATGTTATGCCCATGGATTTCATAGAATCCGATCTCTCTACGTCAGCGCCACAGAGTTTTACCATCGGCATTGGTGTTTTGGAAAGGTGATTAGTTAACGAGAACCAGGCGACTGTCGCTTTTTAATGAATTCATTGGTACCCTGATGTGTTGCACCAGGATGATATGCGATCTAATTCATGTTGTGGATCTGAAACAATGTCATCTCTGTTCATGCCCTGTCGGTACACGAGAATATCATCCGCATATGATAGTGTTCTTCCTCTGCCACTCAGTTGTCCTCCCGGAATCCTGATTATGTAAACGTTGAATAGGACAGGAGACAATGGAGAGCCCTGTGACAAATCAGGGTGTATTGTTACTGGCTCAGAAGAACACCTACCACATCGAAGCACGACCTTCCTCTGGAAAAGTGCGGCCGATATCCATCGAATGAGATATATGTGTGTGTGTGTGTTTGGGAGGGGGGGGGGGGGCAGTGTTGAGTTCCACTAAATGACAATCGAATTGAACTTTGTTGTATGCATCCTCCAGATCTATGGCGACTGCACGTTTCACAGCCAGTTTGAAAATCTTTATATGTGTCATGTACAAAGACGGCAGCATTACGCCATGTCACCGTGTTTTGTCTGTATCCTCCAAGTGGGGCGGCGAGTGTAAGCAGATGATGTATTTTAAGTTTGATTGCCAATCTGCTCGCTAGTATCTTTTCCACTGTTTTGCCTAGTGTGTTCTGCATAGTAATGATCATAGGCATTTATGTGCCAGGTGTTTGTTTCTAGCAGAATCAAATAGCCCAGCTTTGTGGGATGGTGTGACTGAGAGTAACTGTCCTTGGCGGAAGTGTCGTCACACCATTAGTGTTTAGGTTATTTTTCCAGGGAAACACATGGTTAGATTTGCGACACTAGTCATTAGTACTGTGTATTTCGATTAATTGGTTTGTGTAAGATGGGCAAGTCATCGCGACACAAATCGCAGAATGTTCATCATGTAAGTATTGTTTTGTACGTGAAATAAAATAATTAATAAAGTTAAAGGGCTAGTAGAGTAGACTTTTAATTTTAATTAATTAATTGTATAGTTTTTTACGTTCATAACAAAACATTCTCTCATTCAGTTATTTTTATTTGCTTGTTGCTAGTCACTTAGTGACTCTTTTATTTCTTTTTTTAATATTTAGTCCAAGACACAGCTGCTGTGATAGCAGTCCATTTAATCACTAATGACTATTCACTATGTACCCAAAACTGTAGACAGATACTTCAGATACACATATTCAACAGATTTTCAGTAAAAACAAAAAAGAAAACTTAACCCTTTTAGCACAGGAAGTTTTTCAGAGGTCTAGCCAAAAACACGGAGCATTTTTACAGTGAATTTGGTTATTACTTTATTTAATTTTTTTTGTCAGATTTCTGTTATTCTGACCCCCATGAAATAATATATCTATTTGAAAGATACAGATTGAAGTTCGTGATTTTCACAATATCGTTAAAATTAATTGATGTATATCGCCATTATATGCAAATTATCTCATTTGCATATATATCTAAGAATAAAAAATATGAATTTGAATTTTCAACTTCAATGCTTGAAACATAAAACTAAAAACAAAAATTTTTTTATTTGAAATCTTTTTATTGATCTTTGGCCTTTTTACAAATGGTGTAAGCAATTCCATAGTAAAAACAGGTATATATATATATACGTGAAACAGCAATAATATCTTTAGGTGACATGTTTTTCTCCATCAGTCAGCACTAGAAATGGATGTGCCGGAGTGTCAACACCTTCGGGTGGATATACCCTGAGCCATGGTTGGGCTGTGGTCTGAACACAGCAGCGTCCCCATCTGATTCCCACTATTACTACTAACACTAAATCCTGCATCAGTATCAACAGAATTAGTGTCATCGCTTGATTCAAATGTTTTATCAACATCAAGTTTAGGGGCAGAAACATACGAGTCGAGACATACTTTTAGCGGTTCAGGTCACTATCTAAAAAATTCAACTATAATTTTCACTTCGATACCAAACACTTGAAAGTCGCCATGTGTAAAGCTGATACAGCGGTTAAAATAAATGAATCACTTTCAGTGTTTCAAAGTAGATTTCTTAGCGGTTCGAGGCGAAACACGATCGGGCCGATCATCGGCCGTTCCGTGTTTTTGGCCAGACATCCGCCGGCCGATAATCAACCCGTCCGTGCTAAGAGGGTTAATAAAAGAGACAGTAGAGTGAATTTGTTTACATTAAATAGATGCTGAATTTTTTTTGGCTATCTTCAGAATAACGGTCCCAAATTATGGAGGCGGAAAATATACCTTAACAGCCTCAGTCACGTATCAATTACGCACTTCCAGGGACTATACCACAACCCCTAAATTGCGAACTTCTGGTTGGGGACTATATCGCCACCACCGAGAGTATCCCCCAGATGGCTGGGACTCAGGAGCAAATAAAATGAAGGAAGCTGCAAGATATGCGGTAGCTGCTGCTCGTGAGTCCTAGCCATCTAGTTTATCCTAAATCCACGGCACGTGGGCGGCGTTGGGATACTCTCAGTGGTGGCATACTCTCGACGGTGGCGGAAATTGCCGGTAGTGAGCAATTTAAGTTGCGGGAAGTTCGCAGATGACATGTGACAAAGACTCTGTTAGGGTATATTTTCGGCCTCGATAATTTAGGACTGTTTTTCGGAAGATAGCCGAAATTTTTATTGATTCGTTTAGTTTATTGATTTATTAATTTTAATGGCGTAACCAACTGTAGTAGTTATAAATACATTTTTTTGCTATCCTCCTAATAACGGTCCCAATTTATTAAGGCCGGAAATATACCCTAACAGGGCCTAAAAAATATGTAAATTTTTGACCTTTTTCCGGCGACCACACTGTATACCGTGGAAAAGCTTTTGTCGAATGAAAGTCACTGCCGAGCGAGAATTTTCCCTGCTCCGGGAGGGGGTGGGGGTGGGGGGGGGTCACGTGCAGCAGCTACAGTGTCTCCTGCAGCTTTCTCTATATTTATTTTAAAGTCCCAGCCATCTAGTTTAGGATACTCTTGGCGGTGGCGGTACAGTCGCAGGAAAGAGGTCAGCAATTTACATATGGTTGATTCCGTTAGGGTATTTTTAAGGCCTTGATAATTTGGGGCCGTTATTTGGGGAATAGCTCATTTATTTCTATTGCAGCTTTAATGGACTTCAGGCTTGTTCTAGAAATTTGAGTTCTGCATGCTTGCATGCTCATCCGTTTTACAGATCTTCCTTTTTTATATCATTGGTTCCTCTCAGTCAGATGTGAGAGACTCTGACTTGACAGGAAATAGCCAAGTTAGTCCCCTAGTACAGAGACAGATGTGAGATAGACTCTGACTTGACAGGAAATAGCCAAGTTATTCCCCTAGTACAGAGACTTACAACCTGCTTGTTAGGGGCAGTGGCTATTCTTGTCCTCCTATCAGATCTGAGATCAAAGATCTCTGACTTGACAGGAAATAGCCTAGTTAGTGCCCTTGTATTGCAAACACTGCTGACACAACTCAGCGTTCAGCGAAGAGTGGTAATGCAGTGGATACCGTCTCATTGTGGAGTGCCTGGAAATAAGAAAGCTGATCAACTGGCAGGGGAAGGTGCGACAAAAAAGCAGCCGGATGTACCAGTCACATACCACCAAAAGAAAAGAATCATTAAATCGATCAGGAAACCACCAGCCCCAGCACAAGACGACTATTTTATTATGGACAGACCAGAACAAGTCATTATCCTCCTGCTCAGAACAGGGCACAACCGATTATGTAACCACATGTACACAAAATTCAAGATAGGTGTATCAGCCATGTGCACCTGTGGAAATGTGCCCCAGACAGCAGAGCATGTACTCCAGGACTGCACCAATTTTGACACATTAAGGCAAACCTTTTGGCCAGAAAGAACAACAGTGGAACGTAAACTCTATGGACCACTGAATGAACTAACAACGACAGTGAAATTTATACAAGAGACAAAACTGCTGATATAGACAACTTATTTCAGGTGAACGAAAGAAGAAGAGGAAGTGCCCTTGTACAGGTACAGCCTGCTTGTTAGGGGGTAGGAGCTCTAGTCTTCTCCCCCTAAAATAGGGCCCCGCAACCTACACAGGGAATAGTTTTCCCAATTTTTGGATATTGATACAATCGTCAAAATCTGTGCAAAGCTGTCTGCTACTAAATCCCCAGCAGATGGAATTAAATTATGTACCTCAAAATTAACTATAAGCCACATATGGCTATACACCGACCATAAGGAAAAGACCACGTTAAAACATGACCTATCTGTCAGTCTACATATAAATGCAATTTTTTATACACTGCTTTTTAAATACTGACCATGTGATTGAAACAATTATGATGTTATCCAAACACAAATCATCAGTTTAAATGCATTAGAAATTACACATTGTTTGCAAGCAGTGTATTGAAGTGTTTATCTGTGTTTACAAACATATATCTCATGAACATACACACAAGAACATTCAGTGGCAGCAAACTGTGTTTAGAATAAATTATTTTTTAAACCTTTTTAGAAATTAACAATGGGTGCAGTCAGATATATGTATAACTCTTAGTTGAGTGGGAACAGGTTGCCTGGTGTTCAGAGAGTGGCACTAGCCATTGTGATTCTTCTGCATATTGCAGTATTTTTGTCATCACTCCTTGTTCTCCTTCATCCTTTGCTTTCTTTCAGAATCAGATCAGGTCCTTTTAGGTTTTGGGTGTGGCACATGCATTTGTAGTGTTTGTAGTTGCATTCTCATGTGCCTAAACTATTGAATCTGCTCCTCAAAAAATTATGCAAAAGACAGTTTTCCCCCACAATCAGTTATATCCTTTCAGAATCAGATAAAGAAGTTGATGACGGTGGTGGAAAGCATAAGACAGTGTCTGTAGACACAGTTTCAAACTACTACACTTTTTTTCTTCTCTTCCATTTCCTGGTTTCAATTGTGCCTACAGCTGCTGACCATGTAGTTGGTTCTGTCATGGCAGCTAGCAATGTAAACCAGTAGCAGCTAGAGGTGCTAATGTATCACAGATAATGAATGAATGATTGACCCAAGATAGTCGACATACTGCACTTAGGACCTGCCCTCTTGTGCTCTCTCCCCGTCCTTCATGTTTGTGTAAGCTTGTTGAATGTGTTGACTGATGGGTATTGATTTAACTAGCATCCCTTGTTGGGATCCAATTGAAGTGCATATGCCTGAGAGTCGAGGACCCAACAACCTGCATACAAATAAGCCAAAGCCAGATCTGTAAAACTGATGTGTACAAAAATCTCAAGTCCTGGTACAAGACCAAAGTGGGTGAGCAATCATAAAATTTCACTGGAGTTTACAACTGGTGAACATGGTGAAGAAGAATCAGAAGATAGAACTAATAGGGAGATGCAGTTGTTTTCAGTATAGTTAGTGTGTACTACATAAATGTAGGTATAGTATTTAATATTTCTGTCAGAATTTCTCATTTCTCATTTTTGTTTTCAGTTTGTGCCTTTCTCTGATCGCATTTTGAATGTGAACACTAATGTAATTCATCAGATCCGCAGAACTGATGATGAGGTAAGTCTATTTAAGATGTATATACTCGTTGAAACAATCATCTTCTTATTAACATGGGTTCAGTGTGCCTTAACATTTGAGAAACAAAAGTAATGAATGTAGAGTGGTTGACTGCCTCACTGGCTGCAAATAAATGAAACATCTAAGAATTAGGTCAACATAGAAAACCACTTCCCCTTGATTTCATCTCATAATTCTGCATAACATGTGTAACTGTTTCTGATTGTTTGAACAACCAGATCAGTACAATATTCAACAAGCCAACCGGCTTAATTATTAGCTTTTTGCGTTATTGATTGTTAAGTGTGAACCCCACCCATTTATTTCTCTCAGGTGCAAAGGACTTCAGAATGTACAACAGTTTCGACATAATTAGTGACTGAGCCATCTGAACACAGCATTTACTGGCTCTGATTTTTATTCTTATGCTGGATGGTATGAGTAAGCTTCTAAAGATATACCAGAGACTTCATCCATAATAAACCTGCATTTCTTGCACAGCACTCATCTGTCTGTGAATTAAATCTTGTAGCCATGTCTCCCATCTGTTTTAGAAACAGTCTCCCTTTCTGTCATTAACACACTCAGCTTAAAATTCATAGCAGTAAATTCTCTGGAAAATATAGGCCAGCCTGGGTTGATAGGCAGCGTAGAACTAGAACCATATACCCGTCTGCCTGAAGATGTTTAGAAAGTTATCCTTTACTCTTTCTATTTCCTCTTGCAGTCTGCCATTAGCAGACTCCACCGAGAAAGGTCAAGCAAGCATATAGTATTATCATTAATGTGCAGGCACTTTTGTATACGGTGGGTTCATTAATTTCCACAGATCATACATTTCCCTTTCCCCTCCCCAGTCATGGCTGTGTTCACTTATAACCAAAGAACATTGTCATGTCTCTTGTGGTTGTGTATTCGATTTTTCTAGGCAGTTGTTGTTAGATTGTCCAAAGTTAAAGTACCATCAAATATTTCCCTAATTGTTTAGTTAATGGTAACAATTTGTTTTCTTTCACCCGCAGATTGGAACCATCTATTTTGGCGACGCTTTATCCAAATGGACTGATCTGGACTTAACAGATCATTTCAGTATGTACCTATAATTTTGTATTTAATTTCATGCATGAGCAGGAACGACATATGCTAGTGACAGACGGCAGAAAGCTGACTTATTCATTGTGAATATTCTGCCAACAGTGATGATGAAATAAAGTTTGTGATAATAAACATTTAGGAACATGTTTAATTGACAAAAAAATTTGGTCCATCCGAGTAGATACTCACTCCATGTTTGTTCCAGTCTTTGTTGTGCTGTATAGATTATAACTGTGTTTGCGCTCAAAATTTGAAGAAGAAAAAAACTGGACACATTTAGGTAATCATTTATAACTATATATATTATAGGAAAGGTAATTTATGGTAGATGCTATTAAGATCATACAAAATAGAAATATTTGAGAAAAAGAAAGGTGCACCACAACATGTATGTAAAACAAATATGAACTGTTCATTCTTTTTATTCATTTCAGTAAATTTCAGGAAGGAAATACAGGGTCAGGTCCAAACATTTGAACAGCTTGTTCATCACAAGGTATTGTTATTTTTTCCCCCCAAGGACAGCCTATAATCATGTTACTTTTTTTTATTTATCTATATAACTTAATCATTAGGTCTTGAAAATCTCTGCATTAAGTTTTCGTACTGAAAAACAGGATGTGTGGCAAAATGTAACTTTGAGAGGTTGCTAAGAAATGTCTAAAGCAGAAATTGATTAGACACTGTTTTAACTAACTTTTAAATAGCAGGGTATTGACCCTCAATAAGTATATATTTTCCCATCCTCTTTGTGAAAAATTATATCAATACAAATACCAGGATCCATTGTGGAGACATCAGGATGTGACATTACATGTTTTTTCTTGTTCTTAGGATAGTTACAAAAATATTTGAGGGTAAGTTAGTTAAACAGTGACTTCTATTTAAATGATTAATTGTGCGTTAATTTTTACACAAGTTGGGGAAGTTTCACAGAGATTAGCATTCCAGAAAGAAAAAAAAGTTACTTACTGTTACATACAGATAAGCAAATGTCGACTCCCGGATGCAAGAGGACGTTTGATCAGCTTCTGTTTAATATAACTAATCTGTAGTTGTATATAACACATTTGGTAGCCTCTGCCTTGGTAAATGTCATTAGCAGAGTGTTTTCCTGTCACATCTGACATTTTGGGCATGGAAACATTTGCTTTGTAGTAAAACTAAAATCTAGGTGTAAATATTTGTAGTTTTGTAATTTTTAATTGTAAGCCAAGGAAGTGGTCAACAGGCAGAAACAGTTGTTATTGTATGAAATATCTTAATATTAAATTAATTTATAGTCCCAGTTTTACACTAGCAAGGGATAGATGAAATATCTGCGGCTGTAAATACCAGCTTCTGCGTAGCACATACCAAGGTTGGGTTTACTTCTTAATCTGACCTTTATGAGGAATTAATGATATATTATGTACGCATGTGCAGCTTTGCTCGCAGACATTATGCCAGATAAATACATTTCTTCAGCTCTTGTCATTTGTTTCAGGATGAAATTATAGTTTCCCTTAAAAGACATTTGACAATACCAAGATCACTGGCTGTGGCAGCCTTATTAGAGTAAGTTTTATAGTTATGTTTTGTAAATGTGACGCATACATACAGTGTACCTTTCCCCAGTATATAATGTACTTCTTTTCAACACCTGTCTAAAACATTTCTATGGTGATTGGTGTGTGCTTCCAAATGTTTTGGGTTCTGAACTGCGTTTTAACAAATTCTAATAAAAGGTAGTTCTAGATGAAACAAGCTTTCTAGTGATAAGTAAGAACTCCACACGGGATCATGCATTGTAGAAGTCCGCCTGTTATCAGTAGAGATCCTTCGTCGACAGTTATTCCAGCCCATCGCTTCCTAAACAATCTCGGGAGGTGGGTCAACCTGGGTCATGAAGCCAGGCCCTGATCTTCCCCTGCTGCACTTCATCGTACTCGATATGGACATGAGGATATGGTGACGTAACAGGTGATGTGAGGTTTGCTGTTATATTGTCTCTGCTCTCCCCTTGCCTTCCTGCCAGTGTATGGTGTGACTCTTGTAGCCTTTGTCTAAACAGCCATACCCTGCAAGTGGGAAAGGTTATGGTGCTGTTTACACTCCGCTGCCATGTCAGGGAGTCTGAGGGATTTGTTAGAACTAGCTGACACCTGACTCACCTTCTGTCAGTAACCTCTACAGGAACTTATATTCACAGCAAACTAGAGGTCACACCGCCACCGACTAAAGGGAGCCTAGTACAACAGATAGTAGTATTAACACATGCATAAATATTTTTCTTGTTTCAGTCGGCATTCTTGAACAAATTATGGTTCTTGACTTGTAGAAAACATGATTAGAATTGATTCCATCTTGTGTGGTTTCAAAGAGTATCTTAGTTTCAAAAAACAATTTTTATTGTTGCAGCTAAAAAAAATTGTAACAATTTGTGGCTTGTTTATTTTCAGTTTACTGGTACAGCTTGCAAGAGATTTGCAGCAGGAATTCATGCCCCACTTTCAAGATTTCTTTAATATACTTGTTCGCTTGCTGGCAGAAAATTTACAGAATGCTGAAATCTTGGAGCAGATTTTTCAGACTTTTGCATGTCTGTTCAGGTTCCTATGGAGATATTTGATCAAAGACTTCACAACAGTATTCAGGTTAGAATTCATGAATTTACTGTTTGTAGGAGAATTTGATAAAATGTTTGCTTGATAAGAGTATTTCTGCCCCTCTGAGCAGTGTGCTAATTGACTTTAAAGAGAAAGAAGTGGTAAAATATGTTGATTGCGTAAACAGTGTAGCAGAACAGATCATATCTTTTAGTGAGCAGAGGGTCTGCCTGCACAAGAAGAATCGGACACACGGTTGCAGCTTGAGTATGAAAACTTTTCTTCATTGGCTGCTGAGGAAGGAAGGATGAAATGTCCTGTGTGCAGTGATATAGTTTCTTGATTCATTTATTTGTTGTTGATGTTTAGGCATTCACAACCTAAATCATACAGACTTTCTATCAGCTTCACATATTTGTTTGTTGTTGATGTTTAGGCATTCACAACCTGAATCATACAGACTTTCTATCAGCTTCACATATTTGTTTGTTGTTGATGTTTAGGCATTCACAACCTGAATCATGCAGACTTTCTATCATGTTCACATATTTTTTTGTTACAGCTATTTCTCAGAATTAATGCTATCATCTCAGAAAGATTACATCAAGGTGTTTGCAGCTGAAAGTTGTGCATATCTTTTGAGAAAGGTAATGTATCCATTTTTGCCGGACTATTTATGTGAATGACCTTAACTTCTGGGGTCCCATTTGGGGAGGGGGCATAGACACACTACTGCCTAACAAGCATGTTATACAAACGACTTGTTGTGAGTGCTTCCTTCCAAGTAGGAGTGCATCTACCGTGAGAGGTGACGAAACAAGAGTTGCATAAAAGATCTGTAAAATAGATGTCTTGGAGTCTAGAAGTGGATGAATGACCAAAACCTTCTTCTGGTGTTTACAGCTGGTGAAAGTTGAGAAGTTATCATGAAATGTGTGAAAGTATCCTGTGTGAACTGAAGTTGATAATATCCTATTGCTTGGACCTAAGGTCAGACAGGCCTGCATGCCTAATTTGTAACCCTTTGAAAATAAAGTTTGTTTGTTCTTTGTCCCGTTCAGCAGATTAATTTTAGGTATTAGCTTTACTGCAGTCACCCCTGTTTTCACTACTTATTAACCTTATTTGATTATTTTCTGTCCACACTCTTTCCACCTTTCCTAATGAATAGTTTTCTTTTCTTTCTTGTTTCAAATACATTGTATTCAGTTATAGTGGAATATTCTGTCTTTACATTACCACAGTGCTCATGGTCTGTAAAAATATGGGACGCTCTGCCCATATGTCCGATGCGCCGAAAGGCGTGAAAAGGGATCTTTACTTTTTTTTTTTTATTCTGTCTTTAACAAAAGATCCTCTGCCTAATATAGTTAATAATATTCTTAGAAATTACATGTTGTGGGTTTCTGAGATTGAACATATTCATTGCACTGGTGTGTTGATGGGTATGAAGATGACATTCTTTGTGAAATGATCTGGCAACATAAATTTTGTAGATGATATTGACAATGACAGTACCTAGAGGATCAGTCTGACAGCAAATTTGACCCGAGAAACAGAAATACAGATTTGGCATTCTGTTACAAATATCGGAGCAAAAAAGTTTAAGATGTATAATTCTGTAGAAGGCATGTGCATTTTGGATGTCCAGAATTTATGGCACAATATATATATTTTAATCAGTTTGTTGTCTCTTGAATATAGCAAGTGCAGAGTAATATTATGTTTGTTGCTTTTTTACAATGTGTATTGTCATCAGCCCTAATTTTCTAAAATAAAGTTGAAAACTTGAATGCTCCTAGTATTCTCAAGCTTTGTTTATTACATCATTTATGATGGAGTACGCTTAGTTGTACGATTTTAAGATGTTTTGATCTTTGGTATCCCAGTGGTGGTTCCAGGGCCCCATCGAGGAAGAAACGAGAATAAAGTCACTGCTCCAAAAAATCCAAACCATAAAGGCAGACTAAATTATATTTAGTGAAATCGAATGTGTGGGGTCAGAAGACGCAGATATCAAAGCCTAGCTGTAAACCACATTTTTTAAGGGCTAGTGCAGAAGATGATGTATGTTCACTGTTACTTTCCCAACAGAACCATTTAAACAGAAAACAAATAAGTGTAAAAAAAATAATTTTTACTATACATTTTTTATTATAGTCTCTTCTACGGGTTACCTGTGAATTTTGAAAGCATGTTAAATTTTCCTAGTGATTGTATATACTTCTTTAAAACAGATTTAGAGATGGCTGTTTTATTGTCCTATTATTTCCTTTCTTGTCTGCCTTGTTTTTGTTTTCTAAACTAAGCAGAAGTTGAGAAGTTTGGTGAACAAATCTTAATAGCTCTGAGTGTGATAAACATATTTAGATACTTTGTATAGTGAGATTACCCTCAACTTGAATATACAATTTTCTGCCACTGATTACTTCAATTTATCTTGTGCTTTCAAGAATGCAGTATTTTTTCATGTGAAATATTTTCTGCATGTTTTATATTTTCAGGTTAAACACCAAGATGAGTTGTTGAACATGCTATTTGGGTCACTGAAAACTCAGCCTGCGGTAATATAATATTGTAAATAAATTAAGTAATATTGGTGTACTATATGTGTAAATACACCCTAGAAACTGTCTTCTGGAGTTTACAGCCGGTAAAAGTTAAGAAGCTAACATGAAATTTGTTAAAATATCCTGTATAATTTTGAACCTCACATTGTACTTTTACCTTAGGGATGCTATTCTGCCACATCCAAAATCCTTAGAAATTCTGCGTGCAGCCATCTTCAGGGAAGGTCATTCTGACACTCTTTTTGGATGAACGAAGCATTATTTGAGAGCACTACCTGCAAAACTCAATAGTGATCTTCTATGAAATCAACATTGACTTCTTAGTAGAGGGGTCCTATTGCAACATGACAGTACTCCTTGACCCCGTTTTGCATGTGCCACATCCCCATCCATGCCATATCTAGGCCCAGGTGATTGTTACCTGTTTGGACAACTTGGGAGTAAATACTTTTGGGTCTGATAAAGAGATACAACAGGTGGTGCATGAGTCGGTTACACACGACTAATATATATTTTTTTCTACAGGAGCCCAAGCACTTTATCGATGCTTGAAAAAAATAATGCATTTGTCATTTAATTTTTCAGAAAATATTCAGGAACAAAATCTAAGGTTATTTGAAGCTCTCTCACATTTAATAGAATCATCACTAGAAAACTATTTTAAATGGTCAGCAAATTGAAGTCATGAGATTGTATGTAGGCTGGGTATGTCAAAACCTTCTGGAGATTGTATGTAGGCTGGGTATGTCAAAACCTTCTGGAGATTGTATGTAGGCTGGGTATGTCAAAACCTTCTGGAGATTGTATGTAGGCTGGGTATGTCAAAACCTTCTGGAGATTGTATGTAGGCTGGGTATGTCAAAACCTTCTGGAGATTTGTATGTAGGCTGGGTATGTCAAAACCTTCTGGAGATTGTATGTAGGCTGGGTATGTCAAAACCTTCTGGAGATTGAATGTAGGCTTACAGCATTACCTGGTAACTAGTTAATTGTGGTGATCCAGAATATTTATAGCCAGCCACTATTCACCACTGATATGAATCACTCACTGCTCATTGTCAATAAGTAAGTAAAGAACTTTTTTCAGCCTTTAGGTATATGGGAAACTTAGGGCTCGACCTTTATTTTACAGTCCAATCGGCACTCTCTGTGTTGTGTGGTCACCATCACGCCGACTGCCTTTCCTTCCCAGCATATAGCAGAAAGTCTTGCTCCGTCAATATCCAAACCCACGACCCTCTGACCCGCAGGTAAACAAACCGCAGACAATCGTCCATATGATTGTCAGGAAGCATAGTACAGTTATGAGTATATGAAAATTCTAATACCAACCATCAGTTAGACAGCCTCTTAAAAGACACATCAGATTTCTTTGCCAGTGCATGTGAGCTGCACCGACATTGCTGCATGAGTCTTGTTAGTGACCTCTTCTGTAACATCATTGTATGCCTGACCCAGCCATGGAAGATCTCCCATAAACTCACATCCCTTTTTTTGTCCAGTTCTTCACAATCGTCGCCATGCTCTTTCTGTATTCTGCAGTAAGCTCTGACTTGGCAACACCCTTCATATATAAGATTATGAAGATTATATTTTGTATTTTAAATTTATATTTTTGACGAGTAGATCAGTTTCAATTGTTTAAATTATATTTTTTACAGTTGGTAGATGGTATTGGACTGCTACTGTTTGAAATGATGAAGGGTGTGAATAATCACTTTCATTCAATAACTGAACAGGTATGTATATTAGGGAAATTAATTATAGCGTTTAACCTAAGCAAAAGTGATTTAAGATGTAGTGTGTTTTCTTCACTGTTTATGGACAATGCAGGAGTTGCCATATCTTCTTCTTCTTCAGCCTTCCGAGCCCTTGTGGTTCATTGCTGCAGATATCACCCGCCTTCATTCATCCCTCCGATAGCCTTATCTTTCCAGTGACACAGTGTGTCTGCAGGTTTGTCTGGACATTATCTCTCCATCATCTTCTTGGTCTGCCTCATGGTCAACGACCATTCATCTCCCTTGTGTAAACAGTTTTTACTTCTCTGCCATCTGACATTCTTTAAATATGCCCCAACTATTTCAGTCTATTCGCTCTCATGATGCCAGTGATTAGTGTTCATTGAAACAGACTTTGAATGTTGTTGCTTCTCACTGTCCATTCCCCACTGTTTGCATATTTGATGGGTCCAAAGATTCGTCGTAAGACTCTGGAAAACGTGAACCTTCATCAGCACATACATCAATCAAAGAATACCACACAGATACACAGAATCACATAGCTTAGTATCTGGAAGCAGCCAGGTAGATGTCTTGTCCTCATGGCAGGCCTCAACCGATTCTCTAATGTTGTGAATTATCGCGCATGTGTATCAGCACATGTGGTGATAATTATATGCATACATACATTAACTCAGTCTGTACCAAGAAATGTTCATGCATTGATTTATGACTCACTTTCTTCTGATACCAGAAGAGTTAATATGTATGCATATATATGTATTTTAGGTGGGGATAGCAAATAATGGATGCCTTCAGGGGAAAGATTATTAGCTTTTGAGGAGGATCCCCCTCTCCCATTTTTATAACAGACTCTTTGTTGATGACAAAAGGTCTATCCCCATCATTACTTCTTGAAGCTAGGTACCTTCCAGTAACTACTTCTTCACAACAGCAGCAGTAAACTTCTGCATGCACAGCTAAACCTTGAGTTTGTCTTGCTATTAGTTTTCAGAATAAGACTAGTATTTATACATAGTTGACAGCACAACTTGGATGATTTCGTCTATTTCTCAAAAATCAACTACTCCTCTGTTCTGCAGTTGTTTTATGTCCACTATCGTTGACAGAAATACGCATGCTGCTAGGAAAGGTCATATATTCCTACATATCTCTCTGAAACTAGCTTTTGGTTTTTTCTGCAAGAACAGTGTTACTTTCACAACTTTGAGAAGAACTAGAACTGGAGGTACAGAATCATTGACTGCCACAATTCCAGTGATGGTTGCAACAAGCATGTTCACATTCTGAATTCTCTATAGTGTTAACGACACTCTGGTAGACCTTTCTTTGCTTACCATCACTTGCCAATTGTAGAGTTTAAGATTTCCTACGTTGATCGGCTGAGGGGAGTTGACATTTTTTGGAATAAGGCATTTTTTGATTCGCGGTGGTCATCTTTGGAAATTGGATACCCATGTGATCAGTTTTAGCCAGCATGAAGCGCTTGTAATGACAGGTCATGTTGACACCTATATATGGAAGTTTCCAGGCTTATATGCCGGTCAGTTAATGGAAAACAGGAAATTCCACGATCACGAATCCCGTCAAACAATGCAGGGGTCATAATTGTGGTTTAAACGATATATAATACACACAGTTATTTCCTTGTGCAAATAGCGTTGTCAGGGGAGAAACATTGTCAATGTCTAAACAAATTTCAATAAACAAATTATGTCACATCTAGGGTTAGCTCACTAAAATATTAATATTACATTAAATACTTTAGATATACTGAATCTGGGAGAAAACATACAAACCTGACATAAATTCACTGTTTGCAACAATAGAACACCAGCATAGGGCCTCACAAGCCACTGGTATGTAGAGTATACTAATGAACTTCTTTTTTGTTTGTGTTTTTTTTAAAATAGGTATTCCCACTGATTCTGCAAAAGTTGGGAGCATGGAATCCGAACATGTCAAATGAAACTGGTCTGCCTTACAACTTGGTGGAAAAAGCAGTGGTGGTACTAATGCAGGAGTGTGCAAATCACACAACGAAGGAGTACGCTAAACCTTTATGGGACATCATGCTTGTAAGTGTTTTATGGAGTTAGCTCTACCATTAATGGGGCAGCCAAGCGTTTTAGATTACCGCACATAAATAAGGTTGACCCAGATGCTATGCTGATTAGAAAAGTCTGGCTAGTTGGTGAATTAAACTGAACCACTGCCTCAATGAGGTAGCCCAGTGGCTGTCACGTGGTTTAAATCTGCACCGGGCGTCCAAAATAGGTGTTAAGTAATGCCCTAGGGAGTCAAGTTGGCTTGATGCACCTATGCTGTAAAAAATGATCATTTACTCACTGTCTTGGCAATAAGCAAACTCTTGTAATCTTCTTCTGGATATCTTCCATCCAAGGTTCAGGCTCTAATCTACACCTGAATTGATTTCCTTTACTATCATTTAGTTAGGTTTTGACATCAATAAGTATAAAATAGGTCACCTCTTGTTTTTTTCTTTCTTACCTTAGAAGGTTAAATATCTAACAACACTATTTGAGACCATTTTGAAGGATAAATCAAGAGGCTGCACTTTATCACTTCAGGTTATCCTATATAACTCAGTCTTGCTCTGCACAGTGCATGAATCTTGTATCTCCAATGATGACCCACAGAGACCTCCACACTTTCAGAATGCGAGAAAAATAGCTTGACCACTTCGCTATTGGGGTCTGCCTCCCCATTTGTGGATCTTTGATATCATTTAAAACTCCCCCATGCCTCTTACACAGTTTTTAGGCCTATGTTGAACCTGGTGTGTCCACAGCCTAAATACTTGGTAACCTCCCAGCCTAACCTTTCATCAAGAACTTAAAGTGCCAGCTTTTAACAACTTTTGGCTCTCCTCCGAACTTCAATACAAAAATGGCGGACATAAAATATCCTTACGAAGCTCAGCTCTATTAAAAATATGCCGGCTCCATATATCGAAACAAATGCTCTAAGAAGGTCTCGGCGAAATGTTACCCGCGGACCTGTTTCTGTGACTATGCCTCACCGCCAACCGTATCCTCCGCGCCGCTATGCGTGGCGCTATGTAGGCTAAACTAGATGGCTAGGACTCACGAGCAGCAGCTACCGCATCTTCCGCAACCTCCTCCAATTAATTTGCTTGTGAGTCCCAGGCACCTAGTTTAGCCCCCATCCGCGCGTAGCGGCCCGGGTATACGCTCGGCGGTGAATTTAATCGCATTTTGCGCATGCTATTATCGTCTGCAGAAACGCTTGAAATTGTCAACAGTCGCTATTATCGTCTGTAATGTTGCGTCTCTTGAAATTGTCAAGTAATCCTAGTTTTGCAGCGATTTGTTCCTTGGCAGAAAGTCTGCATTTTACATATGCATGAGCGCCGTAAGGATATTTTATGGCCACCATAATATCGGGTTGAAGTTCGGAGGAGAGCACAACTTTTCCATCATTTTATCCTCTCTGTGCTTGTCTACTCTAAGCCTACATAACGACTGTGACAGTAGTCCTCTCTAGTCAGTCTTATTGATAATTAATCATCTTATTTTCATCATCATCATTAGTTTCCACTTCTGCCGTTAAGCATGTGAAAAGTTCCGTTTTGCCCAAACAACTCTGTCAGCATCAGCCTTTTTTTCTGTCTGAAATTGTGCTCAGCACTCTGTGAGAACTCAAAGCCCCTGAGTGCTAAACTAGCCCAGAAACTTTTAATAACTCTAGAATTTGTAAGTAAATTAAACAAACATTAAATAAAGTATACTCAAATTTGGATATTCCCCGCTTTTGTGTGTGCAAAACCATGGTAAGTGAAGAATTAATTTTGTAAAATTATGTTGTGAAATTAACACCTGCTGAATTCTTTTATCCTACTAACTATAACAGTATTAAACATATAATTATCATCATATTAAAAATGTACATTCGTTTCTCCTTGAAAAAGTATATACTTTTGTAGGGATTAGAAGTATATTACATTCTCTCTTGCCTTTTTTTTTGTACACCACCCCCTCTGTCAAATTTTTAAAGGGAAATAAATATGGGCAAAGTCTCAAAATTCATGGGCCTGAAAGAGTTAATGTCATCAGTCCATCTTCTCCTAGAACAGTCTTTGACTTTCACTTGATATCTTGTCATGTGAAGTGTCTGCGTTGGTAGTTGTTCTGGCTGCATTCTTACTACATGATCAAACTATTTGATCTTCTGTTTCTCAATGAATTTCCTGCATGGTGCTGTTCCTACAGTCTGTCTGATAATGTCATTGCTAACTCTGCCTCGAATAGTTGAGTTCTCAGGCATCGCATTTCACAGGTGTTAATTTTGCCCAGGTTAGTCTATGTTAGTGTCTAAGTCTGGCACTGGCAGCACAGTGTTGGTATAATATGCTGTTTAAAATCTGTTTTTTGGCGCTCATACTTATGTTAGGATGTATCAAAACAGTGTCAGTTGGTATATAAGTGCACTTATTTTCATAGACACTAAATTTGAGATTTCTGAAAACCCTTCATTAGGTGCCTATTACAGTGTGCTTAATTGGGTGCCTATTACAGTGTGCTTAATTGGGTGCCTATTACAGTGTGCTTAATTGGGTGCCTATTACAGTGTGCCTAATTGGTTGCCTATTACAGTGTGCCTAATTGGTTGCCTATTACAGTGTGCTTAATTGGTTGCCTATTACAGTGTGCTTAATTGGTTGCCTATTACAGTGTGCTTAATTGGTTGCCTATTACAGTGTGCTTAATTGGTTGCCTATTACAGTATGCTTAATTGGGTGCCTATTACAGTGTGCTTAATTAGGTGCCTATTACAGTGTGCTTAGAGAGCAGAGGGTCCATTTTGTCGCTTCAAAATGGGCCAATAGAACCAGCACGTGATGTTGCTGTCATTACAGCCAATAGAACCAGCACGTGATGTTTCTGCCATTACAGACAATAGAACCAGCACGTGATGTTTCTGTCATTACAGCCAATATAAACAGCACGTGATGTTTCTGTCATTATAGCCGATATAACCAGCACATGATGTTTCTGTCATTACAGCCGATAGAACCAGCACGTGATGTTTCTGTCATTACAGCCAATAGAACCAGCACGTGATGTTGCTGTCATTACAGCCGATAGAACCAGCACGTGATGTTGCTGTCATTACAGCCGATAGAACCAGCACGTGATGTTTCTGTCATTACAGCCAATAGAACCAGCACGTGATGTTTCTGTCATTACAGCCAATATAACCAGCACATGATGTTTCTGTCATTACAGCCGATAGAACCAGCACATGCTGTCATTACAGCCGATAGAACCAGCACGTGGTGTTGCTGTCATTACAGCCGATAGAACCAGCACGTGATACGTTTTCTTTTTAAATTGACCATTTAATTAAGCACAAGAAGCAGAAAAATTTGTTATAAAGTATTCAATCATTTCAGAAAACAGTTGATCAAGTATGCACTGCTTGCATGAGAAATCAACAAACGAACATAGCTGGAAGCGTTGATTTGATTCAACATCTGTGCCGGCTTTTGAGACTGATGTCTGAATGGATGATGTTTAACGGTGGCAGCATAGTTTCAGATGCTGAACTCATTGCAGATGTAAGTTAATTATAAAGTATTCAGGAATAGTTGTCTTGTATGAGTATTATTGTGTGTATCTTGGGAGTGGATTTGTTATGTTGTACTGTATGCAGTACAGTAAAACTTTGATTAACCGTCACTGTCTGGACCAAGACTGTCTTAATGAATATGTACAGTAAAATTTTTCACTGCATCTGAGTCGGAGGAGCATGATCTGACCAGAGATTTTGAGTGATAGATAAACTCAGAGAGGGCCAGTGTTTTGTGGTGCTCATTAACCCCTTTTGCTGCTATGTACTGCTCAGCTACCTCTACCACTGTGCTAAGTTTCAAGCTGAACCTTTCCCCTGTGTTGACAAGTCGGGTGCACTATGGTGACTAAGAAACCTTTGCAGAAAGGAAACACTAGAAACTAGTTTCTTTATTCAAATTTACAATGGGGAAACATTGCTTTGAATGTAAATGGGTCAATGGAATCAGACATTTGGGTAATGTGCATTGTCATTTTACCTATCCATTAAGGGTATAATTGTCGGAAGAAGAGATAGGTTGAAATACTTAAGTTTGACATTTGATCACAAATATCACAAATATTCTTTGGGGCAGACTAATCAAATGTAAGTGTGGCCTGGCAGCATTGAAGAAGACGGCCTAATAACAGATGGAACACTATTTGTCTTTTGTTCAACCATTTAATCCTTACAGTAATTTATTATAACCTAGGAATTCTAACACTATCTACTTCACAATGTACAAAGCTTGACCAGATACTTGAAGGAGAATGCCATAACTGTAATTCAGAAACTCAGGATATCAAGATAGCAATGGAGAAACTGTTAAAAACCAGTCTTGGCTGACAGTATGTGGTAATGCTGACATATGCAAAATCCGTACTTGAAGCACTCCAGTCTAGGAAACTACCAGAATTGCAAACACTGCTAACACAGCTTTGCCTTCAGAAAAAAGTTGTAGTGCAGTGAATACCATCCTATTGTGGAGTGTCTGGAAATGAGAAAGCTGATCAGCTGGCAGGGGAAGATGCAACAAAAGTGCATTGGGATGTACTAGTCACATCCCACCAAAAAAAATTATCATTATATCGATCAGGAAACCACCAGCCCTAGCATCAGACGACTATTTTATTTTGGACAGATCAGAACAAGTCATTATTCTCCGCCTCAGAACAGGGCATAACCAATTACATAACCACATGTACACAAAATTCAAGATAAGCACATCAGCCATGTGCATCTGTGGAAAGTGCTCCAGGACTGCAATGAATGTGACAAATGAAGGCAAACCTTTTGGCCAGAAAGAACAACAGAATAACAACTGAATAAACTAATGACGACAGTGAAATTTATTGGAGAGACAAAATTTGCTGACATAGGCGACATTTCAGGCGGACAAAAGAAGAAAGGAAGGAAGGACAATTGTCTTAGGTTGCACACGAGATAGACCAATTAGAATGAGGTATCTGTTTGGGCTAAAAAGGGTAAAATCATGGATGGCACTAACTATAGACACCATGTCCTGTGAAAAACACAGGGCTAGGAATGAGTAAATATGAACACCCACATTAGGTCGTTAGATCACATCCTGAAGAGAATGTAGAGGGTGGTGTTATGGTTTGGCAGAATTAGAGGTACAGCAGTTGATAGTTGAAAGTGTTGAGCTAGTAGTGTACACGGATGGTTCTGTTCATCAAGGTGTAAAATCTGGCTGGGGATTTTTGCAGCTAGAGTGAAGAAACAAAATCATGACGGAACAAAAGGGAGCTCTTTTATCTACACCTTCAGGCATGAGGATGAAGGTGGAGGCAATCACTACAGCTGCAGTAGATAGCTGAAACTAGTTGTTCTGTCTGAATTGGTACTGCAGAAGGTTAAAATGGACATATCTGGGGTGAGTGGATGCCAAGCATTCTTGGACAAATGCTGATAGAAGACATGGGGGCTAGATGACATAACATGTGTAAGTATGTGTGAATGAGGAATTAGAGAGTGGACAGACCAGACTTATGAGAGGAAGAGCATGTCAGGTGTATATTTGGTGTCCTTCAGCAACAGTTAGCATCTACACCTCAAGACATTTGCTGCAGGAGACTGAGCATTGGTAGGTATGCTCGGTGTGCTGTGTTTTTTTTTCTTTTATCAAACAATGTATTGCCTGTCAACAGGAAACTGAAGGCTTTTGACCAGAATTCACCATCACATTGTCCTCATTATTTCTATATATTATTTCTGTCTAATTATGATTTATACACCATAGCATCCTAGAGAAGTGATTATATAGTATTCTAGTAATGTCAAGATGTGAAATGTAACACATGAAGAAAAAGTCTGGTAGTCCTAATTTCAGCTTCATAGCAAACGGGTCACCCCATCTTTGCTCCGCTCCTGTGCCAACGAAAAACACACAGAATGTTTATCACAGTATTAGAATTGCAGTTCATCATTGATGGTAGCAGAAGTCGCCAACAGATCAGCAGTTGCCCTAGCGATCAATTTTAATCACATACGGGCACGACAGGCATCGCGCCATTTTCTGAATCTACAATTCACACCAACACGTTGGTCACATTAAAAAAAAAACATTCCAAATGCAATCTGCAGCTCACAGGGTCACGCCATGCATTCAACTCAAAAGCTGGGCGACGAAACTATATCCAGTCTACAAATGGAGCAAAAATGCATCGGCCACCGTCCGGCAGAAGCAAAAAATTTGCCTCTGTTTAGAACAGTGCCGCTGCCTAACGTCCATTTTGACTGGAAGTCCCACATGAAGAAAAAGGCTGGTTGGATGATGTTCTGTCAAGTTGAAGAGTAAAACATATATTCTTTATGGTGACTAGAGTTGATTAAATGTCAGTTTCATGTAATACCTTTATTTCTGTCAATATTTTTACAGACACTGTGTACCAGTCTGAAGTCACTGTGTCCTGCAGAGCAGTTGGATGAGCAGATCCTGTACACCATTTCAAACCTGCTGCAGACCTGCCATGACAAACTTTCTGTTGGAAAAATATCCTGTTTGATTTCAGCAGTGTTGAACATTCAATTCCAGTTTTCTGCCCTGAAATGTTTTGTGAAAGATGTCCTCAGTTTGCCATTCTTTGAAAAGGTAGTATATCATTTTCTTAACTTAGGGGTCATATTGAACTCATAAGACCAGTCAGTAGACAAGAACTTCATGATAGTAAACATATTTGAAAATGTGTTTGCTATTATCAAGTCATATATTTGTAATGGCAGTTGAAATACATTAATGGGGGGAAGGGGGGGGGGGGTCATGCTAGGAATGAACTTGTATCTGAGAAGAAAACTCACCATTATCAGTGTTAGCAGTATATAGGGCAGGGCTATTCAACTGGAGGCCTAGCCAGTGGCCTGCCGATCGTTGCCACT
This sequence comes from Candidula unifasciata, assembly GCA_905116865.2. NCBI lineage: Eukaryota > Metazoa > Mollusca > Gastropoda > Stylommatophora > Geomitridae > Candidula > Candidula unifasciata. The sequence continues at coordinate 74,326 of CAJHNH020008586.1, read as the reverse complement.
GAAATGTATTATGTTCAACAAAAAATCAATCAATGTATCTGTATGGATCTTTATAACCCAGTTGTGTTGAATGTGACAATAAGAAATGTTTTTCATGGATCTCTAAATGCGGATACTAGCAAAAAGGCATTTTAACAGACAATAGCACAACTGCGGGAATGTCTCAGGCATAGAAATATAATTAGTTTGTGGTAAAATTTACCTCAAATAGCAGAAATGGTCTATTTGAAGCAGTCGCTCCAGTGGAAAGTCAATGAAGGTGAAATATTTTTGGGGACGGAGCGTATAAAAATACCATCCCGGTCCAGTTATCAGTTAGATTATTGAAAAACTCTCCCTAATGGTGACCACTAGCTCACAAAGACCAATGACAATTAATGCTGCAGAACATCAGTCACACTGGACACTGCAGAACATCTGTCACACTGGACACTGCAGAACATCTGCTGATGTGATGTTGTTATCAGATTATAATCAGATTTTTCACACACAAGTCACAGCCAGACTTAGATTGCCGAACGCGATTGTGTAGTAGCAAACTGAAATAGTAACATTTTAAAGTTATCTAAATTGTCATAATTTAGTTCAATACTTGATGCCACGACTAGCCAGCCAGCAAAGTGGGAATGCCAAAACCGGCAGTCAACAATGACTGGACACTGAATTATTGATTTATATCACCAACTATGCCTAATTGGAAACCAATGTGCTTGCTATGCGACGAATGTGTATCGGCAGTAAAGGAGTGCAAAGTGAAGTGGCACTTTACAACGAATAATGCTGATTTTGGAAAATCATATCCAGAAGGTTTCACTGCTAGGAAATCACAGGTTGAGTCATGATTGCTGCTGATCAGATAGAGCAGAATGCTTGTGTGAGCTTGTACTCAATAAGAAAAAGCTACTGTAGCTTCTTTGCATGTTTCGTGGAAATTGGCCACACATACACATAAAGCGGCCTTTCACAGACTCAGAAACCGTGAAAGAATACATACTAGCTATTCTGGACAAAATAGCAGTTGATGGTAAAATAAAACAAGCGTGGCACATGCAGTTCAGCAAATCCCTATGTCAGATACTTCGACAATACACAGAATTGAAATTTTAGGAACTGAAGTGTTTGAATCTTTAACTGAAAGCATAAAGCAGGCAGAATTTGTGTCAGTTGTCATTGATGAATCTACAGACGTCAAGACAAACAGTCGAAGCTCACTAAAAAATAATAGGCTGCAAGATTGCCTGAAAATATCTCTGACTTCTCACCAACCAAATTTTATATAATTAGCTTAAAATCTGAAATGCAACTTTTCTCATTAATTACATTTCCCTGCTTTATAGCTTTCGGTTTCTTCTGCACAAAACCATATAAAATGAACTGTGGACAATTATTATCATTATAATTAAACAATTGAAGTGACAGTGCTAACGTTCATTTATAATTCAAACAAGTTGGGAAATAGATGTGTTTCAATTAAAGTGAGTATTATTTAATCATTACAGAACATTGTTGAACATTTGACATGACAGTGATATACAGAATTTGCTCACTTTACTTTGTTTGTTGAAGATTCCTATGCAGAAAGTTACCATAATGATGAAAGTGAGCCATAGAAGGTATCCTCTTACATGCTGTTTAAGATGGTCAGATGTGAATGAGCATGATCACCCATACTATTCAGCATGGCGCTTGATGACCTTTGATCCATTTCAACATTTGTTTGAAGCAAATGTTACGGTTTTTAATATATTTAATTTCAGGATGTGATGCCGGGATTAATGGCCAGATTGAATTCATTGCTGACATTAGACAATGGAGACAAAAAAGAAATCCTTTCACTTGTGGTAGAAATTGTGATGCAGAAAGTAAAACCTCCATTTACTGGGGCAGATGTACTTTTGTTGAAGCCCTACTGTCATGACACTAGCAAGTCCAGGTAAATACACATTTTATAGACCATAATATTAATTTATGTTGCGCAGTAAAGCAGTTCAGAATGTTTGAAATAACTAAACAAAACTGGCAGAGTAGGATAGGACTGCTGTTATGCTTCTGAAGTCTGCTTTCAATTTTTCACATTCATGAACAGTCTGTTGAATAAAAATGAACAAATTGGTTGTATTTTCTAAGATAGACACTTTCAAGAACATGTTCCTTTTTCATGAGAAAAATATACTAACTCTGACTGCATTTCAAAGCTATTCCCTAAGGTGTGTTAAGAAATATGTAAGAAAGTAAAACATCTGATATGATTAAGCAAATGCAAACAAATATCATACATCAATGATTCCTGGTTGTATTTTGGCCATACACGTGGTGCACAAACGAACGAACGAACTTTATTTTCAAAGGGTCACAAATTGGGCACGCAGTGTATTCAAGATATACATCAAATGCTGCTTATTGCCACAGAAAGTTAAACAGTCATATGTCCATATGATTGCAGAAGTAGACTGAGGCCACTGTAGAAGGCAGTTGCTTCCTGGTCACTGTCAAGTCATCACTACCAATGTAGTGATCCCTGAACTTTATAGAACCATCCATTTGGCCACCAAGTATAACATGTGTATACTTTGTTGCGGATCAGCCTTGCTAACAGTCTGTTTTTGATTACTGTGACTGGTTCTCTGTTTTTGATTACTGTGACTGGTTCTCTGTTTTTGATTACTGTGACTGGTTCTCTGTTTTTGATTACTGTGACTGGTTCTCTGTTTTTGATTACTGTGACTGGTTCTCTGTTTTTGATTACTGTGACTGGTTCTCTGTTTTTGATTACTGTGACTGGTTCTCTGTTTTTGATTACTGTGACTGGTTCTCTGTTTTTGATTACTGTGACTGGTTCTCTGTTTTTGATTACTGTGACTGGTTCTCTGTTTTTGATTACTGTGACTGGTTCTCTGTTTTTGATTACTGTGACTGGCTGGTTCTTGATTAAACATTAACTTGGGTAGCCACATGCCAGATATTATTTCTCCTGTTGCAAACTGAAACAGTCTTATATTTACAGTTGTAATACAGTACAGTAGCAATCTTAAACATTCTTAGTTTACTGTTTTAAATAGTAAACATTTCATCGTGCACTTTCAGATCTTTGAAAGAAAATGCTTTTTCCACTTACATAACATCCGTATTGGCTTGTACGTTAAACCAAGAGAAAGCCTTGTCAGCATCAGATCTGTCATTGTTGTGGGGTGCTGTTGTATGCTCACCTCACTTTTGGTAAGTAATCAGTTGTTTTGTTTGTATGTTTAGTGCCGATAAACATAACAGTTTGAAAATAATGTGAATAGAAACCCATGAAGCTTGCCGTAAACATATAGTATTTATATATATATATAAAAAAATTATTGGGTATATGGCATGCCCTATTTACAGGCCGGTTTGGCTTTTTTGTGTGTGGATTCGTTATCTGACATGTCAGCTGAGTTGACCATCACATCTAAATCCGTTTTAAAACCATCGTTTTTTCAAAAGAATTTGAACACGTGACCAAATGGTTGGTCGGCAAGTATGCTAGAAATTGTATTATTGTGGTTCCCTTGTAAATAATCCCTTATATAATTCATGGACATCTCTGGGCATTTCTTTGTTGTCATTTCAGTGGCTTTTTTGGGGTTAGGTAATGTTTCACAATTTTTGAAGTAAAAGGGTTCAATTGCCATGTCGGGTGGTTTAGGAAAAAACCATTCTACAAGACTTGCACTATGGATGAGATTAGCGCCGCAAACAATAATATTCCCAACAGTTAAATTCCTTGTGGAAACAGCACAAACTTTATTTTATTTATGCATTTATAGCTTTCATGCAAAATATTGCCTCTAAAGCTGCTCTATTTTTGTCTTTATCTAGTGCATGTGACCTGCAGACCGTGTCACATTTGTGGAAAGGGCTTTTGATACAGATCGAACACTGTCATGGTGAAGTTTTAGGTATGTGCTCATAATAAATTTGTAAAACACTAGTCAGTAATAATACAGGTTATCTAATTAGTTTAGGTATTTACAACTGTTCACACAATAATTGTTAATTTAGTTCCATGTCCTCTTGACTTATACAAAGCGCGAACAAAGGACTCTCGGATGCAGCAGAACAAATCTTAGCTAAAAAGAAGATACCACATAAACCCTGGGTAGCAGGTGAGATCTTGAAATTATACAACATGTGACGGGGAAAGTAAAAAAAGGAGAAAAGGCAAGTCCCAGCAGTAGCAGAACATAAGCATAGCCAATAGAAAAATAAGGATAAAAATGAAGAGGACAAAAGTCCATTGATACCCAAGATGCCCATTATAAAGGATAAGAAACTAAATGAGAAAATACCAATATTGGAGAAGACAGAATATTGTAAAGACTTGTATAAAGAAGCAGAGCCTGACAATACAGCCCTAGACACTATCGTATGGGAAAGTAGAGAAGTTGGCGACACTGAAATATTTTGTTGAGGAGACAATATACTCACTAATAAAAGGTAATTCGCAGCTGTCGACAGTGTCCCAGCTGAACTTTTTTCTTCTTCACGTTCATCGGCTGTAAACTCTGGTGGAAAGTTCTGGTTGTTCGTCCACTTCTGGACTTTTTCGTTGTCTTTTTCCAGAACTGAGTGGTGTGTATGCATCTGTTTTACAGATATCTCATTTGCATGCAGCTGTTGGTTCCTTGTCTCTTTGGCAGGTACACTCAGACTTCGAAGGAAGCTCTCAATTAGTAGACTCTGACGTGCTGTTGGGTAGGCGGCGAGTATATTCTTGTTTTCCATACAGTAGGGCCCTGGAACCCACATGGAGAAAAGCTTAACTTTTGGGAAAACGCACAACACGTAACTAAAGCGTGCCAGAGAATTTGGGTCATAAAGAAGTGTCCTACTAAATGGACACAATCATTGGTGACACCACTGCCAAAAAAAGAAGTCTGAAAAGCTGCAACAATTATAGAAAAAACTATTGGACCACACAAGGAAAATAATGCAAAATATTAGAAGAATATTAGCTGAAGAACAGGCGGGTATCTGGCAACTTAAGGGGCACTACAGGAAACAAATTTTTTTTTATTTACAATGTTAGACAAATTATTTTATAATGGTCATGTGTAGGGATGTATGTTGATACATTTGTAGGGATGTATGTTGATACGTTTGTAGGGATGAATGTTGATACATTTGTAGGGATGTATGTTGATACATTTGTAGGGATGTATGTTGATACAATTGTAGAAAAAAAACATGTACTTAGACAGCTAAAATTTCACAAAAACAAACAAAGGTATTAAGAAACAGATGATTGTTTCATGAACTTTAAACCTATGTTTAGATAGCGTCAGGTCTAGTTTATTTATTTCAAAAATGTTTCTAAATATTTTTTTTTTAGAATATTAAAATTTAGGTCAAAAGAAATTAAAAGAAATACTAAACTAAACATTTTTAATTCTAATGTCAAATCAGTACTATTGTATGGGGTGGAAACATGGAGAACAACTAAGTTAATTACTAATAAATTACAGACATTCATTAACTTGTGCCTGCGCAGAATAGAGGGAATTAAATGGTATGATAGAATAACTAATATAGAGCCTTGGGAGAGAACTAAACAGGCTCTAGTGGACCAAGAGGTAAAGAAAATACGCTGGCGTTGGATAGGACACACTGAGAAAACAGGAGAACAGCATAACTAGAATGTCTTTGTTTGGAACCCACAGGGGCATAAGAATAAAGGAAGGCCAAAAAACACATGGAGAAGAGAGCTGGAGAATGAAGTTAGAAAGATGGGGAGAGCTCCATGCAATGGCGAAGGATAGAACGACTTGGCGTGAGTTGGTTGTGGGCCTATGCTCCATTGGAGGATAGAAAGGCAGAAGAAGAAGAATGTTAAAAAATTCAAAAAATGTAGCTTTTTAAGATAACAATGAACTTAAAAAAAAAAAAAATACTTAATAAACTGTAATTTTAAAAAGACCTGACCCTATAATATTGTGTTAGGAGTATCCACACCAAATTTTACGTCTCCAGTCTTTATATTAGCTGAGAGTTTAGGAGATCCCACACACAACAAACAGAAAAATAGAATTGTTGGAAAAGTGACTTTTAAACTTTTTTATCTTAAAAAAGTGCATGGGTTGGTGTCTTTAGTATTAACTTTTCAATGCTTAATTGTTTACAAATGACACCAATTGTGTGTGTAATCTATTCTACGAATGCCAAACATGACAAAAATGAACACATTGAAAAAGTGATATTTTTGTCATATTTTGGAAAAAATGCCGTGTAGTGACCCTCTAAGATACCACACAATAAAACTTCAGCATCCGAACAATGATAGAAAAACAACAAAGCAACCTATTGCATAAGTTCAGCGACTTCAGGAAGGCATTGGACCATGTATCGTATGCTGGGCTCTGGCAAATAATGAGAAATTTCAATGATAAAAACATCAGACACCATTGAAGCATGCTAGCAGTGCAATACTTATTCAAAATGACAGGCACATGTTTCAAAACCAGTGTGGGAGTGAGAAAGGGTTGCATACTGTCCCCTTCACTTTCCAGTTTGTAATTTTGGTAAATAGTCACAATAATCAAGTGCCTACCAACATACAGATACAAGGGGAAAAAACTAAAATTTGAAATTTGATAGAATATCTTGGCTCCCACGTTTGTAACGATGGCAGCTGTACCATAAAGATCAAGACAGGACTTGATATGGCAGCAGCCGCCAAATCCCAGTAGATTACAATATGGAAGAGCAAAATCAGCATCACAGTTAAGGTCAGTATTTACAAATCACTGGTGTTGTCTGTTTTCTTACACAGATGTGAGAGTTGGACTCTCACTGTGGAAATAGAAAGGGGCATTCGAATGTAAATGCTATAGATGCATTTTACGAATTAGTTTTTTAGAAGTCCAAAAGGCGTGGAACCAACAGTCTGCATACGATGAAGCCAGTTTAAAGTCCAGAAGTGTGTCTAACAAAGACCTGTACATTACTTTGTAAAATATTGATTGTAATAAATGTCACATTTATTGTTGCAGTGGAAACAATGCTAGCAGTATTGAATCAGACATTGCAAAGCATTTTGATCATTCTGCTGGAACATGAGCCAAATGCCATGCCGGTTGATTATACAGACATTCTAAAGATGGTTAGGTGAGTAGTAATGCTTAGTGAGATTCCATTCTGCTGTTGTGTAGGTGTGTCTTGACATCCACCTGGCTGACATGACATTGACAGATAAGTGATATTGTTTAATCTATGTATGTGGTCAAGAAGACTTCATAGCCACAACTTTCACACTTTGTGTGAGTTTGTTGTATTGTGTTATACTTTTCATTCAGTTTTATATCTTTCCCTGTTGTGTAGGTAGTATCGTTTTAAATGTATTCAAATAAGTCATTCAGGTACTGTCTCCAGAAATGCTTCATTAGACCTCTGACACTCCTACCTCTTATGGTTGTTCACTCTGAGACTACTGCTCGTCATTTATAATGATACATCCAGCTTGAGAATAAAAGTGAATCAGTCACTGCAGCTTTTGGCTGGCTAGAGAACACGTACACACATTGACTCAGAAATTGCAGAACCTTGGGATAGCCCCGATTCTTTTTATTATTGAGCCCCCCCATCCCATCCATCCAATGTAAGACGGGCCTGCGTGCCCAATTTGTGACCCTTTGAAAATAGTTTTTTCGTCTGTACCTCTCCTTTACTATCTTTTTTCTTTATTTTTTCTTTCTTTCTCCCCTTTGTCTCATTGCCAAACTTCCTTTTCTTAGTCTTTTTTTTTCGCTCTCTAGTTTCCTCTTCTGTCTCAAGCTTTTCCTCTCAATCCTCTACCGGCACTTTCTTGTCTGTGACTGGTCGGATCAGAAATTATCTACTAGTACATGGCCTGTTTTCATATTACATGGGGCAGTTACTACGGTATTAGAGCTTGTTTGACACAGACAACAGGTTTTTGGGAATCAGGTCAGGTCAGACTTTTTAAAAGAAATGACCTCGGTTCCCAGGTCCACCCAGCCTTGAGTGTAAGAAATGGAACTACAGCAACCACATGGGGACAGCCAAGCATGGGACCAAAGGGGTAAAGGCCTCGACCTCATTCACATGGAGGAGGGTGGCGACTGGAAACTTAATGTCACTTAGATTTCTCAATCTGCTTTTAGCGCTTAGTGTTTTAACCCACCCCCCTTTTCCACCAACGTTTTTCCTCTCTGCTTTCACACCTTCTCTTTCCTTTTACTCCTGTACCCTTTCTTTTCCTTTCTCTCTCTATCCTTCCTCACTTCCTTTCCTTACTCTGTTCTCTCTTGCTTTTCCTTCTGTTCATTTATTCTTTGTCTCCTCTCCATACTTCCTTATTCCTCGGTATGACTGTCTCTGTATGATTCTCTCTCTTTCTCTGTCTCCCCCACTCTACCTCACATCTGTCTTCCTCTCTCTCTGTATGACTGTCTCTCTCTGTATGATTCTCTCTCTCTCTCTCTCTCTCTCTCTCTCTCTCTCTCTCTCTCTCTCTCTCTCTCTCTCTCTCTCTCTCTCTTTCTCTCTCTGTTTCTCTGTCCTTCACTTACCAGGTCTGGAACAGATAGGACTTTAATTTGGCCTCTCTGCCACCAAGTTTAAAGAAAAATGTAAAAACACTATATCTGTGAGGGTATACCCACATGTTTGTGCATAAATAAAGAATCTTGTGTGTGAAGTACCTTGAAATTGATTGGTAAATTTGGCTATGAACCCTGCTCTTAGGTCTGAAAATTTTTAATGGGATACATTGGCTTAATATTGCAAACAAAGGTAGAAGAAAGTAAACTAACATTCAAGATGTGGATATCTTAAATAAGGAAACTTGTTTCAGAAAGAAAACTTAGTTCACATTGCCAGCATTTTTAAAATGTGGGTAAATAATGATTGAAAGTATATTGCAGCTATATTTATTTATTTGTTCCAAGTACTCTTAATGGCATCATTCAACTTACAGTTAAATGTGTGATTAAACAAAATGTATATGGAGTTTAACTCTTTCAGTACAAAGCAGTAACTACTCATATCCCAAAGAGTTGAGGTTAAAGGAAATAAATACTCAGGTCTCAAAAAGTTAAATATAAACACTTTGAGACAAACATGGTTGCTAATAAATTCAGATACAGGCGTTTAATGTAACTGTCTGTGTTTAGAAGATAGCAAGATGATTATTTTATCTGTGGAAACACAAGAAGTGTATAAATTGTTTGGTACTAATCAAGTTGAATACAGTTTTGTCTGATTAAGAATATATTTCTTCTCCAGATTGAGGCCATCTTGCCTGTTTTCAGTGCAGATGTTGGACCTTTACCTGTCCTGCCCTCAGAATTCAGGTCTACTCACAGAGAGTCAGCTTAGAGAAGTCTATACCTTGCTAGAGCCCAATCTGGTGTCATCATCACATAGTGTAAGGTTCAGTTTGTATAAAGTCCAAGTATGGCTGATAGATTCATTTATTATACTTAACACAGTGAATGTTTTACAACTTTGCAAATTGACCCTTCTATGTTTATATAGAAAAACAATAAGGAAACTATTTATACTGTGAAAAACATGATTAGTTGGACATCCTCACTTCACACAAAAACTATTCAGTCTATTAGTGCTTGGTTATATGCATCGGTACGTAGAGACATAACAGACCTGCCCCTTTATGACTCTTTGCTTTTGCAGTCTCACAAGGCTGAAGATTTAGTCGTCACTTGATTGATTAAATGGCACTGTCCACTGGCAGCATTGAGTACATCAACATGGTGCATTTCTTGCTGACTTTTCACAGAAGCCCCACTAGCAGAGTATCAGCTTGTTAGATTTGTTGTTAACCTGAACTTGCTGAGAGATTCTAGACACTTGTGCCTATGACCCCAGCCCATCTCTGTCTTCTTGAACATACTTGTTGAGTCACTGAGAAAGTCAGTCTTTAACCGGTTGATTGCGTTACTATCATGACTTTATAACTGATGTACTGATATTTGATGCTTTATCATTGATGTACTGATATTTGATGCTTTATCACTGATGTACTGATATTTGATGCTTTATCACTGATGTACTGATATTTGATGCTTTATCACTGATGTACTGATATTTGATGCTTTATCACTGATGTACCGATATTTGATGCTTTATAACTGATGTACCGATATTTGATGCTTTATAACTGATGTACTGATATTTGATGCTTTATAACTGATGTACTGATATTGTATGCTTTATCACTGATGTACTGATATTTTATGCTTTTCTGATTTCAATAGGTTCGCTTGATTACCAGTCATTTATTGTCACTGTTCCCGGTGGTTCTGCCAGACTACAATGATGTATGTATATTTATGTCTCCAACAACTAGATCACTTTGTTTCAAGTTTATTTATTGTCCAAAGCATTGTGGGAAAAAAAAAAATTCATGTCTTCAGCTAATAGTCCTCTATACACATACAAATCTTCTCTCTCTGTCCACAATTCTCTAACTGTGCTCTTGCTGCCAACAACAAGCCTCCTGTTTTATCTTCTCTGTCTATCCACAATTCTCTAACTGTGCTCTTGCTGCAAACAACAAGCCTCCTGTTTTATCTTCTCTGTCTGTCCACATTTCTTTTACTGTGCTCTTGCTGCCAACAACAAGCCTCCTGTTTTATCATAAATTGGTGCACCAACAAGACTCACACAGTAGATTTACATGTCTTTGTAAAGAAATCTCTCTTATTACTATTAGATTTGGTTTAAAAAACAAAACAAGAGAAATTAAATGTAGAGATGAAACATTGGAAAGTGAAGGCTCTTTCTCTCTGTTTGGACTAGGGTTTGACCAGGGAAAGCGTCTTCAAGATCATGTATGAAGCAGAGAGAATGGTACCTACAGTTCACTGCTACAGAGAGAAGCTTGTTCACCTGCGTAAGCTTGAATATAATTGCATTTTCAAGTGTCTGCCATCACAATTTTACAGAAAGGTAAGCTGTAGTAGATGTGCTGTAATATTTAAAAATGTATTCAAAATAAAAGCCTCAAGGGAGTGTCATTTCTAAGATTGTGTCACTAAAATAAACAAATGCTTGGTTTCCACAACGTGAAAATAAATAAATCCCCCCTTTACATGACCAGGTGGAAGTCAGACAGTTGATTCAGTACATTTCAGGACCAGGTGATCTGATTATATACAGATGGTTCAATGGTGAAAGGAAAGAGAAGTGCCTGGGGTTTTGTAAAGCCAGTGGAAAATCTTTAGTGCAAGACAGCCTAGCATACGACACAACAACATCTGGCATGAGAATGGAGGTGGGGGCGGTAATTGCAGCTCTCTGGTAGCTAGAGAACAAGATGCAAACATATGTCAAAATTTTAACAGACTGAAAAAGGTGAAGACAGGGATGCTTCAAGCAGAGTGGCAAGCTTCACTGGGAAGGTCATGGGCAGTTAGCATACTTTGGATCATTTCTCCTGGTCATGCCGGCATAGTGGGTAATGAACAGGCAGACAGATTGGCTGGATCTGCACCACTGGGTGATGAACTCATGCATGACAAGGCAGATGTTGTCAAGGCCCTCTATGAACAAGTAATGGAATCAGTAGAGAAACAAGATTATTATGGCCTGGAGAAAATGAGACACCTGAGTGTAACCAGAGGGTTTGGCTGACTCACTACACTCATAGGAAAGGCGAGACAGACCCATAACCAGATTGTGACCAGTACTATCTGTATTAGAACTCAGCGCTGGTTGCTGAAGGTGAGGCTCCGAGTGCTGTGATGCCAATTCTTGACTCAACCTAAACTCAACTCCAAGCCTCTGTGATGTTTAGCATGACAAAAGTGCCTCAGTTTTTGAGACAAGATGCAGTTTATAAGCCAGAATAGTTTTATTTTTAGTTCCCGTGATGAGTTTCTTAGGAAAATAATGATTCTAATATATTGATACATAAATGTAATTGGTAATAAAGTCATTGAATAAAACTGAAATCTTTTCAGGCACCCCTGCTGTTCTTACTTGGCAATGAATTTTGGAATTTTAAACTCATGTGGGAACCTCTTGCTGAACTGATTTCATCACATGCCCAGGAGCTTGATTCAGAGGAATTTTGGGAAGTTATGTTTAATCAGTTGAAGAACGCTGCACAAGGTTCCGGTAAGTATTGACACATTTTTGGCATATATTATTTTTCTGTATGACTTTTTTAATTAAGGGGTTGGACTTCATTCTTTGATCAGTCAATGACATTGTAGTCGCAGATTTTGATAGTCCTGCCTGACTAGAGACAGCAGTCAATGAAGCTCACAGATTAAAGTGCTAATTTCACTTTATCCTGGACACTTTACGCCAAAGAAAAATTAAAAACCTTGTTGAGCTTTTTTCAAACCAAAGTGGGTGATATTCATATCAGAGCACGGAACACTGTGTATGTTCAACAGTTAATACTTCCTAACCAAGAAAATGGTACATTTTGACAAATAAGCATTTTACAAAGTTGAACAAAGGTTTATGATATGTCTTGCTGCTGCTCTTGTCAAGCTCAGCATATTTAGGCTGTAATATTCTTGCAGTCCTGCTGCGCTCTCATTCATGACTGTGATAAGTGTCTGGTCTCAGGCATCCGGTTACTCAAGAGGATCTTCACTGATGCCTTCACATTTTCTGGCAGATTAAAGATTGTCCATAGATTATCTAGCCTGTAAAATCTGGCATTGTCCATTATCATCTCTCTACATGCCACAAACTCCTAGACAAATGAGTTTAAGTGGACTCTGCCTCTGTTTTTTTATTAGCAGCGTTAGTGTCACCATGCAGCCTTTCACTTGAGTGAGTCTGTATCAGTCACAAATAGATGTTAAATCCACTCTAATAAATGAATGTGCACTTCTTGTATGACAAAGCATGTGATGAGAGAACATAAGATTTCCAGTGTATAGGCATCTTTGTATTGTTGACAGTCAAGCTTCTTGTCAAACTTTTTGAGGGCATTGAAAATTTTAGAAACAGCATTATAGTTTGTTCATGCAACACTAGCTGTGGCATTATAGAAACAGCATTATAGTTTGTTCATGCAACACTAGCTGTGACATTATAGAAACAGCATTATAGTTTGTTCATGCAACATTAGCTATGACATTATATAAAAAAAAAAAAAAGTAAAGATCCCTTTTCACGCCTTTCGGCGCATCGGGCATATAGGCAGAGCGTCCCATATTTTTACAGACCATCAGCACTCTGTGGGTAATGTGGTCAGCATTACGCCGGCTGTCTTTACTTTCCTAGGACAGACCATCCTGGTACCCATTTTAGGCTAGGTCGACCTGCGACGTCCCATACCACGATAAAAATCCGCGCAGCCTGCAGTGGGTTTCGATCGCGGTATGCTGGCTTACGAGTCGGACTCGCAACGCCTTAGCCACGGACGCCGCTTATGACATTATAGAAACAGCATTATAGTTTGTTCATGCAACACTAGCTGTGACATTATAGAAACAGCATTATAGTTTGTTCATGCAACACTAGCTGTGCATTATAGAAACAGCATTATAGTTTGTTCATGCAACACTAGCTGTGACATTATAGAAACAGCATTATAGTTTGTTCATGCAACACTAGCTGTGACATTATAGAAACAGCATTATAGTTTGTTCATGCAACACTAGCTGTGACATTATAGAAACAGCATTATAGTTTGTTCATGCAACACTAGCTGGGACATTATAGAAACAGCATTATAGTTTGTTCATGCAACACTAGCTGTGACATTGTAGAAACAGCATTATAGTTTGTTCATGCAACATTAGCTGTGACATTGTAGAAACAGCATTATAGTTTGTTCATGCAACACTAGCTGTGACATTGTAGAAACAGCATTATAGTTTGTTCATGCAACACTAGCTGTGACATTGTAGAAACAGCATTATAGTTTGTTCATGCAACACTAGCTGTGACATTGTAGAAACAGCATTATAGTTTGTTCATGCAACACTAGCTGTGACATTGTAGAAACAGCATTATAGTTTGTTCATGCAACACTAGTTGTGACATTGTAGAAACAGCATTATAGTTTGTTCATGCAACACTAGCTGTGACATTATAGAAACAGCATTATAGTTTGTTCATGCAACACTAGCTGTGACATTGTAGAAACAGCATTATAGTTTGTTCATGCAACACTAGCTGTGACATTGTAGAAACAGCATTATAGTTTGTTCATGCAACACTAGCTGTGACATTGTAGAAACAGCATTATAGTTTGTTCATGCAACACTAGCTGTGACATTGTAGAAACAGCATTATAGTTTGTTCATGCAACACTAGCTGTGACATTGTAGAAACAGCATTATAGTTTGTTCATGCAACACTAGCTGTGACATTGTAGAAACAGCATTATAGTTTGTTCATGCAACACTAGCTGTGACATTATAGAAACAGCATTATAGTTTGTTCATGCAACACTAGCTGTGACATAATAGAAACAACATTATAGTTTGTTCATGCAACACTAGCTCTGAAAGTGAAATACTTCTGCTTTCTAAAAAAGCCAATGTTTGGAATGAACATTAATGGAAGGATTGGCTTCTGAAAGGTTGGACCAAAAAAGGGAGGGGGAGGGGATAACAGGAGGTCAATTTTAAAAATTTTTTTTTTTACGTATCCAGAAACCATGAGTTGTAAACCCTTTGGCTCGGTACTATGGATATCGCAACCCTTCAGCATTGATTCCATTATAGGTACCGTTAATCTGGGAGAAATGTGGCTTTTCTGCCTACCCCCGGAAGTGAACCTGGACCACAAGGAGTTCGTCACCCGGCCGCCGCGAAAGTCAGGTTTAACCAACTTCGCTAGAGAGCCGGCAATAGGCTGGACACCACATAGAAGGCTGTGGACAGACCGATATGATTGCCAAAGCCACACAACATGTATTATAAGACGGAAGCTTTAGATGTTATTCATTTCTTCTGCGGTAGAGTTACCTTCCCCTTAATTTTGTCTGTTAAGAATTGTTTCATTCCTGGGCAGAGGAACTTTTTTTTTAACCGTTGATTACCACATTGGCTGTAATGAATCACTTGATATGAACTTAACATGAATAATTGTGTGTGCTGACCACATGTGCTCAGTATGAGGGAACCTTCACTTAGAAGTACAACCCATCAACCATTTTTAACCAGAGCACATGTTAAATTGAGAAGTCTTTAAATTGAAAAGTTTTTAAAATGAAAAGTCTTTAAATTGAAAAGTTTTTAAAATGAAAAGTCTTTAAATTGAAAAGTCTTTAAATTGAGAAGTCTAACTGAATGAATGTTCTGTTATTAAACTGAGAAATCTAACTGAAACAGTATATACTACAGGTTATTACAGCAGAAGGTAGTTATACCTGCAGGCAGTCCAACATTTAGGATTCACCATGTTTAAAAAAAAAAGTTTATTAAATGCGAAATATTGAGTAACACATGTATGTATATTTTGCTTTCCTCTTTCCGTTTCTTGTTAATAACAGAAAAAGAACTGGAAGTACAAGCGGCAGCAGTCAGTGACTGTGATGGACAGGCAACTGTATCCAGTTTGTTCAGACAGCATACATCACATGTTTTTGTGGAATCAAGACAGCCCAATTTTACAAATTTCCGCATACAGCTATGGAAGGCTATGAGAAAGTTCCCCGACAGATGCAAAGCCAGATCTGAAGCACTTTGTGAGCTGTATCTCAATTTCCTGAAGTATGTATGTTTGCAGTATGATTAGTTATAAGACAGATCATCATTTGATGCTTACTAGTTTAGAGAAATAAACAGTTGCTTAGTGCAGCACAGTGATGAGCAACTATCTAGAGTTTCTTTATGCCAAAAATTAGCAGTTCACTCAGCTCATGTCTTGCATGTGGCTAAAAGTTAACCACTTTGATTGTGAAATCTGTTTCAGAATAATCACTGAAAGTATCCAAAATCAGCCGAGGATTCCTTACAAGCATTCTCTTTGGCTTGTGTGGCATTTTGAAGGATTGCAAAGCAAATCATTTCCTAAATTTGTCCTTACAATCAGTGATTCTTTACAGTGAAATTGTTGTTCTAGGTAGGGTACTTACCCAAAGAAAACATTGGGTGGTGAAAGAGATCCTTCAAGGGATGCTAGCCTTGGTTTAGTGTGCAGTAATAATAATTAAGTAATAATTCATTTGTGAGAATGAGGCACCTGGCCGGCTGACTACACTCAGAGGAGAGGCAAGACCAGACTGTAACCAGCACTATCAGTATTGGAACTCTGCACTGGCTGTTGAAGATGAGGATGGAGTTTGCATGGGAATGCCGTGATGTCAATTCTTGACTCAACTCAACTCAACCCAAAGAAAGGGTTATCAGTTTTTTAAAGTACTTTCTGTGTTCTGACTGCAAGCTTCCCTGAAAGTTAACATGAGTTCTCTTGTATGTGTTTACTGCCATAGCCACCCAGCTGTGAACTTTTGTTAGCAGCTTGTTTTGCTGTTTTTATCAGTGTCAGGACAGTGCACGGGAAACAGGTTCCATCTTAGCCACTGCCGTCACTCTCACTGCTGCCAGGCTTCACAATGTTGCCATTGACATGATATTGACAGGTTGAGTAAAACATTTATTGATAATATCGTCACTAAATTCTCAGCTAAATTTTGTATTTCTTTGTAATATTGACTGTCACAAACTTTCTGTTGTTCCTATCTCACAGAAATGAATTCGCTGCGGCTGATGAGGATAGCATGTCGTGCCAAAATATTTTGCTGTCTGATGCTGGAAAATCTGGCACTCAGAGTGAGGATTCACAAGCTGAAACAGACATGGATGTAATAATGGAAAAAAATGATGAAAATATTGATATACCTGTGAAGGAAATAGAGAATGTTTCACCAAGGAGAAAACCTGCCATTCTGTAAGTTTTTACATATTGAATGGCAAATGGTTGCATAACAAAATAATTATATTAAGATATTTTACTATTCTTTCTGTACGTTCTTTTTGGTGTGTGCTCTGAGAGTTATGTATGTGTTTCTTTATGGTGTGTGCTCTGAGAGTTATGTGATTCAAAGTCTTCAAAAAATACAGTTTTTTGAACTCTTTAAAAAAAAACCGTGTATGCTAAGTGCATTTTTTTTATGGGCTTCTATATATATACTTTTCCAAAAATTGTTGATCTGACACATATTTGATGTTTTGAACACCCGCACATGGCCTTAAAAGCATCGAGATTTTAAATTTCTGACCCTGATAGAGCTGTGTGACCTTCTTGATCTAAGCCTTTCAGTTTTTAAGGATACCATTGTGGTAGATATAGCTGTCAAATTCACTTAAGGGGTTTGTTTGTTTGTTTTGTATATATAATATATAAAAAAGGCTATCCTCCGAATAAAGGAAGCTGCAGGAGATGCTGTAGCTGCTGCTCGTGAGTCCCAAGCCACGCCTAGCAGCGTGGGAGATACTCTCAGCGGTGGCGGCATAGTCCCTGGAAGTCTGCAGTTTGGCGGTGGCGGTATAGTCCGCTATTGACACGTTAGGTTATATTTTCGGCCTCGATAATTTGTGACCGTTATTCGGAGGATAGCAATATTTAAAAATATATTTCCTACTTTGGGGGGGGGGGGGGGGGGGGGGGGGGGGGGGGGGGGGGGGGGGTGTGTGAATTTTTAAATCAAAGGTTAAAAGAAATAGCAGTTCATTTAAATAATAATATTGCATTGAAATGTAGTATTTTACCTAGAAAATCGAAAGCATCAATTGTTTTCTCATTTTTTTAAACAGGAGTCTCCTAGTTCATCTGGAGTTATTAGCACTGTTCAAAAAGCAGAAGTCGGTGTTTCTCCAGTCAGAGGTGCAGAACTCCTTCTACGATGTAAGTTGTTTTCATTTTGTTAGTTATGATGTTTCTCAGATTTCATCATCAAATATGCAATGTTACTTTTTTATATACATGTATTTGATTTGGATTACACGCAAGAGAATTAATAATGTATATTTTTTGCTTTTTTTTTGAACAGCTTTTGAAACACAGGAATTCTTCAATTCAGAAAGCTGCTTTTGAATGTATATTGAGCTACAAGAATCCTCATATCTTACCATACAGGTCAGTGATAACCAAAATTGTTTGTGATTATTTTTGTAGATAGTTAACTGCAGGTGTTAGAGAGAGATAGAGAGACTTAGTAGTAACAGACATTTGGAAGACATGGTTTGCATTTATGTTTGACACAATCCATGTGAAATTAGCCTAAAACTTGTCCAGAACATTCTGTTACACATTTAGTTTGTCAGTCAGGTGCTGTCTCAATGAAGGCTGGCTGCAGTGGTTCCCAAGCATGCTAACTTTTTACAATACTTGTAGGCTCTCTCAGACAGATGCTAACTTTCTACAATACTTGTAGGCTCTCTCAGACAGATGCTAACTTTCTACAATACTTGTAGGCTCTCTCAGACAGCCATTTACCAGTCCCTTGGTTGATCTATCTCTGAAAAATCTCACCGAATCAAAGAGGCAGTACATTCTTTTGAAAAAAAAGGCAGCAGGTAATGATTTTATTACTGAGTGAAAGATCTGGTATACAGAATTATGGACACAATAGAAACCACAGATCAGTAGAAGAAAGGATTAACCTTAAAAATAAATTTACAAAAAATACTGTTATAACAACTGGAAAGGAATTGCCTAAAATAGTTCTAAATGTAATTAAATATTGGACGCAATCCTCAGAGAAGGCTTTTGCTGTCTTACACATAACGTCCTTGTAGAAAATCTTGGAATATTATGTCAATAACAATAATTTTTAAAAATCATTGTGTGAGCAGTGGATATAGATGATAGTTGAAACGATTGGGTTATAGTTGAAAAGTGAAACAGAAATGTATCTTGTTTTTTGGCCTAACTATTGACCGGGTGATGACAAAAATATTGGCAGGAAATATCGGCATTGACTGGGTAGAACAAACAATGGGGTGATTTCTCGATTTTGCAGAGGGTATTGATTTGCCAAGGAAGAACAGCAACATGCAAAAAAAAATGATTAAGCAAATAAATTATCAACAAACTGATAACAAAACGGTTACAAAAATACATAATTTTGATTAACATATCAAGTATAAATCACACACAAGACAAAAACAGAGTAATATATCAGTTTACCTTTTTAGGTAGTAATTTTAGTTGTCAAGGAAACAGAAAAAGAAAAAAAAAAGAGATTATGTACATTAGCGAGGCAGCTTTTGAAAGATTCAACACAATCTGAAACTCCTAATTGTTGCGTTTGAAAACCATTATGTATTCTCCATTCTAATGTTATTTCACTTGTAAGATATGCCACTGATAGTTGGAGAACCACTAAAAACATGGAATGAAAATTATCTGCCTTAGAAAACAAATACTCAAGGAAATTGATCAACATTAAATAGGGTGAATTCAAGAAAGGAGAAAATAAAATATATTTATGGACAACTGGTATCAAGAGATAAAAGTTAAAGAAGGTGGCTTTCATGGACACATCCTGCGGAGGAGCGAGCAGAGAATCACCAAACAGGCACTGGAATAGGAACAAGATAGATTGAGGAAATAAGGCTGCCAAAGAGAAAGCCTTAAATGAATGTTGTCGAGAGAAGCTAAATCTGCTGGACTAGAATGCATCTATGATATCAAAATTGTTGCACACAACAGAATGGGTCGAAGGACTAGACTGTGAGTACAACGGCATGACAGGATGATCCATGTGTGTGTGTGTGTGTGTATATGTGTGTGAGAGTGAGAGACAGAGAGGACATGTTGTCATAAACATAACATCACCATTGACCTGTTAGGTTTGTGGAAGTGTATCAGTGAGGCTTGAGATGAAAGCACTAGCATACAAAACCTTCCTTCTTTCTTCAGCTTGTTGAAGCACAAAATATATAGTCATTTAGTCCTGTCCATTTCTCCATGTTGTCATTTGAGGTTATTTTCTTTGCCTCCCTCTTTGTCAACTACTTTAAAAGTCTATTTCAGCACTCAAATCATGTCTGAGCGAGCTGTTTGCCATGTTTCACCCACGACCGGCTCCAGCTGACGGGCCCTGCTGCTGACGACACTGGGTCAGGCTAATGATGCGTTAACGCGGTGGTTCTCAAGCAAGAAATAAACTACTTTCGACAGTGGCGAGGGAAGATAACTTAAATGTTAACTTTTAAGTATCTACATGCTTTTTTTAATCATTTCAAAAATGTTAGCCGACTTTTCTTGATTATTGCCGCGGTACCCTTGGCGTACGCTTACGGCATCCCGGGTTACATCAGCGCCCAGTCTGAGAACCGTTGCTTTAACGCATCGTTAGCCCGACCCGGTGACGTCAGCAGCATGGCCCGTCAGCTGGAGACGGTCTTGTTTCACCACAGCCAGGAGAGGCTGCTCATGTTCTGCACATTTGTTTGTTTTGTCTCTAACCTGTTTCTGAGTTTTATGTTTTAAATAGCTAATGCCATGTCCAACAATGTCATTTTAATAATCATTGTTTTTCCAGAGACAACTTTTACCGCCTCCTTGATGATAACACTTTTAAAATGGAAATAACTTTGTTTCGAGTGGATGAAGAGAGCACAGACATCAAGAAGACTGATCGGGATGAATTATTGCCTGTACTTATGAGGTATGTACCTTGCATTTGTATAAATGACTATGTACAAGGGGATTGGTATCATTCATTATCATGACTATGAAAGGACAATTTTTTAATCACAGCTCAACAACAACAAAAAAATTCTGGACATTTACCCATTGGAATAGGCAAATAAAATACTGTTGCAGTAGAACACTCACTGTCGATTTATCAGTTCTCCATTGGTCTCTTATTGCGTTGTGGTATGCATGCCACACGACAACTGTCATACACAGCACATATGGTTTTGTTTTTTAACTTCATATGCTTATGGTTTCAACTGGGAACAGGTGGACAAAGTGACATCACTGAATGTGTTTGGTGTTTGACATTCTTCTGACAACAGAGTTGCAAATATGACATGACAGATCATCTTAACTCGGAACAATAACTAATGTTTACTTGGCACTACAGCTTTTACACTGAATTTTTTTTTAATTTCAGAATTTTGTATGGAAAGTTCTATAGCAAGACAGGAACTGACACTTCTGGCAAATCTCGCAGCAATCTCCGCAAGTCGATTGTGTTTTCATTTCTGTGTGGCTGCAAACCAGAAGAATTGATATACTTTCTGGAGTTGTTGTTTCAACCATTCATGCACTTTGTGACAGGTTTGTTGCATTTACTTTATCTATAAAAATACTGTCACAATTGTATGTACATTATGTATTGTATCAAGGTTGTAGTTTGGAGGTGTTAGGTTTTAATCCCTGCATGGCTTTAGTTTGTTGCTTCTCTGGTTTTTACCATTGTCTTTCACTTCATGATTAAAAGTGTAGCAGATTTCCCCAAGTATAAGATGAAATACACGGTCTTAAAACAATGTGCCTCTTTTACAGTGGTAGTAGATTTTTACCACATTTTAGGAAAAAAATATCCAGTTAGTGATGTTTAACGACCACACAATGAGCGACTAACATCCGTTGACACAAAGTGCCACTATTTGAATGAGAATCCCCAGGCACAAGTCCCAGAAAGCTATTTCAACCGTTAAGTAATATCAGGGCTGCCTGACTTCAGCAGTGGCGGGGGATTCAAAATAATCAACAAATTGCATTCCATTATGGGTCAGGATTTTGATATGAATATCCTGTAAGGGCCTCATTTAGGAATGGCGGTTCTGTAGCCACTTAAAATGGAAGACAAATTATAAAACGAAAAGCTCTTTCCCACAATAGTATTTTTGTATGCTTGTTGTTCAGGCTCATAGTTACATTAGGTTGCATTTTGCCCATGAATGTCTCAAAAGATTTTCGCACAGTGCTGAATTCAAGTTAAAAGTGATCCAGTTGGCAAAAGTGAATGGAGATGTGCTGCTGAATGTAAATTTGGTCCTTCAACTGAGCAGACAAATGTCATATTCCCTTTAATTTATGTAGAGGCTTAAGTAGAGTACCATAGGATTTTATTTTATTTCCAGTTCTGGTCATGAATGTCGGCTCTGTGGCTAAGTCCATGCGAACACTGCGTGCCATGCGCCTTGTTTGTTTCAACAGTGGTATCAAGAAAGCCGACCGTCCAGAAAGCAATGACAAACTAGTGGACGTAAATTTGCCTAGAAAAACCACACAACAGCCAGGGGCTGTTGGGGTTGGTTCTGCAACGTCCTGTAAAGGATACGCAACTAACCTAAGTCATGAATGGCGGAGCCAAGTTTAAAAAAAAAATGACCTGAGCTCCCAGGTGGAGCCAGCCTTGAGTGGCTACACGGTGCAGTCCAGGGAAGTCAAGCCATCTTGTGCAGATTGGTCTATACAAAAAAATGGGTCCAGCCCTATATTGTCGAGTCATGAACAAGTTTTGTGTGTTGGTATCATAATGTATGGTTTAAAATTAAAACAGATTATGATCTATGTCTGCTTGCTGTTTTATTAAGCTATTTTATTACAGATGATCCAGTGGAAATGGTCAGCTCAGCTCTCATGAATGTACATTTTGAGAAATTCATTCCTCTGAAGAAAATAAAAGGGTGTGTATATATCTTCATTCCTATTCTGCTATATATACAGTAGAACCTGGCTTAACAAGCATCATTCGATCCAGAATCAGACTCGTTAAGCCAAACCCTCGTTATGCGAAACAATTTTTCTCATATAAATTGATGTAAAATACGATAATGCTTTCCATGTTGACACAAATACTCCTAAAATGCTATGCATAACATTTTTTCAAAGAAAATTAAATACATATTGTTAAGGAGAGTGAATCATCTTCATCTTTTCTTCAAACACGGATTGAAACCACCTAGAATGCGAACTCGATTTGCAGAAAAAAAGTCTAAATAATTATGATACATAGCTAATTATTTTGTTTTAACTAGAAAGATGTCCAGAGACATTTGTTTTTGCCGACGCTTCAAAATTTGGCGACAGTACGACACAGCATTATCATTAAATAAATTTGCAACGTGCATAGCCACTTCCTTATTAGGGTGATACTTCTCAATGTAAGAGGCAACCGTTTGCCATGCTTTTAGCATTTCTCTTATTTCGCCAGAAGAATGTTGCTTTTCTGTTACCTCCTCCTCCTCCTCTGACAAACTTTCCTCCAAAACTTCTTGCTGTAAAAAACAATGCAACTCCATAAGCTCTTGGGTGATCAGCTCTTGGCTGTGCTCTCCCACAAGCTCTTTGATATCACTGTTATCCACCTACAATCCTATGATAGTGGCCAAAAACACAATCTCGTTGACTACAAGTTCCACAGGTACTGTCTCGAACCTCTTAAAGTCACAAATCAACAACGCTTTCCGGCCAAACGCTTTCTAGGTAACCCCTTCCCACGCCTTGTCGATCTATTGAGGCAGGCATTGATGTGGAAGTAATTTTTCCAAAACTCTTTGAGAGTGAGGTTGGTCCCTTCAGTCACCTGAAAACATTACTCGAAGAGTGCTTTAGTGTAGAGCTTCTTAAAGTTAGAAATAACTTGCTGGTCCATCGGCTGGAGTAACAAAGTGGTGTTGGGAGACAGAAACTGGATCTTGATGAACTTTATTTCTTCAGAGAGGTCATCTTGTAGGCCTGGAGGATTCATGTACATACATCACAATATAACACAAGTTTGAGAAAATGTGTGATCACAAGCGACACTACGGTGCTACTGGAACGAGTGCTAAACACAGACTGATGTAACATGCACACAATTTGGAACTTCCCCTATCCTCGCCACTCTTTATGCGAAACGTTGCTTGTTAAGCAAGTCATTTTTTTAATCAATTTGTTTTGCTTGTTATGCAAATTACTCATTATGAGAGGTGCTCGTTATGAGAGGTGCTTGTTAATCGAGGTTCTACTGTATTTTATATTTTACAATGCAGTTAAAGTTTTTACAAGCTACCACCTTTTGCCTGCAAGTTACTTTGATTTAATTTCTCCAGAAGCGATTGTTTTGTTTTTAAATCTGATGCCATTTTGTTAACTGAAACAAGATTTGTTTGTTACTATAAACTGTTTACTTTTGCCATTTGGTAAAGATCAGTAAAGGAAGGCATGATTCGTGCTCTCATTCTTTCTAGAAAAATGGATTGCCTTTTCCGCCATCTCAGTAAATGCTGTGATATTGAAATGTGTGATAATGTGTCCTTCAAGTTGTCATATAAATGTTAATAGATATAAATGTTAACTAGGGTTAGCAATTAAAAAATTTTTTTTCTTTTTTTCTTCTTTTTATTCTTTTAAACATGATCAAATGATATGTGAAATATGCAAAAAGCAAAGCTGAGAAACTTCTTTTGATGACATGTGATTTAGTAGGAGGGTCCGGAGCACCACAGATGGACAGAAAAACTAATGAGGCAGTCCTTCAAGCAACACACAAATTGTAAAACCATTAGAGAAATTAAATGCAGACAACAGCCTATTATGAGGGAAAACAAAAATTTAGGGACAACATGGATGTTTCATTAGAAAGATGGCACAGACAGAAACAGAAAACAGACCTCATCCAAAACTAGAGAACATCTAAAATGCTGAACCTTGACCTATGTGCTTACCAGCGTGGTACATGATGATGGTAAATGTATCATCATCACAGCACACATCACCACACTGACATGTGGCTGTCACCCTTATGAAGCAATCCACAGCTTTCTCTTCAAATTCCTTGCAATGTAAAATATTAGGCTACTTACTGACCAACAGCTCATGAATGTTGGTGATGGAAGCAGCATTCTGTAAAGCAGAGGTTCTCAACCTGTGGGTTTAGAACCCCCTTTTTGGGGTCACACGACCCTTTCACAAGGGTTGCCAAAGACCGTTGCAAAACACATATTCATCAAAGTTATGAAGTAGCAACAAAAATAATTGTATGGCTGGGGACCGCCACAACCTAAAGAACCGTATTAAAGGCTCACAGAATTAGGCAGGTTGAGAGCCACTGCTGTCAAGGATTTGATAAATGATGATAGTGATAGATTTGATTAGTTGATATAATTCTAAGGTATTTATAGCAAGTAATAGTGGTGTATTCACATTAAAAATAGATCAGTCATGACGTTATAGTGAGATAGAAAATATGTCAAACTTTGTGAACACTCAGATAATATGGGGTCAGTCATGAAGTTATAGTGAGATAGAAAATATGTCAAACTTTGTGAACTCAGATAATATGGGGTCAGTCATGAAGTTAGAGTGAGATAGAAAATATGTCAAACTTCGTGAACATTTAGATAATATGGGATCAGTCATGAAGTTATAGTGAGATAGAAAATATGTCAAACTTTGTGAACACTCAGATAATATGGGGTCAGTCATGAAGTTATAGTGAGATAGAAAATATGTCAAACTTTGTAAACACTCAGATATGTGGTCAGTCATGAAGTTATAGTGAGATAGAAAATATGTCAAACTTTGTGAACACTCAGATAATATGGGGTATCAGTGTGTCAGCTCTGATTTATTTATAACATACTAAATAAAACATAATTTTTGTTCCAGAGTTCTAAATACGGTACAGTCAGTTTTCCAGAAACTTGGCCATCGTATGGTGAACTTCTTGCACCCACTTCTTCACATTCTGCTGGGTCTGACAGCCACTATCAGTGCTGCCCTGACTCACAGGCAGATTGTGTTGAAAGGTGCTGTTAATCTTCTCAAGACACTGTTTCACACAGCAGTCAACCGGATCACTCAGGTATCTATTTTGTTGTAGTTGATTTTAAGGCCATGCTAACCTCATTCTACACTATTTAATGTCTATGTTCTGATATGGTTAATGGTTTTGTATTGAAAAACCATTGATCAATAAAATACTGTTAGATTGACTGTGCATTTGATGGTTGCTATGGAAACTAAGATAAACAGCAGTCATATTAGAATGGTCTACAGCTACCATATTTGTATATTCAGGCTCAATTTTGTGTCCATTGGTTCAGTCATAGGTTTTTAAAATACTGACAAAATATTTTTTGACATCGCTTTCCATTTACTTCTCCACCTAATTTGAAATGTTAACCATTTTGTTCATGTGACATTTTTAATGGTTTTCTGATTGTTGCACACAAACGAAATCTGAGCTTCTCAAACCTCGTTGCTGGTATGGAAGTAATACAGTTATACATAAGTACCCTGAAGTTTCATTATAACGTGACCAAAACATTTTGAGAAACGTTCCCGAGTAAAAAAAAAAAAAGCTAACCAGGCTAACTCGAAATTTACAATAAATTATCTCTGCTTACAAAGGAGGGGGTTGTCGATTTATGATTATTATTATTATTTTATTATTATTATGTTGATGTAACTGTAGTAACGCGCCTGGCGAGATACTGCGAAATATGCCTGGCAATAAATTGTGCAATGTATTGTTTGTGGTCGCATTATTTCAATTCATAACAGGAAAACATTGTTTTAAATAAATAATTCTTTAATTGTTGAAAAAATTTCTTGTATTGTTCTTAGTTTTAATCTGTGAAATGATCATGATAATGTTAATAAGATGACACTTATAAAATTAAAATATTTTCCATATTTTGTCAAATAACTTTAGAAGGACTTCCCTTTGATTTTTATTGCTATTTTTATCATTTTCAGTTCTTTGAGAATTTTGAGGATCTGGATTACACGTTTCCAGAAATAGATGCTGTTTTCAAAGTTGTTGTTTGGCCTCTGGTAAGTTGTTTCCTCTTGAGCCTAAGGCGAAGCATAGGGCAGAGGTCATAGCTTTCCATGTCCGGTAGTCCGTTCTTGGATATTCTTTAGGCTCATCCTTGAGCCTTCCCTGATAATGGTTCTGTGCAGAGTCCCTCGTGGTTTTTTCCGTTTTCTTCTCCCTTCTGGAGTCCATATAAGGGCTTGATAAGATGAGTGCTTTATGTAAAAATGTAATAAACCAGGTTACTATTGGATGTACATGAAATCTTAAAATGTGTCAGATGATGTAGTTCACAGCATCCTCTATGAAATAAGTTCTGGATGAACCTTTTGTTCATTATACACTACACTCACTCCCTGCAGGCGTGCACACACGTCAATGTTAGCAATTTTGGGGGAAATATCAACAATATTCTACACCACACTAATGACATTTTTTTTTAACGACCTAAATTGATGAGAACCCTACACAAGTCTCAAACACTTTGACCCACTCCTCTCTTTGCTTAATTTTATCGAGCCTTCACACATGTCCAATCATGTCTTCAACTTGCACCATCCAAGACCTTCCTCTTTTGCAGTCTGTGACCCTTAGCTCTACCCAGGACTTCATGCAGGAGGTGCTTCTTGTCTGCAGCTACTGTGAGATATGAATTTTGCAGAACTTTGAGCCCATCAGCAATAGTAGGCAGTGCAAGTATATATCGCATACATACTACCGGGTATCTCTTGTACATCCCAGAATTACCTGCATGGTTGACTCTTTGATATGGTAAGCATACCAATCTGTCACGGACAGGTGGGCATGTCTGGTCCTGGCGCAGTGTCTTTTGCTTTTTGATATACATAATTTATATCCTCCACCTTAATAATATCCTTAAAATAATAATTATTTATAGTATTAGACAGATTATTTGTAACTCAATTTCCAAACTCCCTATCATTATGATCAGTTTGGGCTATAAATCTCTTCAAAAATGCTTCCTCTTTTCCTTGTGTCTGTTGTCATTGGTATATTATCATCAGTGAATATAATGCCTGTTGTGATAGGCCAATCCTTCCTTTGCATCTGTCTGTGAAGTCTCCAGAACTACCCAGTGATTTACCCCATCCAATTTCGCTCATAAAATGTTGCCAGTTAGCCTTTTTGTAGCTGCTGCACACCACTTGAACTGTTCTACTTTTTCTTTTCTAACTCTTTTATAGCTTCTCTACATCCTCTTGTAACTTGTAATGTGCCTTTTTGCACTTTCTGTAATTTCTTAACTGCTGCTCGCTTTGCTCTCCATGCCTGTTCTACTTCTGTATGGTTCTGCTGTATACCTTCTGCCGAAGACGTCCAAAAAGGGTACAGTCCCTCTCATACTTAAAAAATATTGCACGTTCTCACAGCCCTGATCTCGCTAGCTTTAGAAATCAAGACTGAGCATGGCAAATGGTCACTCCCTTGATCGCCTAGGACACTTCATTTTGTATCCAGCGCTGCTGACTGGGTAACTAATGCCTAATTAATTGCTGTGTCTGCATCACCAGGTCTCTCATTGCCATTCTAGTTGGCCTACCATCGTTTATACAGAATTACATCTGCATCCACCTTAGTCTCTGCTAAAGCATTTTCTTGTCTTTACTCCCCCAGTACTGACCCATGCTCTGTTCTGCACATTGAAATCCCCACAAATGAGAAGTTTATTACCAGGGATTTCCTACAACTCTTTGAGCCAGTCCCCATATTCCTTTGTGACAAGAGAGTCAACAGCAGCGTAAACATTGACTAAATTCCAGGTTGTTCCCCTATTATATATCTGTATACCCTGAACCTCAAGTGTACTATGATTCCACTGTCCCAGGTCAAGAACCCCGTGCTTTAGCCCATTCTTCACCAGCAGACACTGTCCATGTCTTCTCTGTCTAGTAGGATTTATGTAACTAATGTACCCAGGACACTCATATCTATCTGTGTTGAGTTCTTGAGGCATGATGATATCAAAGTCATCAATCAGTCTGTCCAGCACATGTCCCCTCTGCTTGGCACTGCGACAATTCCAGTCACCCACTCTAATGTGCACCCACTCTGATGTGCAGCCACTCTAATGTGCACCCACTCTGATGTGCTTTAACCCCAGACCTTCTGTTTTTCACTTAACTCTCTGGGCTCCGGCTCTTCTATTTTGATGCCCTCTTCTGTCTTAATTTCCTCGTCTTCTTTCTCCACCCCACACTCCCATATAACTGACACACACGTGGGCGCGCGTGCACACACACACAAACTTTGAAGCACAAGATCCTTCCACTGGGTTCTGGGCTTCCATTTTGGGCTGGAAAGAAAATCCAGCTCTCCCATTAAAGTATGTCTAACAAAGTGGCTAATTAAGAATATTTCCTTTGAAGTCAGATGCATCTGCCTGGCAAGGAATCAGCAGTCTGCATATAAATAAGCCAGATCTGTAAAATAGAAGATTTGCAGGCAATACTCAAGTTCTGTGAACGAACAACTGGAACTTTCCACTAGAGTTGACAAGAATAAGATTACACATAAGAATAAAGTAAACAGCTTTAAAAAAAAAGTTTATCACACAGTGAACATGTGATTACTGAAGTAGGCAAATCTATGGCAGTCGTGTGTTGTGTCAATAACACAGATGAGATCAGTGGTAAATCTAAGCTGTTTATGGTGATCCCAGTCTTCCATTGGTGAGATTGTCATGTCACTAGAGACACTAGAGACAGTGTCATTTCATTATATGTTCATTGAAACCTGTTAAGGTACCTGATGAGATACAGCAATATATGCCAGGCAACAAATTGTGCAATGTATTGTTTTAGTTTGCATTACTGAAATAAGTACATTCTTTTGAATTGTTACTAGTGCAAAAAAAAAAAATCAGTGTCTGTGGCTTAGATATTGCGAAAGCGCTTCACAATGCTGGTTTGATTCCAGCTACGATTTTCCACCTTGTGTTGTTTCGACACTGGTTTCCAGAGCCTAGCATTCAGAAAGCAGTGGGAAACTACTCAGTATAAAATTTGCATATAAAAACTACAACAGCCAAAAAATGCTTGAGCTGGTTCTGCAACGTCATGTAGAGGATGCACAATTAACTTTAAACATGTACAATGTAACTGATTGTCTTGTGCAGTTGTCCAGATTTGATTGATAATGATTCAAGTGGCATTATTATAAATGAGACTTGTTGGTTCCATGTAGGCACAGAAGCTAGCATCAGAAGGTATACATCATCCAACACCCATTCTAAAACTCTTTCTGTTTTGGAGCCAAAGCAAGCGGTATGTATTACATGAAATCAGTATCAGAAATCTGTATTTATTATTGAAAACAGTTTACCAGTTATATGTATATTTTTAAAATGATAACTTCAACTGCATTTTAAATGTCTTCTGAGCTCTGGGAAAAAATCATCAGTGAGATCAATAGACATTTCTAGTGACCATTTTTTTTTAGAGACTGGTCCTCTGTATTTGGACAGTGAGATCAATAGACATTTCTAGTGACCATTTTTTTAGAGACTGGTCCTCTGTATTTGGACTAAAAGCTGGGGCGACCATCCCCAACCCAGGCGTCCACTGGTGGCGGATTGTGGAACAGCCTCTAGATATAGAGGTTTGCTGTGAATACCCAATAAGTAGCCACGGACCAATTGGTATGGTATGGCAACACGAAGGCTTTCAGCGATGTAGACCTGGCAGAGATGGCTGACTGTTTTAACCAGAGCATTAAGACAACATCAGTACCGCAGGACTGGGTGCACAGCTATCTAATCCCAATATCAAAACCTTTTAAGGATTATTCAAAAACTCAGTGGCTTTAGAATCATCACATTACAAAACACATTTGGGAGGGTCTTGAAGAAGATATTTGCTGTAAAGCTGCAAGAGTTTTTGGAAAGGGGGAAGCTTCTCCCAGGAAGACTGGGAAGCTACAGGCCAGGAAAGGACACATGGGCAAATGCGGCCACTTTTGCTTTTGACATCTAATAAGGGTTCCAGAACAGACAGGAAACTATGGCGGTAGGACTGGATCTCGAGGATGCTTATAACAGTGAGATACAAAATCTTAATGACTGCACTGAGGGAGAAGGAGGTCAGTCCATAGCTGGTGAATTGGGTTGCAGCTGTCCTGTATTTATGTCGGGGTGCTCTCTGACTGGGCTAATGGACCTCAGAACCATACAGTTTGGCCCCAGGACTGCCACAGGGATCCGCCATCTCGCCTGTGCTCTTTAACGTATATAGAGTAAGATTGCAAGCCTAGAAGCACCAGGAGTTGGAAGGATACTGACTTTTGCAGATGATATACTTGCATTTAGGCAACACAATTTGATCATTTAAACAGACGGTTCTGTGTCAAGAGGCAAAAGAAGTGCTTGGGGTTTCCTAGCAAAAGTTAATGGTCGACGTTTGGTGCAGGAGAGCCTAGCATATGATACCACAACATTCAGCTTAAGAATGGAGGTGGAGGCGGTCACTGCAGCTTTCTGCTGGCTAGAGAACACGACACACACGTCGTGATTGTAACTTACTCAGAAAGCATGCTGAGGAAGATCAGGACAGGCATGCTTCGTGTATAATAACATGCCTTGTTGCGGAGGACACTGGTGAGGAGTATTGTTTAGATTTTTTCACCAGGGTGTGCTAGTGTGTTGGGAAATGAACAGATGGACATACTGGCTGGCTCTGCACAACATGGTGGAATACTGATACATGATAGGGCAGATGTGGTTAGTGCCTTGTGAGAGAGCGTGTACAGTTCGGAGGAGTAGATGGATCACCACAGTCTGGTGAGATTGATGCAGCGGGGAGTGACGAGAGGTTCTGGCAGATGCTCGAGGCTCAGATGAAAGGCAAGACGGACATTTAATCAGAATGCTACTGACACCATTAGTATCGTAACTCTACACTGGCTGCTGAAGATGGGTACAGAGTGCTTATGGGAATGCCCTGAGTGTTGTGATGTGCTTCTTGAATCAAATCAAATCAACCAAATCTAAAAGCTCAAAAACTAATACATGAATTTCACATCTGTGAAGGGAGATGCACAAAACACACATCAAATCGAATCCTTTAGTTCTTTTTAGGCATAAAAAAAAACAAAAAAAAACTGATCTGAGCAAAAAAAAATGCCAATTACAAGCTATAATATCCAAAGCTACATTCAGGATATTATGTTTTAATGTTTTCCATTTTTCTGTTTGTATCAAGCAGAATAGATGCTTTTTGATATCTGAACATGAGGATCCGGCCAGAACGCATCTTTGATTATAATTATTAAAGATAGATTGTAGTACAAGATTGTATTGTAATCCATGTCACATGTTTTTGGTAGGGTGTAGGCAGTCATGTTTCACTGTCAAGCTGTGGTTCACCCAGCCTGCTTTACTTGTCTTGCCTCCAGAGACTGGCGAGGCACGTGTGAGAAAAACTCACATTTCTGTCTTTAGTACTATATTTACTCAGTCCCTTCAAGGAAGAATTATTAGTGAGGTGTAAAGTGAATTATTTTGAACAAATATTACATTCTTTGTGAAAAAAGAAGTTAATAATTATATAAGACGGTCAACTGAATTTAAGTAAACTGACTTTGGAATAACTTAATTAGGTACAAATATCAGCATTTCAAGGCTAATAATTACAGATGTGTTCTTTACTCTTGTCATATAAATTTATGAATGGCATACTTTTCATTTTATCATTTAGATTTTAAATATATATTTTTTGCCATTTTGTTTATATAAATTTTTTTCATCTTGTTAGGTTCTTTCCCTTATTGGGCTATGTGAAGAGTTCTTCGTCTCCTGCAGATTTTACACCAATGGATTCCATCATTTCACTCCTGAAAGCTCCAAAACTGAATCCGTCTGTGGAAGCAGCAATTATGAGTCTCATTGATAACTTACTTCACATAGAAGATGGTGAAGAACAACAGATGCAGGCTTTACCACATCCATTTGCTGTTTTTAAAGGTTAGTGATGTTCACATTTACTTCTAATAAGTTTACATTTGCTGTTTTTAAAGGTTAGTGATGTTCACATTTACTTCTAATAAGTTTACATTTGCTGTTTTTAAAGGTTAGTGATGTTCACATTTACTTCCTCTAATAAGTTTACATTTGCTGTTTTTAAAGGTTAGTGATGTTCACATTTACTTCTAATAAGTTTACATTTGCTGTTTTTAAAGGTTAGTGATGTTCACATTTACTTCCTCTAATAAGTTTACATTTGCTGTTTTTAAAGGTTAGTGATGTTCACATTTACTTCTAATAAGTTTACATTTGCTGTTTTTAAAGGTTAGTGATGTTCACATTTACTTCCTCTAATAAGTTTACATTTGCTGTTTTTAAAGGTTAGTGATTTTCACATTTTCACAAGTTTAGATTTGCTAAAATTCAAAACAGTTATATTGATATTTTGCATAGAAATAAATCATCATCTTCAAGCACTTGTCGATTAGCGTGGGCGATCATACCTCTCCATAACAAGCCATCTCTAGCAGCATGTATCAGCTTAGGTGCGGACACCCCCCTAGGCCATGACCAAAGGCTGTCGAGAAACTTGTGACCAGCTGTTGATCTGTGTGTGTGTGCACGAGCTCCTTGTTGACCTTTTTGAACGGACATTACTCCTACTTCAGTCATGTAATTCAGTCAGCCAGCCAAGACTTTTGTCTGTGATGTCGCTATTACTGCACACTGGCAGTATTTTTGGAACCATGCAGGAGCTAGGTAAAGATATTCATAATGCAAAGAAACAAAATCATAGAATATCCTTGTCTCAGCAGGTGTAGGTTTGATGTCCAGGTGACATCACACAGATCAATCTGTGGTGAGAGGTAAGATGAGTGGCTGGGGTTTTATTTGTGCAATGGATACTGCTTGAAAACAGAGAGCTCACATACAGTGTCCCTTCATCCAGTGTGGAGAAACTAGGCTGATGCAGTAATAGCAGTTGTCCGATGGTTTGAGAGAAGCACAGCCTGACATGTTGTAACAGAGTCACAGAACATGCTTCACTGGTGTCTGGGCACAGAGTGGCTTGCATCACTTGATAAGACCTAGAACAAGAGCATATCATGGATTTTCTGTTCAGGTGTCTAAGGTAAAGAGCAGGCTGTTGGATTAGCTGCTGCAGCTGCTCTGAGTGTTGAGCTACTGTATGATACAGCGGATGTGGTGAAGGCTCAGTGGGATCAAATGGACAGTGGAAAAAAACCAGATAGGTAACCTATACACTGAAAGACTAATCAACGTGGCGTTTGTAGGGGTTCTGGAAGATGTTCAAAACTGAAGGGGAAACAAAGGCGGACTTTCAATCAGAGATTGCAGCTGGTACTGTTAGCATGTAAACTGGGTTAGTGAAGAAGGGGACGGAGCATGCGCTGGAATGTTCTGAGCCTTGAATAGTTGATGCAGAAGTGAAAGCAATGCTGGAGGAACACACATCACCAGAAGATACTGTTATATATACAGATGGTTCTGCAATTCGTCAGAAGCAAAGTGCATAGGCGTTCATGGCAAGAACTAAAGGAAAAGTCATTAAAAAACAAACACAGTGGAGCCTTTGTTTCTACCGCCAGCAGCATGACAGTAGAGCTTATGGCTGTGACAAAGTTGCTAGAATGGTTAAAAACTCAGGAATTCACCAATGCATGCTCCTTCAGCGACTCACTGAGCACGAATGCCATACGAGTGACTAAACACTGTGAGGCTTTCAGCTTCCTGGAAAATGATTTTTTACTGAATAGACTGCATACCAAGAGAAAGGGAAACCATACGTGAGCCACCCATCATTACATCAGTCAAAACAAAATGGGAGTTATTAGCTGAAAAACACTTGGTGATCTTTGAAAGAACAATGAACAGGGTGCTTGTGTAGACAGCAGTGTGAGGGTCAGGTAGAGAAAATTACTTGTGCAGACAGCAGTGTGAGGGTCAGGTAGAGAAAATTACTTGTGCAGACAGCAGTGTGAGGGTCAGGTAGAGAAAATTACTTGTGCAGACAGCAGTGTGAGGGTCAGGTAGAGAAAATTACTTGTGCAGTCAGCAGTGTGAGGGTCAGGTAGAGAAAAGTACTTGTGCAGACAACAGTGTGAGGGTCAGGTAGAGAAAAGTACTTGTGCAGACAGCAGTGTGAGGGTCAGGTAGAGAAAAGTACTTGTGCAGACAGCAGTGCGATGTTTCACCAGCTATTAAATATAAAATCCTAAACATAGTACATGATAAATGATAAAACTGCATTTCAGAGGGAGAACGAAAGAAAGCAGGTGAAGAAATTCTCCAACACCACATCAACAGTCTCATACTGCACCTCAAAGGCTCACTCAGTAAAATAGCCTGTGGTTCATGGAAAATGAAGCAGAAGTTTAACACAGAATTGAAGATTCTTGGAAGGTTTGCCTTGTAGTGTGCTTCTCCTGTCTCTGAGAGTGTTTTCCATGTGTTTTTGGTGTCTGTCTATTACTTGAAGGGATATTTTCTAGTTATCAACAAGTTTGCTGTTTGTTCAGGGTACATTAAAGTATTTTATGTGTCGCTGGATTAAAATGCATTTGCTCGTATCGTCTGAAACTCACAGCCCTTTCAAAGCAGTCTCAGTGAGACTGCACATCTCTTCCAGAGATTATTAGAAATGTACATATGCTAATGAAGCTAAATTGTACACTATTTAGTTTCTAAGTTTTGGGATAGTATAGGGTTTTATATTTAAGGCTGCAGATCACTAAAATACTGCCAAATTTACTGTGCACTTGATGGTTGCCATGGAAGCCAAGGATTCTCCCAGTCTCTTCATAAGCTGGCCTGTAGAAAATTTAAAAAACCTGGGCAGTGTCTTGAGAAGCAGCAGCACCAAAGTTGAACTCTCTTGCTGCAGTTACAGCTGCAGACTGAATGTGCTTCTGTGAGGCAAACGTGTCTTTAGTACAGCCAGCCCGGATCAGGCTGTGTAAACACTTGTTTGAGTTCTTCCTGAAACACATCTACTAGGTAGTTTAGGGTCAGACATCCTGTCATAAATTAGCAGAGGATATTTCTGTAGCTTGTCACAGTAGCCATGTGTGTAACATCTTGTCTTGAGGACCCAGGGACTGATGCTTAGCCAGGGTGGACTGAAAAACACATGCCAAGATTGCTCTCCACTTGTTGATGGCCTGGAGTTTTGTCTGTTTAAAAACAGTAGTTAGTGAAGCCATAACACTGTTCCTCATGGACTCTACACTTGTGTTGTTCACTATTGCTCTCTGTTGTAATAAATTGTCAGCTTACGGATGGCACTTTGTGTAAGCTGTCCTTTACCACGTCCACCTAGGGTCATGCTCTGCTTTCGGCAGTTAGCAATAACATTACAGAGTGCTGTTCCAAGGCATTTACTGACATGATTGATACACTCTTCTTTGTCTATGTGAATGTCCTCCCCATAAGGTTTGATCTTGGTATGCTCCGCGAATGTTTGGGCATCACCATTAGAAAGTATTGATATATTGAGAAGCTTATGACGGTTTACATTGTCTGTTGTTACACTGTACATCTCACCATGGAAGCCAGAGATTAACCACATGATCCTGTTTTTACACAACAGATATTACCGATCCCACTTATCATGTTTACACTAAATTAAATGCTTTTTATGTGATAAATAAGTTGGAAGCCAAAGTCACACTCAATATATTGTTAATATCCGTATTAAATTTACAGCAGGAAAGCATTTTCAATAATTGACTTTACTACCTTCAGAATCAGCAGTCTTGTGACACTACCAGGAGAATGTCATGCTTTGTGTGGTCTTCTGATTTCTTTATTTTCCCGAGGATTGACCCTTTCCCAGGTAATGGTTAAATATTATTTATGTGTTTTCCAGGTGCTAACGATATGAAAGATTAAGAAATATGTCATCATCATACTCATAAAGTTTGAAAATAAACTGTGACTGTGAAGTGCAATAAAACTGATATCATCATCATCAGGTGCCTTGCCGACTGGCGTGGGCGATCATGCCTCTCCATAATCTGCGATCTCCTGCAGCATGTATCAGTTCGTGTGCCGACACACCTCCATGCCATGCAACAAGACTGTCAAGCATCTTCTCTCGTTGTCTTCTTCTATCCCTTTTTCCACAGATCTTTCCAGTGGTCACAACATGTTCTATTTTCACTCTTCTCATAATGTGGCCGAAAAATAGTGACTGTCACCTTCTGATGTCTGTGATAAGTTGTCTTCGGGCTCCCGCCTCTTTCAAAACCTTTTGGTTGCTCTTTTTGGCTGTCCAAGGTATTCTAAGCATTCTTCTGTAAAACCACATCTCTGAGGCCTCTAAAATTTTTTGGCCTGCCTACCGATGGTCCAGGATTCACATCCATATGTTAAAACTGGATGTATGTAGCAAGCAAGAATTCTTGATAACTGATAACAAGACAAGAAACAAAAACTATATAACTGTTGAGATGAATGTAGGGAAGGGAAAAGGTGCACAGATACAACCAAACATTTTGACCAAAGGCATTATCTGTGAGTTGAACAACAGGAGTGTGTACAACTCACAGTCACTATAGGCTGTATCTTCTGATCTCATCATCATCATCATCATCATCATCATGTTGCAGGTCCTTTGCAGAACGTCGCTCTCATCACGGTCTGCCTGAATTAAACTCGGTCTCTCACCAGTTCTCCTGCCTCATGTGCTTTCATACTCGAGGAGTCACTTATATCATGTGCCCATCTTCGTGTCGGTCGGCTCCTGCCCCTCCTTCCTGGTACCTTCTGCTATAATTTTTTTCCAATCCGCCATGGCGCTTGATATGACCAAAATATTTCAGCTTCAGAGAAAGGGTGCTGTTAATTAGCCAATCTTCCTTGATGTTCAGATCTTTTAAGATGTCAATATTTCTCCTCTTATTTGTCCAAGATATTCTGAGAATCTTTTTTTTCCAGCATTTCAGCTCAAAAGCCCCTATTCTCTTTTTTAAGGACTGAGAGATAGTCCACGACTCACATCTGTATGTAGCCACAGGAAAGATGTATGCTCTCAAAATTCTTATTTGTATATCCTCGCTGGTGCTTAACCATAGACTGTCTCCTCTTCTTTGTCCAAGAAATGAGAGGATAGCACTGGTTATTTGTCACAACATGCATGACAGAAATCGTCATAACCATGTCCAAAGTGAAATTATGTTATGAGTGTGCTCAGCAAAATTGAATCCAGTTCTTACCTTTTACGAATGTATATGAGCAAGAACTGGAATCACCAGGTGTTGAATCACTAGGATTGTTCACCATTTAAAAGACTCAGCCTTTGAAGCTGGAACACATGCAAAATGAAGCCATTCAGTAGATCTAGGATGTACAAGAGATACCCCAGTAGTATATTTGTACCTACTTGCACTATTGCAGACATGCTAAAGTACTGCAGGTGAGGTTATGTCTCTCGGAATAGATAATACTCATTTTCTTCATGAAGCACTGGATACAGCTTAGGGCCCTAAAGTGGTAAGAGGCAAGTCAACAGATAGGAGACACAGTCAGAGAAGTGTGGCAGCTTAAAAAAAAACAAAAACAATTGGTGAGGAGAGAAGTGGGTCAGGGTGTCAAAGCAAAAATCTTGTGTAGGGTTCTGGTTACTTGCTGGAAGTGCAGGGATTTGCCAGCGGAAATTTGCAGAATCAGAAATTCCACAACTTGTAA
The DNA here is from genome assembly GCA_905116865.2 of Candidula unifasciata. NCBI lineage: Eukaryota > Metazoa > Mollusca > Gastropoda > Stylommatophora > Geomitridae > Candidula > Candidula unifasciata. The sequence goes on along the minus strand of CAJHNH020008586.1, from coordinate 35,942 downwards.
AGAATAGACAAAGAAGTATTCAGTATGTTACTAGAATATGAGACTGCCATGTAGGATTGTAATACCTCGTTGTCTAGTGGGTGTCTGTGTGTGTGTCGTGAATGATCTTATCACACACTCTACGTTATATAACTGGTACAAGCCGACACCGACGAAACATAAGTTTATTGGCATGTTATCACTTACATACGAGTCCAGTCGTTGTCCTAATAACAGCTCTCGCACACCACTTCATGCAGCTTTCAACAAGCAGGTTCCTCACACATTCACTGACCAGTGTCTGCCCTGATGTATCTCGTTGATCTTCTGGACATTACACAGACTGGCCTGGCTGATCTTGACTTCACACGTCGTCGTCTGATTCTCCTTTCACCACAGCAGTCTCACGTTGACATTCATACTTCAGTCTCCCGTCCTTTCGCTCCAACAAGTCGACACAAAACTAACTTGATCAGTCAGCAAAACAGCTAGAAAGACAGGACCGAGTTCAAAATGAGGCCATGAGACTCAGACTCGGCTGCACAAAAGACACCTCCTGCAACGCCATGCATTATGTCCTGGGTTTGCTGATGATGACTTACAGATACAAAGTGGCACAGGTCAAGGCTTACATGAGGGTATCGGCAGACGTTAACCACCCATTGCACAAAGCTATACACGACACAAAAGGAACGCGTCTCAAAAGAGGCCGCTCTTGGATGACAAAGGCTGAGGATTTAATCCAGCAGGTATGTGACCTAGACGTGATCAGTTACGGAAAAGAATGGACGAATACACCAGTAGACATGCATGGTATCTCTAAGGTTGTCATCACACTCGGAAGGTACTGCAGGGATCAAATTCCTGCGGCAGTAGACACAGAAGTAAGGGAACTGATAGATCAGCATTTAGACCCAGAAGATATCATCTACACAGATGGGTCCGTGAAGCGCAGATCAAGGTCAGCATGGGCATACACAGCACAAAGAATGGGGAAAACAATACATGAGGACAGTGGCGCTTACCAGACAACTACGTCAAGCATGACCATGGAAATAGCCGCTGCTTCTAGAGCTTTAGCGTGGGTATCTGAGCAAACCGCCACACAGGCAGTAATTGTCTCAGACTCAATGAATATGCTTCAGAAAATAGCAACAGGCGGTGCTATGAATGGATAGAAAGCATTCTGAAATCGCACTTAACCTCCGTAACCTGGATCTACACATGGGGTCATGCGGGCATAAAGGGAAATTAGCGAGCGGACCAACTGGCAAGCACTGCACTAATGATTGCGGGAAAAAGCATGGACAGAGCAGATATCGTCCACGCTGCATAAAGGGAAATTAGCGAGCGGACCAACTGGCAAGCACTGCACTAATGATTGCGGGAAAAAGCATGGACAGAGCAGATATCCTCCACGCTGTACGAACTGGGCTAGTGGAGAATGAGGAATCCCTGACACTAACATGCGTGACATGGGAGTTAAGCATGGTGATGCACGTCTTTGCCGTCTTCGGGGCCGAGAAAGGAGACGATATAACCAGCTTTTCATGAGGACAATTAGTAGAAGTACTTTGGAGTGGCTGCTGCTTCGGAGAACTGAGCACGCATGGGTATGCCCAATGTGCAGTGACATCAAGTGTGATAACAAAACATAAAATAACATCTTGTAGGGAGTTGTCAGTCCGAAACCCAAGTTCAAGGAGTCTCCTTCGTGCCAAAGAACTGCATGGCTGTTGGGTGAACAGTCGTTGACGAAGGCAGGCAGGTCGTTGTAGGGGCGACACCTGCTGGTGGATGTAATGTCCTAAGTCCCTTCCCCAGCTAATAATGAGGGTACTGCTGGGGGCGACCATTTATTAACCCTCACATAATGCTTCAGGTCAAAATGGACGCTAGGCACGGCCACCTTTTTTCCCCCAGACGGTGACAGTTGCATTTTTGCTCCAGTTGTAGACCGGAAGGATATAGTTTCGTCGCCCAGCTTCTGAGTTGAGTGCATGGCGTGACACTGTGAGCTACGTGTGTTTTTGGTTGGCACAGGAACGGAGCAACTATAGGGTGACCCATTTGCTATGAAGCTGAAACTAGGATTACCAGATTACCAGATTACTAACTTGATCAGAATCAAGTCTGATCCTATACCACGGGTTAGTTTCACGTGGCAACAAGTAGTGGTCCTTTACTTCCACGTGGCGACCTTTGGTCGCGTCATCGTGATACATGTGATAACTCGCCATCACCTATCTCAAGACCCTCGTTTATTCTGAGTATCTGGAATATCTCAGTGCTTTGGGGTTATCCTTGGGCCTACCCCCCAATCTTCCTAATCTGGGTGAAAATATCCCCCATTGCAGAGACCAATCTGCATATCAGAGCTGGCATTTGCAGATGATGTCCCCATGAAAGCTAAATCAGAGGCATATCTTAAGTCCAGCTTACATGTCTCGAAGGAAGAGATTGAGATGGCTGACCTTCAGTGTTTCTAAAACTAAAACCATTGTGGTCTCAAGAGAGGAGAAGAAACATCAGATCACAATGGGACCAGGTCAGCCTGTTCATTTACATTGGAGTCGTAACAGACTAGAAAACTCAGGATATGGAACGTTCTTTGAATCTTCTCTTCAAGGCAAGCAGATGTGTTGGAAAAAAAAACTGGCAGACAATTGAGCTGGTTCTGCACCACTAGATGGACAATTTATGCATGGCTAGAATGATTTATCACTTGTATTTATCACTTTTTGACTGGGGGGGGGGGGGGGGGGGGGGGGGGGGGGGGGGGGGGGGGGGGGGGGGGTGGGGGGGGGGGGGGCTAGTGAACAATGTAGAAACACAAATAGATCTTCACGGTCTGGAGAGTATGATTCTACATAGGCTGACCAGAGGATCTGGCTGACATTCTACACTTTAAGGAAAGGAAGATGCACTTATAATCAAACTAATATCAGCATTGAAACTGTTAGCTGACTGATAGATCATGTGGGATGTCGTATAGTGGCTTATGGCAATGTTCTAAATGCCGTGATTTCAGTATTCAACACAAACTCAGCTCATTCTTATTCTATTAGGTGCATTGTTCTTCGCTTGCTTTAATATTCATAATAATAATGCTTTAATTTAATAGTATTTTTGCTTCAAGGGGCACTGCCTGACTCACACACCGAACCCTCATATTTGTGCACACATTGACTTGTTATTATCTTGTTGTTGATTAGGACATGGAAGAAAATGTCCTGCTGTCATTCACAAATATGATACAGTACATCAGCAAGCCGGAAGCTTTTTACAGGTACTGTTGAGACATGTTTCTGTCTGTGATGTATTTAGTCAAGTCAACTACTTATAGGTGTCGGTGATCATACTTCTTGTCATCTCTAACAGCATGTATACGTTTGTTCTCACACCTGTGCATACCATGGTAAAGATCTGTGAAGAATCTTCTTTCAGTTTGTATCTATATCTCTTTCTTTAAATGTTACCACTGGCTACAACAAAATGCATTCTCTTGTGGTGAACAATTAAGACTGCTTTTTATCACAGCTGTCTCAAGGAAGCAGTGGAATAAAGAAATAAGCTTTATGATGGAAAATATGTGCAGGTGAATCATTGGAAGAAGTATGTGCACGTATATAAGTATAAAAAGCTGGGTTAACAATATAAGCTTCTTGTTCTTCGTGTTCACCGGCTGTCAACTCCAGTAGAAAGTTCTGGTTGTTCATCCACCTCTGGACTTTAGACTGTTCCAGAACCTCAGTGATGCATGCACATCTGTGTTACAGATCTGATTTATTTGCAGCTTCTGATACTTTGAAACTTCACATGTTTCAGTCTGTCCTCTCTGCATGCTTTTCAGCATCCTTTTTCAGTTATGTGCGTGCAGTTGTCTTTTTAGCCAGATGAAAGCATCTGGTATCTGTATGTTTAGCAATTGAACACTCTGGAGACGGAGCCTTTTTGGAGTTTCAGTGCCAAAAAGATGAAACCTTAAGAAGGGGATTCTCATAGTTTACACATACACATTTGAAGAAAAAAATAAAGTGTGTAATTAACATATACAAAACTATATATGTTCATTTAAGAAATTGAATGAGCTAACAGAATAGAGTCAAACTAAAATCTGAACATTTAGTAAGTAAGGCCCTTGGAGGCCCTTCAGACACTTCTGGCACATGGTTCTACTCATTTTCCTGCCTCCAGCTATGTTTCGGTTGCTATGATGCAAGAGTCCTTTTTGCCATTGTTGGGCACAGGTAACCCCAGACAAAAATTGATGTAAAATTACCAAACACATTAGACTTTCTCGAAAGATGTCACTGAACAGCCCACATGGGCAATAAATTCGAGAAGCAAACTGATTGACTGGTACGAAAACCTGCCATCCAACCTCAAGGTTTATATTTCACAGGGCTGACCGATCGATCTAGTAGTCCTTTTGGCTACTTTGTGTCGGGCCGATATTTTGGCCGTTTTAAGTTGCAATTTTTAGGGCTGTAGGGGGTAATTTACATAAATATCTTTTAAAATGGCATACAACATGTTTACCGTATACTATATTTTATTGGTGGTGTGTGTGTGTGCGCGCATGCGCCTTCACTGCCATGAAGATTGGCTGGAATAGTTATGTGCATCTATGGCTGTCTGAGACTGGAATAGTTATGTTCATCTATGTCTGTCTGAGGCTGGAATAGTTATGTGCATCTATGGCTGTCTGAGGCTGGAATAGTTATGTGCATCTATGTCTGTCTGAGGCTGGAATAGTTATGTGCATCTATGGCTGTCTGAGACTGGAATAGTTATGTGCATCTATGTCTGTCTGAGACTGGAATAGTTATGTGCATCTATGGCTGTCTGAGACTGGAATAGTTATGTGCATCTATGGCTGTCTGAGGCTGGAATAGTTATGTGCATCTATGGCTGTCTGAGGCTGGAATAGTTATGTGCATCTATGGCTGTCTGAGACTGGAATAGTTATGTGCATCTATGGCTGTCTGAGGCTGGAATAGTTATGTGCATCTATGGCTGTCTGAGGCCTCAGTCTGTTCCATGGTAAGACTGAAAGTCAGATCTTGCTACAGTAATATTGGGAAAAGGGTTGACTGACCTCTATGCCTTACATTGTGTGCACACGCATATTTCAACATTTATAACTGATGGCCTATGTTAGATTAGATATAGACTAGCTAATTTAATTTACATCAGAACCCAGACATTTCACTAACATACACACAACATTATTTGATTGAAACCTGTTTGTCTGGCAGGGAGGTGTCTCAGTTATTCTGCAGTGTTGAGAGGAGAGGCTCTCGCACACAACTTTGTAAACTCTTTAGAGTTATCAGTGAAAAAGATCCAGGCTTGATTAAATATGTCACTTTGATTGAAAAGGTAAGAAAGATTTTTTAAAAGGAAAATCATGTGCCTTGCCAAAATGCAGTGTTAATAATATTCCATTGTGCCAGTCTTAGAGCATCCAGCATTGTTTTAAGTCATCTCACTATTTTCAGTTCCCTCTCTATCAGTTCTATCTAATGCCATTGTGCCAGTCTTAGAGCATCCAGCATTGTTTAAAGTCATCTCACTATTTTCAGTTCCCTCTCTATCAGTTCTATCTAATGCCATTGAACACTGTCTTTTGTAGAAGTACATAATTTTGTACTTTCCTTAGCCTTTCCAGAGTGGTTTTAATAAATTGTTCTGTCTACAACCTTTATCTTAGAGTCAAATCTCTCAAGCCTCATTACATGTATGTTCTCATTTTACGTGCATGTTTTAGACTCTTCTTTTACACTTCGCAAGTATGCTTTCTTCTGTGCACATATTTAATTATTGTTTTAAATAACTGTATTTGATAAATTATATGTATTTATTTGTAGTAAGTCAAGTAGCTGTATTTATCTGTATATCAAGGGTTGCAGAAAGTGGAAATCATTTATGTGTTGAATGAGATATTTCTTTGTGCGGATCTTATGCTGTATGATGGTGGCTCACTGTCCCAATATATGATTTGCTTTACTGCACCAGATGTGAATTTCTTTATCTAATTTCTCATCTTCAGTGTATATTATCCCCAGATATTAAAACACAGATCATGCCTTTGCGCTCATATCTTTAGGCTGTTTCTTTCTTCCTATTGACATTTGAGGCTTAGTTATCAGTTTCGTGACAGGTGAAGTTTGGCAAAGGTAGATGGTGTCCACCCCGTACTTCAGCCTGCAACCTGAAAGACCAGGGTGTCTTCTTCGTCTATTTTCTACCCATAGGCTTGGGAGACCCTGCTGGTAGCTATGCTACTGCCGACCAGCACACCGCTCAGGGTCGTTGAGAAACGCAAGCTTCCCAACCACGTCAAGGTGAAGACACCTTAGAGAAGTGTCTAATTTTTACAACACATAATATATATATATGAATATACCAAGAAAAAAAAAATTTGAAAGCTACTGAAAGGAATTTACATACTCACAATTTTGACATTCTGCATCTTTGTAAAGCAACAAGGGAAATTTCACACAAGAAAACTTTTGGGTCACACCAAACAGTTGACACATTTTTTTTCCTCATCTGAGTCATGATAATTTTAGGCGTATGGCTTTTTCTGTTAGTATGGTGTGTGGCCTCCTCTTAAGTCGATCAGTGACTGGGCATCTCCTGGGCGTGGATGCGATCAGATGTCTGATGTAGGCCTGCTGGATGGCTGCCCACTCTTTCTGCAGTGCCTGGAACAGATCACGATCATTGGCTGAAGCAACGTCTCTGCAACAAATGTGTCTAAGCAGTTCATTCCACAGGTGCTCAGTCGGACTCCTGTCTGCAGACAGGGATTGCCAGGAAGGGTTTGACTGTTATTGGCAGCTAAGAACTGGGTTGTCAACCATGCAGAATGTGGTCTGGCGCAGTCCTGTTGAACAGATATCTGTTGGCATCCCAAACTTATGGATGTGGTCAAAGAATTTAATATACATTGTTGGGCATTCAAGCTTCCTTCAGTGTGCACCAATTGACTCCTTCCATTGTAACTGATCATTCCCCACACCATTACACCTCTACCACCATGCAGCAAAGTTATATCAACACAATTTTGGGCTAAACCTTAATTTCATCTACGGTAGACCATACACCGTTTATCATGGCGCTGCAACAACAACAACAAAAGAATCGTCACTGAACCGGACACATCTCTATTGATTGTCACCTGCCCAGGGTTGATGTTGGTTGCCTAAAGAGGTCGATTTTGGCAGTGGCGTTGCGTAAGGACAGGTTCTCCATATGGCTGTTGTGCTAAAAGTCAAACCTCATACAGTCTCTTCTGAACAGTTTGATCAGACACATGACGTCCTGGATACAAAGCCTGCAGAGTTAAGGAAGCTGTTATAAACCTGTCTCTGGGGTGACAAAGTTGAATAAAGCGATTCTCTGCTGCTGTCATCGTCCATTGCAATGTCGGTCTCCAACTGAACCAGTGGCTTGCAACCTGTGCCAAAGTTGACTGATGGTACTCTGATGCACCTTTAGATGCCTGGCAACCTGACTTTGACTTTCTCCTGCCTGCAATCAGCCAATGGCAAGATTCCTTAAATTTATCAATAGAGGCACCATTTATGACTGCTTGAAAATGAACTGAATGTTTTGGTGTAGCATTATCCTTTTATAGGGTTTCAATTGTGTGTAAATAGTGTTCACCCTAAATTGTGTTGCTTTCTCGTGCACGCATCATGAGCTATGCGCACAAACATGGTCTTAAACACAACTGACCTCGCCAAACCTTGTTGGAACGATTACAAAAACACACGCAATTTACGCCCACATGTCCACTGCACACAGTAAACAACATTTGAGACTGATTTTCACATACCCGAGTATGATATTTATTTACAAACTAATGAAAATCACCATGGGAAAACGTTTTTTTTTTAAAAACAGCCTGAAAGTAGGAGTTCATAGTGCATTATGACAGACTTTTAGTGGCTGGAGATTACAAATTGCTGCATTTAATGTTGCACAGCTATAATCTCGCATCGTCACTGGCATTAAAGTGGAGAGTGAAGAGAATGGGCAGAAATCAGTAATAAGTTTGTGTTTAAATTTAGCTAATGTAAATGGTTTTACTTGATAAAACTGGCATCAGAAGTGATGCGGATTGCTGTCATATTATTATATGTGCATTTTTATTTCTGAACATCACAGCTGAATGCCTGGGATAAACGCAAGACAGAGGAGCCTGACTATTTCACAAGACTGGAAGCTTTCACTGAGATCAGTTCAATGGTGTCAAGCCAGGAGATGGCTACAGTTGATATCTTGCTACCAGTTGTTTATAACTGTTGCTATTTTATCAATCATGTGAGTGTTAACCTTTTGACAGTCTGATCAATATTACTGATGCAGGGTTTACTGCAACATTTCTGATTTGATATTTCTTCAGATAAGAACTCTGTGGAAGCAATAGAGATGCATTCAAAACAGTGATTTCCCATTGATTTATTTCTGTGGAAAGGAATCACATTTTGGGCTACATTTTGCAGTCCTGAGAGGATGTAGTGAACCAGACAACTTGTGGAGGTGGTCACCGTACGGAGTAAGGCCAGACAACTTGTAGAGGTGGTCACCGCACGGAATGAGGCCAGACAACTTGTTGAGGTGGTCAGCGTACGGAGTAAGGCCAGACAACTTGTAGAGGTGGTCAGCGTACGGAGCAAGGCCAGACAACTTGTGGAGATGGTCACCGTACGGAATGAGGCCAGACAACTTGTGGAGGTGGTCACCGTACAGAATGAGGCCAGACAACTTGTGGAGGTGGTCACCGTACGGAGTAAGGTCAGACAACTTGTTGAGGTGGTCACCATACGGAATGAGGCCAGACAACTTGTGGAGGTAGTCAGCATACAGAATGAGGCCAGACAACTTGTGGAGGTGGTCACCGTAAGGAGTAAGGCCAGACAACTTGTGTAGGTGGTCACCGTACGGAGTAAGGTCAGACAACTCGTGGAGGTGGTCACCGTACGGAGTAAGGCCAGACAACTTGTAGAGGTGGTCACCGTACGGAATGAGGCCAGACAACTTGTGGAGGTGGTCACCGTACGGAGTAAGGTCAGACAACTTGTGGAGGTGGTCACCGTACGAAGTAAGGTCAGACAACTTGTGAATTCTGTAAAGTTAGTCTTGGTCATAGTATTCATATTGAATATATTGTTAAATGAACCTAATGTGCATTGTATATATAAGAAAAATATTTGAAAGATGGGTGGTCTATTGGGCCAAATGTAAGATGGGCCTACAATTTGTAACCTTTCCAGAAATAGTTTACTTTAGTTCTGTCCAACAAGAGTATCTTAACAAACTCATATTTAAGTTGGACACACAAACCGCTTGTGCAGAAGAGAACCAAATTATACTTATTATTGTGAAAATAATGAATGTTAATTGCTTATGACATTATACCTAACATGCCTGTATTAACATTTTTGTTTCTCCAGGTTGATGATATGTCTGTCAGAGACAATTCCACACACTGTCTCATTTGCATTGTCAAATGTCTAGCACAAACTACGACAGAAGATTGCAGAAAGACTTTTAATATTGTCATAGAAAAAGCACTACTGCCTCAGATCAAACTTGGAATTAGACATAAATCAGAGGTTTGAACATTGTTGTTTTACAGTAGTGAATAATGCTAACTATATTTTTTGTCTTTAAGAAACTTATTTTGCTATTACAATTTTTCTGGAAGTATTTTTGTTTTTTGTTTAAGTCATCATCATCATCATGTAGCAGGTCCTTTGCAGAACGTCGCTCTCATCACAGTCTGCCTGTAAGAAACTCAGTCTCTCGCCAGCTCTCCCGCCTCATGTATTTTGAAACTCAAGGAGTCACTTTTATCCTGTGCCCATCTTCGAGTCGGTCGGCCCCTGCCCCTCCTTCCTGGTACCATGCCTTCTGCTATAATTTTTTCCAATCTGTCGTGGCGCTTAATATGACCAAAATATTTCAGCTTTCGAGAAAGGATGCTGTTTATTAGCCAATGTTCCTTGATGTTCAGATTTTTTAAGATGTCAATATTTCTCCTCTTCTTTGTCCAAGATACTCTGAGAATCTTTCTATAGCATTTCAGTTCAAAAGCCCCTATTCTCTTTCTTAAGGACTGAGAGATAGTCCACGACTCACATCCGCATTGCTATGGCCATCCTCCTTTTAATTTCTGTCGAACAAGTCTCCATTGTTGTTTATTATAGAGCCTAGATATTCATAGTTTGTGACATTTTCAATTTCTTCATCATTTATTGTTATTTTTGGGGTGACACCCAGTTTTATCTGTGGACATTATTTTCGTTTTCTTTAAATTCAAGAACAGATTCTGATCTTCACTGTGCTTATGGACGGACAATATTAAATTTTCTATTCCCTTTACGCTGCTCGAAAGGAGGACTGTGTCATCTGCGTAGCGGAGTTCCGGAGTAGGGTTGCCACCAATTTTGAGCGGATCATAACTGTTACAAGTCTGGTCATTTCTCATGATATTTTCTGCCTATATATTGAATAGGTATGGTGAGAGAATGCACCCCTGCCTCACCCCCTTTTGCACCTCGAACCAATCAAATGTTTCACCAGCTGCTCTGATGTTTTAAGTAGAAATAATAATTAGAATTTAGCATATCAGAAAATCAAAAGCAGTTTAATAATCATGAAATATAACTGGAATCTTTCAGTGCAGTTGATATTTGACAGATGTCTAACTTTTCTCTCTCTCAGTTGGTGAATGTTTAAATATTCCACTTATTGATTTCTTTATGAACAGGCTGTCCGGCATGAGTTTATAGCACTTCTGCAGAATCTAGTGAACAGTTGTCCAGATAATGAAATGTTTACTGGACTGATACATTTGTGTGACAAAGATACAGAAGCCGACTTCTTTGAAAACATTCGACACATACAAGTAAGAATTTTTAAACAGTATATTGAGATTTCTTAACCCAAGCAGTTTACCATGCATTTACTTGTTACTCCATATTTAAACACTTTTCCTGACCCTTTATTCATCTATTATACTAACTGACTCAGTGCCAGTTGGTGCTTTCCTTATTTGTTGTTTGCCTCTAGGGTTATATTTAGACCCTGCCTGACCTAGATGTGTCTTACTTTTGTGGTAACAAATGGTTAGGTTAGAATGAGTTAAATTACCACTTGCTGTGCACTTGAAGAGTTGATTGTGGTTGTAATATGTGGCATTAACATATATCTGTTAGGTTAACCTTGTACATTTTCACAATTTTTCTTCTTGGCGTTTGGAAATAGCCTGCAATTGTAAGTTAGATATGTCATTAGGAGCTGATGCCTAGCCAGTCAAGCCATTGCTGCCTTGTTATTGCTGGTCAGTGTCATAGATTTTCAGCAATCTGTCTCTTGTCATAATTATGATATTTGACTGTTCTGATGAAATCTGACATGGCCTGTCCCCCCCTCCCCCCCTCCCATCCCTCTTACTCCTCTGCTGCATTTTTTTGTATTTAGCTTGGTACTAATACCCATCAGGACCTCCTAGTGCCCATATAATAGATTACTCAACAAAACAGTACCAATTTAATATAGCAAGAACAAGTTTAACATTGATTTCTATTTATGAATGTCTCATCTACACTAGAACTTACCATTTGATTGTCATGTTCCCTCTTGTAGTTTTAAACTGCATTGAATCTGAACATTATTTTATCTCTAAAAATAATTTCTTTTTTCCTGTTTAATGTAGATTCACAAGAGATCAAGGGGTCTTCGTCGATTGTACAAGCACCTGAAAGACCATCATTTTCGTGCTGAGATTCACATGTCCTATTTTATGCCTTTGATTTACGTGTTTATCACTGACCCCACCTACTCCAGTCATGCCAATGTTCAGGATGCTGCTATTGACGTTCTAGGTGCTATTTGCAAACAGCTGCCTTGGCAATACTATCTACAGTTGTTGAGATTCTACTTGCATTTATTGCCTAAAAAAATTGAGCTGCAGAAGCAGCTTGTGAGGTTTGTTAATTAAAATTTTTTAAAAATAATTTTCAGTTATGTCAGTTGTATTTTTTCTTTTTCTGCCTTCCAGTAGAGGATGACTCGTCCTTCAACTTAAGTTCAACCATTTGTGTAAGTAAAGTAAAGTAAAGGACCCTTTTCCACGCTTTTAGGCGTATAGGACAAATAGGGCTAGACCTATATTTGTATGGACCAATCAGCACAAGATGGTTGATGTGGTCAGCATCATGCCGGTCGCCTTTACTTCCCGGGACTGCACCCAGTACCCACTCAAGGCTGGGTCGACCTGGGAGCCAAGGTCATTTTTGAAAATGGCCTGGCTCCGCCAGGGAGCGAACCCACGACCTTACCATTTGTGTATTTGCTTCAAATTAGTTTGTATGCACGGTAGGTTTTTATTTTTATTTACTTTTGTTATAGGTCCTGGTAACACTGAAATTGTTAAGACATACTTCATGAGAGATCACAACAATTAGGTCTGAGAATCCAAATACAGAGATAATGAGAATACACTAGGCAAACAATAAACTAATTGGTGTTCTTGAAGCCTTTCTTCAAAATGTGGCATTTTACACCTATTTAGATAGATTGGGGAGCAGTAGACAAATAATGTGAATGCAGGAAGCAAGAGGAATTTTCAAGCACTAAAACGTATGCAAGTAAAGGGAAATGTGAATGTTCCAAGCTTAACATATGTCATTCTAATGTCAGATAATTACTTTGTGTGTAGCAGCTCAAACGATTATGAATAAACATTAGGCATTTATTTTGTGTGCCTGTGCAGAATAGATCTACTGTAGCGGAATCACTAATATTTAATGAAACAAATTCTAATGAATCCAGAGGCGAGGAACAGATGATGGCATAAGATGTGACACAGATTGAGAAAACTCACTATGACTAGAATGTGCCAATGGAACCCATAGTGTCAAAAATAAGGGAAAACTAACAAATAAAAAACAACACAGAAAAGTGTGAAAATTGATTTAGAAAGGGAAAGGGAGAAAGGGGGAGGGGTATGGGGCATATGGGGTAAGCTAATAGATAGGACAGCTTGGCAATAGTTGGAATGAAGGACAGAAAAAGAAAACTAAATAAAAAGGAATGTTTTATTTATAAGTAATAGAAATAATTAAAATTAATTTTTTAAAAATGTAATAAAAAAAAAATGCAGATTTTGGTGAATAATTTTTCCGTCAGTTTAACATTTTTGTTGTTTTAAAATTTAGGAAACAAAAAAGATGTTCTTACAGGAATTTTAATAAAATTGTTCAGTATTAGATTTTATTACAGACGCCTAAAGTGGACAGAGCAACAATGAAAAAACATGATTATATTACTATAAAGAAGCAACAAATTCTGCTGCATGTTAGAACATGTAGTCAGATGTTTTTTTTTAGACTGCTGAGATGAAAGGTTTAAGAGATAACACTCTATACCTTGTTTGATATCCAGGGACAATAGCTGATCCCTGGACTATGTTACATGGGATCGAGTTTGATTATTATATTAAGCAACCTCGAATGTCTGTTTCAAAGCCTTATCTAACTTAAAGAGTTAAAGAACAATAAAAACAAAAGTGTGGCAAGAAGACATTGTTTGTGTATGCATTTGACCTGTTGCTGGTCCTATTCCAGAGTGATTGTGACACTGCTTGATGCTTTTCGTTTTGATCTGAGAAACTCAACTTACAACATTACAATCACACCAGCAGCCGTTGCCGGAAATAACATGGATTCCCTTGTTGAAGGTAATATAAAACATTTCACTACCTACTTTTTTTTAAAGCATTAATTTATTTATGAATATTATATATGTAAATATCAGCTACATGTATTTTATAAATATTTTATTGCAAGTGCATGCACACACATGCACACACACACAGAAATTGGAGGACATTAATTTGATATCAAACTTTCAGGCACCGTGTGATGATGATATTACTGCAGAAATGCTTCTAGCAGCAGAAGATGAAAACAAAAAGCTGAGGGACGTTCAACAGAATCTAGGCAGTGGAAGAACAAATCTGCATTGCTGGAAATAGGCAGTGGAAGAACAAATCTGCATCGCTGGATATAGGCAGAGGAAGAACAAATCTGCATTGCTGGGTATAGGCAATGGAAGAACAAATCTGCATTGCTGGGTATAGGCAGTGGAAGAACAAATCTGCATTGCTAGATCTGAAACTAATTTGTGAGATGAGAAACTAGGGTCGATAGAACTAGCATACGATATGATGATAATCAGTGTTATTTATGTCATATAAATACCCATTTGAACAGTAAATAGGTTGTTAACTTGTCAGATTTTGAATAAACCATTTTCATTTCCTTGGCATAAAAAAAAAAGGTTTCAAATATGCTTCAAATTTATTGAATTAAATATTTGTATTTTAGGCATGGAACAAGAGGACACAAGCAAAGTAATCAGTGAGCAACCACCAGACCAGGCAACTGCTCAGACACTATCATCATATTTACTTGAGGCAGTAACAGAGCCAGATGAGAATGAGAAAACTGACGAAGTAGCAACAGATAATAGTGATATCATTTGCTCACCAGCTGCAGCAACAAGGATACACAAAACTATTGTGACAACTCTTTTGCCCCAGCTCCACAGAGTTCTGACACATAAAGTAAGTTATGGTAATGCATTTGCTATATGGTGTATGTACTCTCAGTGTCTGTTTTTGTAAGCCCACTTTTCTCTTTCACATCTTCTGTGTTTTTCATGAATAATGAGTTTGTATTTTTAAATAGCCTGATGAATAACCACAGATAATTTGAGTAGATTGTGCCATTGTAACAAAGTCATTACCCCTATCCCCTTTTAGTGTTGTGCTGTTTGCACGACAAGACCCCTTATGGCCTTCACCCTTATTGTTGGAACTTTTCCATTGTGCTTAACAAGCAACTATATCCCCCCTAGGTCCCTACTCTTGTTTCCCACGTACTTCCAGTCGTCTGACTAGACATCATATGACTCTCCCCGTCCTGCACAAAACAATTAGTTTTACATAGTTAAAATTCCACTGACCCGGCTAGCTAAGGTCGCTGCAGAATCTGCAAAACAACGTGGATAGGAGCCCCCTGGGAGCAGGCTAGTAACCCCTTTATAAGCGATCGCCCGGGACTTCGGACGGAGAAGGGACGAGACACAGACGGAGACAGGCCAGAGGATAGACAGAGAGAGGCCAGAGGAGAAGACGGAGATAGACAGAGGCAGAAGAAAGAGATAGGGACCGAGATAGATAGTAGAGAGAAGTAACGGTCAGTCAAACAGGGAAGGAAGGCAGGCTTCAGACAGGTTCATTAGAAAGAGTAGATAAATAGATAGACAAAATTACAGATGTACAGTATCAGAGTGACTGTCAGAAACAGTGGCCCATTCTGAATGGTCACAATTGTTTTTACACACAACGACAGATCAACTCATGTATACCGCTTTGTAGTAAGAGAGTTTGACATTTTTTGCCACCCATGGGTCTAGCCGGATTCAGGCCTAGATACGAATTCGGGGACAGATACTGACTCGGAGACAGATGAAGAAGAGGCTGGAGCACAGTAGACTAGAAGAACTACATATAGGCCGGACTTCCTGAAAATCTCCTTATGAATTTTATAAGTAGAAGATAAAACCTGTTGAACCAACCTACACTAGGAGCCCGGTGGCAGTTAGAGACAATAGAACCAGTTAACAAAGTAACTATAAAAGAAGAACACAACGCGATTCTACGAGTACTTAGCCACAAAGATAATTTAGCATTATTCAGAATGTCATTTCATGTTATTTGTGACATTGTTGGAGTATCATAATAAAGAAAGTATAGACAAGAATAGTTGTTTTCAGACACTTTATTATACAAGCAGAGTCACGTGAGAAGCATGCATCGAGCAAGACATCATCATCATCACCACTAACGACACGACCATCTTTCTCCTCGTCTATAAACATCACAGCCACCCTTGTGACAAATACAATCGAACCTGGGACAGAAAAGGAGGCCGCTGTGTCACACCATACCTAATCACTTCGCTTTGTTAAATATTATATCACCAAGTATTCTGGTGAGATTTGTATTCCTGTCTTGTTAGAATTTTTGTAGGCTTCTCAAAAACCTCCCTTCCGGGTCTGATTGGGGGGGAAGGGGGGGGGGGGGGGGGGCATTGGCCTTCTTAGCTCTTTAAGTCCCAAGGAATGCACCATACGTTTATAGGTTACTACCTAGAAGCCCAATGAACACATAATGCACCAATTGTATGTCTCTCTTGACTATCCCTTGAGCCTGTGATGCTAAACCCTCTGGGACTGAAAGAGTTAATAAGGATTTGCTGAAATTATGTTTTGGGCCAAAAGGCGCAGATATCACAGCCTAGCTGTTAACCACAGTGCAACATTCGACCCACCCTTTTATGGCGAAGACAGAAAAAGAAAAAAAGCCTTTTAATAAGTATATTTTATGTGCATGCACGGACATATATGTGAAACCTTTTCAAAATGATTGTTTAAATAGTCTGTGTTTAAATCTGTGTGTGTGTGTCTGTATACATAGACTGGTGCATGCATTACCTAATATTAGGCAGGCGATTTACTAAAGATATGGAATGAAGTTTGTAAGCACAGCACTCCTTCCATGAAGACATCATCATCCTCCTGTTGTGCTATCCTACATGACATACAGCTCACAGTGCGGTCCTTCATTGTAGACATCATCATCATCCTGTTGTGCTATCCTACATGACATACGGCTCACAGTAAAGTCCTCCATTGTAGACATCATCATCATCCTGTTGTGCTATCCTACATGACATA
Source organism: Candidula unifasciata (assembly GCA_905116865.2). Taxonomy (NCBI): domain Eukaryota; kingdom Metazoa; phylum Mollusca; class Gastropoda; order Stylommatophora; family Geomitridae; genus Candidula; species Candidula unifasciata. Next base: position 19,136 of record CAJHNH020008586.1, on the reverse strand, counting down.
TGGCTCGCAGTAAAGTCCTCCATTGTAGACATCATCATCATCCTGTTTTGCTATCCTACATGACATACAGCTCACAGTAAAGTCCTCCATTGTAGACATCATCATCATCCTGTTGTGCTATTCTACATGACATACGCTCACAGTAAAGTCCTTCATTGTAGACATCATCATCCTCCTGTTGTGCTATCCTACATGACATATGGCTCACAGTGCGGTTCTCCATTGTAGACATCATCATCATCCTGTTGTGCTATCCTACATGACCTACGGCTCACAGTGCGGTCCTTCATTGTAGACATCATCATCATCCTGTTGTGCTATCCTATATGAAATACGCTCACAGTAAAGTCATCCATTGTAGACATCATCATCCTCCTGTTGTGCTATCCTACATGACATACAGCTCACAGTAAAGTCCCTTATTGTAGACATCATCATCCTCCTGTTGTGCTATCCTACATGACATATGGCTCACAGTAAAGTCCTTCATTGTAGACATCATCATCATCCTGTTGTGCTATCCTATAATGACCTACGGCTCACAGTAAAATCCTCCATTGTAGACATCATCATCATCCTGTTGTGCTATCCTACATGACATACGGCTCACAGTAAAGTCCTTCATTGTAGACATCATCATCATCCTGTTGTGCTATCCTACATGACATACGGCTCACAGTAAAGTCCTCCATTGTAGACATCATCATCCTCCTGTTGTGCTATCCTACATGACATACGGCTCACAGTAAAGTCCTCCATTGTAGACATCATCATCATCCTGTTGTGCTATCCTACATGACATACGGCTCACAGTAAAGTCCTTCATTGTAGACATCATCATCATCCTGTTGTGCTATCCTACATGACATACAGCTCACAGTGCGGTTCTCCATTGTAGACATCATCATCATCCTGTTGTGCTATCCTACATGACATACGGCTCACAGTAAAGTCCTCCATTGTAGACATCATCATCCTCCTGTTGTGCTATCCTACATGATATACGGCTCACAGTAAAGTCCTCCATTGTAGACATCATCATCATCCTGTTGTGCTATTCTATGTGACATACGGCTCACAGTAAAGTCCTCCATTCCATGACCAAGTAGTCAGGCTTTTTGCCTTGCCTTCTGAAGGTCGTGGGTTTCACTGCAGCACAGTTCAGCACCTTCTCTGGAGATTCCTGGGGATTGTTGCAGGAGCTACAGAAGTTGTACTCTGTATGACACTCTTGGCAGGCAGCCACTGTTCTGCAGAGAGAGAATGAGTCATATGGGCTTAAACCAGGTGCAGTGAACTCGATCCTCTAATTTTTACCTTTACCTTTCAACTTACCTCCATTCCATGTTATCTCTTTGATACATGTGTGTGTGCACAGGCGTGCATGTGTGTTTGTCAGTAATTTTTAAAAAATGTGTGTTCCTCATTTCTGCTGGTTGTTTTCAAACAAATTATCATCAAAATGAAACAGGCAAAGAATGAAGATGAGCACAAACGTGTGAAATCAAAGTATCCTGAAGATGATGAAATCCTACGGGTTCCACTTGCCTTGGCCATGATCAAGTTACTGCAGCACTTGCCAGGAGGAACGTTGGAAAACATGTTGCCAGGGTCAGAAAACCATTTGATAACAATTATTTAGAGTTCAAGTCAAACTTTTAATTATCTTACCGGCACACAGTTGTGACATTGTTTAATATTTGGAAGAACATAGTGACGAGGTGATTTCTGTCACAGGTGTGAGGGAAGTTAAGTCTGATGTGATGTGAACAAGGAGATACTCCGTACCTCACTCGGACACCAGTCCTTTCCTGTTCTGGTTTTACGGAATCTCATACGAGACTCCTGCTGCACGTCCTCGTCGTGCTCCACGGATAATGTCTCAAATGAGCATTAACAGAGCTGTCAGGGGATCTCACAGTTGGCAGCCCCCAGAGGTGATGTGTCCTTTCTGCTCTCATCAGGCCTCCCCCCCCCCCCCCCCCCCCCCAAAAAAAAAAGCCTGGGTGAAAAAGTTTATTCAAAATTCATTTGAAACATAAGTAAAGTCTGCTTTCCAAAAGGACCACTAATTTACAACTCTTGGTTAAAAGTCTCTGGAGTGAATGGAAAACCGTGCTGCTGAGACTCAACCCTTGACCAAGAGATTTACCCGCAGCTTAGACTAGTAACATCTCCTGTGGGCGGTTTCTCGCAGTAAAATCCTACCTTTGCACATCCTCTGTTAGCCCTCAGCGTTGTCGTCAACGCGCTGTGGTACACCACGATAGTAACTGTTCATCTGCTGGCTAGGCCCAAATGTCTGACAAAGATAAATCCTACGGCACACGAGAAAGCTAAAAATTCGACCATCATAAATCGTACTGATTGGGAAAAAAGGCCAAATGTCCACATCCTGTGGCCCCACTTGCCCAAGTGTTGGGACCAAACAGTTGAAGACATGCCTGACGCATGATTCTCTATTCTGGCGTGCTAAGGAAACAGTTGAAAAAACTCCTGACGTGCAATGAAGAAAAATGTACCTATTTGTGTGGTCACAAAAGTCCTGGACCTGCGGGCTGCTCCCCGTTGATCTCCGGAGGGCATAGCCCATATTGAACGGGAAGCCTAATATACAGCTGTGAGGTTAAGTAGTCATGTGCAGGACGTGGTGATTCCTTGGGTGAGCCCAGAACCAGAGCGGTAATGGAAGCCTTCTTGGATGGCGGGAAAAGCCTTGAGGGCTGACCGTTCTACATAGGGCTGCCCTAAAGGGGGTACTCTGGAGGCAAGACTTTAGATAAGGGGACCACACAACTAAGACAACATCTAGACTCACACAAAAGACCACAGTCATCCTAGAGATAGGCTTGACATCTTCCCTCGAAGTCTGAGTACATCTGCCGATGAGGCAGGGAAAGCCAAACAAATAAGCCAGTAAAACATGCAAAAATCAGGCCCAGATAAAAGCCAAAAGGACGAACTACCGGGACCTTCCGCTGAAATTTACAGCCGGTGAACGAAGAAGAAGAAGAAGGAAGAACATTTTTCAGTAAAAGATGTTGAGAATTTGGGAAAATAAATGAATATACAGTGATGATAGAATAACTATATTGTGAACTAATTACTTGAACTGACTTATTATGTAACATATTGTGGGTAGCAATAAGGAACAGAGTGCTTTTTCTTTCTATGATCCTCTTGCTGGATCAGATTGTGTTTGTTATTAAAGACAAGTCTGCCTAAGTGTGACTTGAACGGTGTAGGTATGTGCTCCTTCCTGCTGGTACCTAAATAAAAAACAAGTGCACCTGTATGCCTAATCAAAGTCAGCAAACTTATGTCTTTTCTGTGAATTATCAATCTAAACCTACTCATATATATATATATATATGACCCCCACAGCACTTTTATACAAACTCACACACAAGGAAAGAATGTATGAATGCACAAAAACATTTATATTTTCAGCGTTCTCTTGAAGATTTGTGTGTTCCTACGATCTCGATCTCGAGATGTACGCACATCAGCCAGAGACACAATTGAGAAAGTTGCATTGTCACTTGGTGCCAGATTCCTGCCTTTCATACTTAGGGAACTGAAGGCCACTCTCACAAGAGGTTATCAGGTAAATGTGTTGTACATATTCTTGTACAACCAACTGTGAAATTAATCAAGGGGTATGTGATATGTGTGTTACACAGATGGGTCTGTGATTTCGCCTCGTGAGAAGCTCGTTGAAGTAATAATTGTGAAGCAAGATCCTGATGCTTTCGCCGGGGACTACAAGTACTCTTGACTCTGGAGGTCATGGCATGACCAAAGCAACAACTTGGCTGGAGACACATGTTTTCTCAGTGGCTCAATGGCATACTCAGCAAGATGGAAGGGCTTGTCCAAAAACAGTGGTTGTAGTCTTTGAGCTGGCTGGGGTTGACACTTATAGTGGTTGGAGTCTTTGAGCTGGCTGGGGTTGACACTTATAGTGGTTGTAGTCTTTGAGCCGGCCGGGGTTGACACTTATAGTGGTTGTAGTCTTTGAGCCGGCTGGGGTTGACACTTATAGTGTCATATTCATGCCAGGTACCAAGTACCAAAGCTTACTTGAGACATCTCTCTCTTGCTCTCGTGGCATCCTGATTGCTGTGGTGCGCCTCCTGGCTGGTTGCCTCCGACTTCAGCACCTTGTTTTGCAAGGGTAGACTGTGGTCATACTCGAGGAGAGTAGGCTCATCCCTTTGTCTTTCGCCTTTACCTCGTTTGTTGTCCCATCCAGTTTCCCGCTGAGGGTTGAAACCCCAACCTTCAACTGGATTGCTGGGAAGAACAGGGTCCACCACGTGAAGGTGAGGTAGGCTTGAGCAAGAGAGGTTAATAGACATTAAGAGTCTTGTATTGCGCATCATTGCTCCATTTGGACCCCTTTCAGGTACCAGGTCCAGAAGAGAAAGGATTTCAGTTTGCTCCCCACTACCACCGTCTACCGTGCTGGTTTACCCACATGTGTGCTCGGTAACCCTTGAACAATGCAAACAAAAATGCCTTTTTTCGGTATTACTCCGAGAAAACCTTGAAAAAAAAAAAAAAAAGACTAAGGATACCTTGAAATTGATTAGTAAATTTAGCTGTGAACCTTGTACATATATCCAGTTTTAACATTTGGCTGTGATTCCTGGACAATCGGTAGGCAGGCCAAACAATTTCTTGATGCCTCAGAGATTTGGTTTTACAAAAGAATGCTTATAATACTTTGGGCAGCCAAAAAGAGCAACCAAGAGCTTGTGGGGAGGGGGGGGGGGGCAAAGACAACTTATCACAGATGTAAGAAGGAGACATCATTTTTCGGCCATGTTATGAGAAGAGGGAAAATGTAACATGTTGTGACCACTGGAAAGATCTGTAGAAATAGGGATAGAGGAAGACAACGAGAGAAGATTCTTGACAGTCTTGTTGCATGGTGTAGAGTGTGTCAGCACACGAAATGATACATGCTGCAGGAGATCGCAGATTGTGGAGAGACATGATCGCCCACTCAAGTCGGCAAGTGACCTGATGATAATGATAACAGGGTCATTTAGTGTTACTGGAAAAAGGTATACAGTATGACATTGTACTTGAAACATTGAAAGTGAATGTGGGAAAATGACAGTTCGTGTGTGTGTTATTTCACCTGTCATCTAATCAGCACATTTCAAATGTTATTTTCAGCTTCATGTTCTGAGCTATACAGCATACCGTCTGTTGAAAGTTCTTAGTAGTCACATGAAACCAGGGGATTTGGACCCATCTTTAATCACTGTGCAGGAAGTTTTCTATTCAGAGCTGTTTGGACAGACTGCAGATGAGAAAGAAGTAGCTGCCATAAAAGCCAAGTACTTTGAAGCACAGTTTATTAAAGCATATGATGCTTATCAGTTACTTGCTAAATATATCTCACCTAGGAATATAAACCAGTTGGTGCGTCCAATAAAAGAGGTATGTTTTCTCTGCGTTGTTTGAAATAGGTAACATCCATCTTAAAGACACAACCACCACATTCACATCACATTTTCTTCTTCACATTCACTGCCTGTAAACTTTGATGGAAAGTTCTGGTTGTTTGTCCACCTCTCAACTTTAGTCTTGTTCCAGAACCTGAGTGTTGCCTTACAGATGGGATTTTTTTAATCTGCAGATTGTTGGTTCTTTCCTTTCCTCTCAGGCAGATGCCCTCTAACTTCATAGGAATGTTTTCTTGATTGGTTCATTATGTTTTATGGTATTCTTGAGTAGATGTTCTTTGAGGTTATCTCTCAACTTTAGGTATTTAAAACACTTCAACTGGAGGTTTTTCTAGTACGTGACCAAAGACTAAAATAATTTTTCTTTAAACCAACATTTTCAATTTTAACTGAGTTGATGAAATGTTACTGAGTCATGTAAACCTTTTGAGTTGCAAAAATATTAAACTTAGCAATATCATTGAATTGATCAAAACTAGTGGAAATTCGATCTGAATGTGTAAACTGATGGTGATCTACCGTTTCACCTTGTTTTTGTAGAAGAAACAACAAAGATAATCTGTGAACCATGACATGCATTGAAGAAACTACTGCGGCTATGCACTACCAACATCAGTTAACTATGAAAAATATAAATAAATAAATGCTTTCCATTGAAATGTAAAATTAATGAAGTGGCCATAATGTTCCCAGTATCACAAGCTCAGATTTAAAATATATATGTCACCTGATTTGGTTTCAATATACAATGAATATATAATGAGATCTTTAATTGATGTGCCCGGAATTGTGGTTGGTGGGCACAATATAAACAATTTGCGTTATGCTGATGCACGGCCATCTTTAGCTATAAATAGGCCAACTGGGTCAACGGGGATTCCCGTTCTTGTGCAAGAATTGAGTCCTTCTGTGTTAACAGTTTTTATTGAGGAGATGTATACACAAATTAAACTACAGTTTCATTAATTTTCTACATATTTTATAGAACTATACGTCATTTTTAAGGTAAATAAGTGTGCCGAATAAATATAACAATAAAGGCTCTTACAGACAAACAAAAATGCTTTTGCTACAGTCAACATGAACATAAACATCAATAACGTTTAGATGAAAACTAAAAGTTGTTCCAGCAAAAGTAAAGAAATATCAGTGCTAACTCTTTGATTAAGAGGGTATTGTTGCATCAGAGGGGGGGGGGGGGGGGGGGGGGTTTAATATGGAAGCAATAGTTTTCTTCAAACACAAGATAGGGGGGGTTTCTTTATGTTTCTTTTTTTTCAAACACAAGAATAGTTTTGCACAAACTGACAAAACTGTCGATATTCTCCAGATATGGGCTTCTAAATTAAACTGTTTAAAGTATTTTTCCCTAAAAGTAAGTTTTTCCACATTCAAAGTAGAAAAAGAATAAACAGCCGTTTCCCAAAAATCCAAACTACTGACTAGAAACAGAACACAGTGACACACACCATCGCAACACGACCGTCTCTCCGTGAATTTAAATTCAAATTGCGTAAGCTCACAGCAAAGTTTAAAATTTTGTATATCTACTTCAGAATATCCACTTGTAGATATGTAATACGAATTCATTCAGAACACAGAACTTTGCAAGCACATTAAAATGTCACACAATGCAACACATGGAAAGGGCTTACACTAACCAGTTTTCGAGGGACTCCATCCAAAAAGTCACGTGATTCAGTTAGATGGCGTAATCTAGAGTTGGCGGTGGCTGATGACACAGTCTTGATAGCAACAAGTCAGAAAGAACTACAGGAAATGGTAGACATTGTGGTGTTAGAAAGTGGAAGAATGGGCCTCAGTTTGAATAATGGGAAGACAGAAGTATTGGTGGTATCAAAGAAACGAATTATTCCTACATGTTTTATAAAAGTTGATGGTGTTAGGACAAGTACAGAAATTTAAGTATCTGGGCACATGGATAACATCAGATGAAAGATGCATAACTGAGATCAGAAACAGAATAGGACAGGCAAAAACTGCATTTTATAAAATGAAAAACATCTTGTGCAATATATTCTTGTCATTGAGAGTTAGAAAAAGAATTCTTGCTTGCCACATACATCCAGTTTTAACATATGGCTGTGAATCCTGGACAATCGGTAAGCAGGCCAAACAATTTTTAGACGCCTCAGAGATGTGGTTTTACAGAAGAATGCTTAGAATACCTTGGACAGCCAAAAAGAGTAACCAAGAGGTTTTGAAAGAGGTAGGAGCCCGAAAAAAAACTTATCACAGACATCAGAAGGAAACAGTCATCATTTTTCGTCCATGTTATGAGAAGAGGGAAAATAGAACATGTTGTGACCACTGGTAAGATCTGTGGAAGGAGGGAAAGAGGAAGACAACGAGAGAAGAGAAGATGCTTGAAAGTTTTGTTGCATGGCATGGATGTGTGCTAGTACATGCTGCAAGAGATCGCAGATTGTAGAGAGGTATGATCACCCATGCCAGTCGGCAAGCCACCTGATGATGATTATATATATATATAAAATGGGACCTGTTGGTCAAGGTCAAGGACTTTGTTCTGCACTGCCATTATAAATATACAAACTGACACTGATAATCATAACCAGAGACGACGCAACATCTTTTCATGTCAATATAAACTAAGACTAAGACGTGATAACATCACCTTATCTGTACAGCGTGAAAAGAGTCACCTTTACCATTTCTCAGTACATTAGTAGACATGTAGATGGTGGCATAATGCAAAGTTCAGTATACTGAACAGAAACTTGGACAGAGGTAATTTTCATTTGCTTTGTACTTATTTGGTATAAACATGGCCTTGCACCAATTATGTCCAGCTAAAAGAAAGATGCACCTATGAGACTTTGACAGAGAAAACTGCAACACTAAATAGCCACTTTGCATTTAAAGGTGCTATTCCACAGGATTTAAATTACCTTTCTGCCACTCACCAAAAAAAAAAACACCTTATTGTAACATGTGTTAGTTAGCACTTAAACTTCAGATACTGATTAATGTTGAAGGAGGGGGGGGGGGGGGGGGGGGGGGGGGGGGGGGGGGGGGGGGAGTATATTTGCCATGTCTGTAGGGTTGAGCCTATCAACTGTAGACCAGATGTTCTAACATCACAAGTTCAAGAACCTGTCTCTGTTTATGAACTTGTATCATAATTCATCAGCATAGGTGCCAGTCAAGTTATCGACTCTGAGTACAAGAATGTATGAGTTGAGTATAATTTATTGCACTCTCAGGCAACTCACATTTAAGTATACAAGGGCAATAATGATATGCATAGAATATCTGATATTTTTGAAACAGAAAGGTATGCTAATCAGATTACCATGGTAAAACTTATGCAATTTTTTTCCCTGGGAAAACGTCACCGGAGCTAAAGAGCTTGTGTTTTTTTAACTCTTTCAGCATGGAGAGAGACCAAGCCGTATATGATAAAACCTGGTGCAATGAAGTTGATCCTGTCAGCTTTCACATTCAGTTATGAAAAAGCAAAGGAGTTGTCAATTTTGGTTGATATGATTCATTTTTGTTCTTTATTATTTTTGTGGTATGCACCTGGCGAGACACAATGTAAATATGCCATGCAGTAAACGGGGCCTCCTTACAGTTGAATTAGATTTATCTCAAAGTAAAAAGTGTAAATAACATAAAGCTGATATAATATTGTTTCAATGCCAGGTTTTGGAGACTACTCATAATCGCCACATAGCAAACAAAGCGGAAGCTGTATTATTTAAAGTTGCACATGGTCTAATGGTTAACAGCAACATTCCTATAGAAACTATGATGGTGTTCATCAAATGTTGGACTTCTCAGTCAGTCAGCAACACTGTGTTACCCAGCAGCAGGTATGTCTCTCTCTCTTTTTTTGTCTGTCTGTATTTTTTTTTTTTTTTTTGAAAAAAAAAGGGGGGGGGGGGGGGGAGGGGTGGCAGACCTTGTGTGTGTGTGTGTTAAACATGGTTAATAATTTATAGCTTATTTAGTGTAATTGCTTTTGTATTAAAAAATATAATGCCTCATTGTTTCATAGAAAAGTTTTAATTACCATCTTGGAAATCCATTTTTGTAGTCATAAGACATCAAAAACAGAAAACAAAGAGAGGTCACAACACAGATTACCTGAGAGTTGCCTGCTCCTTCCTGAAGCTGCACCAAGAGGGGGATTCAAGCCAAAAGCCAGTAAAGAAACAAACACTCATGTGCTTGTGGAATTTGGTTTGCAGGTAAAAATTAATTGTTAATAATGTTTCATGAAATCCATTCTTGTTTATTTGCTATTTAATGTTTTTAAACAAATTTGCATAAAAAAGTATTACTTAGAGCATTAGGGAGGTACAGAAATTACAACCCATTGTGATGGTGAAATTTGACTAAGAAAACTAGCAACAAGTCTTCCACAATATCAATCCATCTGTCAGAACTTCCCTTCAAAACAAGGCTAACCAAGCCAAGGGTTTGATCTGGGGCACAAGTGGCCCTCTCTCTCTCTCCTCCCCCCCCCCCCCCCCCCATGTCCTAGGTTAAGCTTTTTTTGGAGGTTTTCTTTGATTGAATTGAGATTGCCCAACATTCAGCACTCAGAGAACAATGAGTACTCACTGCTGTCATAGAATGCATGGCTGAAATGTGCTCAGTGTTTTGCAATGTAACAAAAGCTTCTTTGTTTTTACCCCCTTTATTGTAATACACATCAAGTTTTTTGGGTCAAATAAAAATTGTTTAACCTTTCATAATTTCGATCATATTGAAGCTGCTGCACATGTGTCTGAAGAAGTCATTGCTGCTACCACATGAGCATTTGCATCTGCAACTCTTGGATCCGTTAATACCTGCCATACAAGACTCTCTGAGGAGTTCACATACAAAGGTATATTGTTTCATAAAAAAAAAAAAAACTGATTTAATGTTGGTATTTTCTTCTTTGTTTGCTCAGATATAAGTGTCTTATTTGCTGTTCATCAGTTTTGTCATGTTTCAAAAGAATCATATTTCAGAAGCTTACATTTTCCAGTAATGTTAACATGATTAGACTTCCGGTGTAAACAGCCACAATGGCGGTACGCTTTTTTGTCCGTTGAGGCGAATGGCGCAAATTAGCTATTTTCGCTCACGTTTAATGTGAAAGTTTCATCGGAATGGGGTCTGAACCGTGCAGTGGAGTACATGCACGTGAGTTTAGACTTCCCTCAGGGTGTATTCGACGTCCGATGGCGACTATTTACCAATTCAAAACAACCCGTAGATGGACAAGGAGAACGCGAACAGGCAAGCACGGTGGCGCCTGCAGGAAGCGACTGAAATGTGAGAGACTCAGTTTGAAGTATGTTCGTGTTCTCTACTGGAACTGCGCTTCGTTCAGTCAACGCCGACCCATTTTTGAGAAGCTCCTCTACAGCAACGACATTGTTGTCCTACAGGAAACACACCTCGGTGACGAGATCGTTAAAATTGCGGGCTTCCAATCCTTCTACAATAGACGGCACCTCGGACAGCTCATTCTTGTTCGTGACCACATACCAGTGTCTGAGGTGGACATGTCTGAGTGGAATAATGACGACTTACAAGTACACGCAGTCAGAGTGATGGGCCCGGCCCAGTTTGTGATTGTCAATGTGTACGCCTGCAATGGAAAGGTGGATACAGCGAAATGGCAGAGTTTGCTCCAGACGGAGGAAAAGAAAGTCCTTTACTGCGGAGATTTCAACGCCAGAGGAAACCAGTGGGGCAATGTAATCACTAATAAACAGGGGGAAGACCTGGAGGATGCCCTAGTGTCTGCCGATCTAGTATGCTTGAACGACGGAAAGGTTACGCGAATGGCAACACGACAAGGGGATTCTGACAGCGTAATTGACCTGGCCCTAGTGTCTCCCTCCATTGCATCAGGATGCAGGTGGAGCACACTGGGATACCACGACAGTGATCACTTTCCTTGCGTCGTCCTGGTAGAGAAGAGCAACAACAAAGGTCATGTAATCAATGTGCCTGCTTTTATATATGACCGTACAGGGCAAGATGCCATTAGCAAAATCCGACGACGTAAAACAAGAGCAGATCGCAGACGGCGGGAGAGATGGGCCCAGCCACCATGGTGGAATGAAGTAGTCAACATGGCGTGGCTAGAAAAAAGGAAAGCTGTCAAGGCATGGCAAAAGGCAAGGAAAATTGATCCGTCACTTTCTGAACGCCTGATCAGTCTGAAAGATGAGGTCAACAAGCAGACAGTGGCTTTCAAGTTAATTGCGAAGGAAGCTAAGACAGCGAAATGGAATGAATTCTGCAAGAGCGTTTGCTCCGAGGGATCTCTTGTGACATTCTGGCGCCTTCAACGGAGCATGCACGGCGCCGCGCGACCAAGGGGTATCCCTGATTTTCATGGTACAGACCTAATATGGCAGAGAACTGATGCTGATAAAGGAAAAACCCTTCTGGCGCGCTACTTGGAGCAAACTGACCAAAAAGATGAAGCTACAAGAATAGGGGTTAAGATGAAACTGTCGATGCTGTGCGAGAACACTGTGCTAGGCACTGATCTCACAATCACTGCAGATACCTTAAGAACTTGCCTCAAGAAATCGCGCAGCACTGCTCCAGGCCCTGACGGCATCCGATACAACGACATGCTGATGATGTCAAATGCTGATTTGAAAAGCGTGGCAAAGGAATTCAATATGAGCATCCAGAGTGGCCAGATACAAGAGGAATGGCTCCATAGTTATTTGTTCCCACTACCAAAGCCTAATAAAGACCACTTAAAGATCTGCGGCTACGGAATCATCTCGATGCAGAATACTGTTGGCAAACTTTTGGAAAAAATTGTCGCACAAAGATTGACCACCTACTTGGAACTACATGATAAGTTCCCACCAACACTTGGAGGGTACAGGTTAAATAAAGACACATGGTTTAATGCTGCAGTTTTCGCCTACGATGTGTACGAGGGATTTCAGATTAAAGAAGAGACATGTGCGGCAGTGTTGGACTTAGAAGATGCCTACAATAAAGTACCATATGATTATTTAATGCAATTACTGCTTAAACTAGAAGTTAATCCTATTCTGATTCGCTGGATTGCTGCGGTCCTGTTCCAGAGAAAGATTGTACTAAGATGTGGTAGCTGGTCCTCAGAACCGCAAACGTTATGTCCAGGCTTGCCACAGGGATCACCGCTATCACCAGTCTTATTCAACGTTTATACGGTGATGATCACTGAGCAGCAGTTGAATGGAAAGGGAAGGACTTTGTCATTTGCTGATGACATTTTGTTTTATCGACGAGGGCATGATAGACAGGAGATCGCCAGCACTATGCACAAAGAACTCGATCGAATTGCCGCCTGGTGTGATGGTTTCAATGCCTATGTCAATCCTTCGAAGGCATCAGTGTCATGGTTCTCTTCGAACAATCACATTGTCAAGTCGGACTTACCAGAAGTGAAAATGCGTGATAATGTATTGATCAGAACCAACGTTATGACGTTTCTCAGGGTGAGGTTCAATCGCAGCTTGTCATTCAGGGAATACGTTGACCATGTGATAACAAAAGCACGCAAAGGTCTATCTGCAATAAGGATTATGGCTGCTTCCAATATTGAGCAAAGACTACTAATACTTCTATTCTACGGTCTGGTCCTTTCCCCCATTGAATACGCTCTGGCCATCCTCACTGTCAGTGCTACCCAAATTGAACGACTCGAAAAGGTGCAAAATGAAGCCATGCGCATTATTTTGGGATGTACAAGAGACACATCCTGTGGAGCAATGAGGTATCTACTTGACTTTCCAACAATGAACCAAAGGATCAGGATGTGGAGGGCTTGGGCATATCTCAAAATATGTACTGATAAGAAACACTCACTGCATCAAACGCTTTTTAGTGAAAAGGGCGACAGACTGAAGAGGGGGAAATCGTGGCTAGGTCGGGCAGAAGATGTTATTAGGCAAATATGCAGCCTAACCGACATCATACCTGGTGCAGAATGGATACCTGTGCCTCAGGCGTTTATTTGTACATTTTCCTGTATTGTCACACTCAACAGGCGATGTAGAGAAGAGAATTCTGTTGCTGTTAATGCAGAGGTCAACACTCTCATCGGTGAAAATTCAGACGAAGCAGATGCAATAATCTATACAGACGGTACCTGTGCCTCAGGCGTTTATTTGTACATTTTCCTGTATTGTCACACTCAACAGGCGATGTAGAGAAGAGAATTCTGTTGCTGTTAATGCAGAGGTCAACACTCTCATCGGTGAAAATTCAGACGAAGCAGATGCAATAATCTATACAGACGGATCCGTTATACGCTAAGGAAGAAGCGCATGGGCATTTACAGCACGCTCAGTGGGCAGAACAGTCAAAGAAGCCAACGGCGCCTTCTCCATGACAACCAGCAGCATGACGATGGAGGTGATGGCAGTGACGCAAGCGCTTGCCTGGCTTGAAACACAAAAATACACCCGCGTGTGTATACTCAGTGATTCAATGAGTATGATCCGGAGGGTTCAGGCAGGTTCAGTGCGAAGACAATGGCTTGAATCATTACAGAAGTCCACTGCGTGGAGTCACCTTTATTTTTGTTCCGGGAAACGCAGGCGTCGATGGAAATGAAAGAGCTGACAGATTGGCTGGATCCGCTATCACTACCGACGGTCAGCCTATGGATCATGCTGATATTATCAATGCCCTCAGAGAAATGGGAAGGATAGAGGAATTTGGTGGCAGTGAATCCACATCACTCGCCAGAATGGCAGACTTGGGAATTAAGATCGGCACAGCAAAAAACGAGACGCACACCAGACACGCCAGAAGACTGTTAATTAACATAAAACTGGTACTATTAGCCATCGGACGTTGGGGTTCATACTAAGGGGAGGATCTGAGCACCTATGGACATGTCCGGATGCAATGAGGATAACCCAATGCTAACTAACTAACTAACCTAACTAACTAACTAACTAACTAACTAACTAACTAACTAACTAACTAACTAACTAACTACTAACTAACTAACTAACTACTAACTAACTAACTAACTAACTAACTAACTAAGGTTAAACATGATTAATTTTCAGTTTTTTATGCATCACACAGTCCTGTGTAAATTAGGTACTTGATCTGTCTTAATGTTCATTTTGTAATGGTAATGTGATTATGTTTTCAGGGCAGTGATTTCTGTCTTTATCTCTGATGCATGCTCAGCCTAAAATAAACTTAAGGAAATTTCATGGGAGGTAAATGTGGCAGGTGGGAAGTTGACTACATCGTTCTTTAAGCACTGATTAATGTTAGCACCAGATAACCCTATTCATGCCAACAAAATTGTGTTTTTTTATGTGCTCATTTTAATTCTGCCCCACACTTTGCATCCCCTGCCATTGTATGAAGCAAATATGATTTAACAGTGACCAAAAGTATATGTGCACTGTGTATTACACATATATTTTTCAGTCAGGAAATGGCCCCCCCCCCCCCCCCCCCCCCCACCCCATTGATTTATTTCCGCATACGCTTCTGATAAAAAAAAAAATTTTCCCTCTTGTAAATTTAAACAAAGAAGACGCATAGATTGCGCAATGCAATTTATTGCCTGGTATATTTTGCGTTATTTCTGTAGAATGCACCTGACAAGATACAGGGATATATGCCAGGCAATAAATCGTTCAATCTATTATTTGTGTCTTCTTTGTTCAAATAAAAAGTATATAATGTAAAATAAAAATACATATCAAGGTGTTGCATGAAAGATATACTGTTAAATAATTTTGATAAAAATGGTCTTATTTTCTAATCTAACAGACAACGGCAAATTGTATGCGATGCCCTATCCTGGCTTTTAAAATTTCCCCTGCCTTCATTGAAAGAAAACATGAACAAGATTGCTCCAGACATGTTTTTATTGTTCAGAACTATACTGGGGCTGCCACAGCCAAAGGAGGGAACCAAGAACTAATAACAGTGTGTTTCAAGGTACGTGATTTCTGTTTTAAATTTAAACCATGAGAAAGATTCTTTGTCAGCTGGACTATCAATCTTTGATTGTCTTGAGTTTTCTTCAAACAACTGTAGGGCTAATTAAATACATCATTGTGTGGGAAGTTTAAATCATTGTGTGGGGAAGTTTTGAATCACTGCTACAATGTGGGAAGTTTTTGAATCATTGTGTGGGACGTTTGAATCACTGTGTGGGAAGTTTGAATCATTGTGTGGCAAGTTTGACTCATTGTGTGGGAAGTTTGAATCATTGTGTGGGAAGTTTTGAATCACTGTGTGGGAAAAATGCTTTTATGAATCATTGTGTGGGACGTTTGAATCACTGTGTGGGAAGTTTGAATCATTGTGTAGCAAGTTTGACTCATTGTGTGGGAAGTTTAAATCACTGTGTGGGAAGTTTAAATCACTGTGTGGGAAGTTTGAATTATTGTATGGGAAGATAAAGATCATTGTGTGGGGAAGTTAGAATCATTGTGTGGGAAGTTTGAATCACAGTGTGGGAAGTTTTGAATTATTGTGTGGGAAGTTTGAATCATTGTGTGGGAAGTTTAAATCATTGTGTGGGAAGTTTGAATCAGTGTGTGGGAAGTTTGAATCACAGTGTGGGAAGTTTGAATCACAGGCAGTGTGGGAAGTTAAATCATTGTGTGGGAAGTTTGAATCATTGTGTGGGAAGTTTTTAAATCATTGTGTGGGAAGTTTGAATCACTGTGTGGGAAGTTTAAATCATTGTGTGGGAAGTTTGAATCATTGTGTGGGAAGTTTGTGTGGGAAGTTTGAATCATTGTGTGGGAAGTTTGAATCATTGTGTGGGAAGTTTGAATCATTGTGTGGGAAGTTTGAATCATGTGTGGGAAGTTTTTGAATGGCTTGCTTTAGCAGAGAAACCACAAACCGACACTTCCAGTTGGTCCCCAGTCTTTATAAATTTCACTTTTCCTGACTTGTCAGTAGTGACGTGTTTACGAGATGCGTAGTTAGTGCTTTTTATGTTTTGTCAGACAGAATCGTGTAGGATCGCATAAGGAGTCAATATATTAATGCATAAACTAAAATTATCATTGTGGTGGTGGGGGGGTACTTTGAGCCAAATAGCTTTTTAAAGCCAGCCATTTTTTCTGTAAGCCTTGGTGATCAAGGCCACTGGATCACGCCATGAGTCACTCAAGCATTTTTTTAACCCCTTGGGAAATGTATTTTTTTAAATGCTTGCAACTTGCTTGGGCACTTTGGCCCACTCCTCTCCTTGCCGATTTTATTGAGCCTGCACACATGTCCAAGTCATGTCCAAATCATGTCAGGTTAAGCTTGTGCCATCCAAGACCTTCCTGTTTTTAGTCTGTGACCCTTAGCTGTACTCAGGGCTTCATGCAGGAGTTGCTTCTTGTATGCAGCTAACTCTGAGATAAGACTTTGCGTGCAGAACTTTAAACCTATCAACAATAGTAGGCTGTGCAGTATAAATCTTGGCATACATACTTACCGGGTATCTTTTGTACATCCGCAGAATTACCCTGCATATCTTCATTCTGTATGCGTTTGAGTTTGACGCAGCTTGATCTTTGATGTGGCTACTAGCATTCCCCGTTCTGTCACCGAAGCAGGAGCACATGGCTGGGAACTAATGTGAACAGTGTCATTCTTTGTTGCGGCATTGTCCTAATCTTGAGAGCTTTAGTCTTTTTTTGGCTTTCCTGAAACTGCCTTACATGCCCTGAAGGACAGATCTATCGAAAATAAACCCCTGGCCTCAGTTTGTTTTTTTTTTTAGATTAATTTCTTTGTTGAGAGACTGGAATATTAGCTTTTACAATTCATTGCCCCAGAGGCCCCAAACAAAAAAGCTGCCTTTTCTGACTGGGGAAATGCACCCAGTCAGTACTTTGTCTCATTGGGCCTGTATTTTTGGGCTATCTGTCGCCTTTCTCTCCCCTGCCTAAAACAAGAACATCATAAGCAAATTCAATTCCTTTCAACATCGGTGTTTAAATTTCTACAGTTTTTGCTTGCATACACTTTTAAAGAGCATGGTTAAAAACAAAACCCCAGGGTAGCCCCGGGGTGATATTACATGGTTCTGGGTCTATGAACCCAGGGGGGGGGAACCTAACGGAATGCGGACAGCTGCTATCTGTTCACAAGAAAAAGGGAAAAACCCCGTTCCCTGATGGCAGATATCAAAATATTATTCTGCTCCGAATGCCCCCTCAAGATCAAGATCCCACCACCCCGTCTCCTGACTGCCTGGGCCCCTAAGAAAAAAGTACCGTATTTGACCGAATTTTTTTCCTGGCCGGTAATATAAAACCTTTTGGCAGCAGCTTTTTCCCCTTTCCAAAACCATTTGTGGTTAACAAAATAATCTTCCTAGACTAACAGCTTTATTTGGGTAATATCCACCCACCCTTTACTTCCCGGACTTTTATCCAACCTGAGAGCAAATACATTTTTTTAAAAAAGTTCCCGCCTAGTTACTTTCAAACTTTCAAAAAAACTTTTTAGCATGTGAGCTTTCCAAACTGTTTTTGGGTTCATGGGGGAAAGTCAATAATAGTCAGGAAGGTAAATATTTTGGGTCGGGGCCTTGATTTTATTCTCCATCATTTTTCAGTGTGCACGTAGTCTTTTCCTTTCAACTCCCTTTTACATTTTTGTTTCTGATCTCCACCAACCAACCCCTTTTATTACCCTTGTGATGTCAGTGAAAAATAAATTTTTAAACAGATTATACATTTGTGCAATTTTTTGTTTGACTCTCCATTTCCGCTGCTTACATTTTTTATGGGTTTAAAAAATTTTCTATAAAAAATGTTCCGCCTGGACCCTTTGGGAAACTTCCCGAAATCTGTTCCCCAAAATAACAGCAGATGTCAGTCTTAGCAAGGGTTTCCACGATAAAAAAAAATGTCCCTTACGTCCCATTTTGAAAAACTAGTAAACAAACAGTTGTACTGACGCATCTAGAAAAATCTTTACAAATAAATGCATATAGGTTGCTAAGGCGCCATGGCCAAAGTTTCCACCCGAAATACAGTTTTTGTTTATAGAAGTACTCCCGGCCACTAAAAAGTAAAATTATTACATTAGGTATTTTAGCAGCCCTCATGCCTGACTAAGCAACCCAAAAAATCTGGGCTTTGAAAGTTCCATGGAATATTTGGGGGCGATAGAATATTTATCTTTGGTTTGGGTTATTTTAATTTTAAACATTTTATATTCATTTTTTTTGCTCGGTTTATTTGCCAAAATCTTATAAAAACTTCAGACTTTTACTTTTAGTCCACACGTGTATATATTTAGGTGAAAAATTTTTTAAATGGCAATATTTTTTCCCGGCTGTAACGGGGTTTTTGAAAAGATGAAAAATTTTTAGAAATCAGAAAACCCGTTTAAGATTTTATTGACTTTTGGAGGAAAATATTTTACAACTTTTCCACCCAAAGTTCACCTTTAACCTCATAAAATAATATTTTGTGCACAAGCGAACAGCAGAAAAAGAATTAACTGAAATCACCCAAAGGCCTGTCAAATTTAGGAATTACTCTTTTGCCAATAACAACCTTTCTTTGAAAAACACCCCTTGTACAGCATTATGTGATTCAAATTTTAGTTGAGAACTGACATCACAGCACTCAGATCGCCTATTACACACAA